>CM051239.1:255924585-256237085 GCA_027917425.1 Gastrophryne carolinensis
CACTTAGAATAATACCGTTTTGTGAGTACTCACCTTTAAAACGGGTATTATGAGTGTGCCATACACTCCACTTCACCCCACCCTTGTTTGTTTCAGGTATTCTGGAGCTTTTATATGGTGAACCATTGGTTTTGATTGTTACGGTTATATTTGGTTCTTCCTGGTCCCTTTACTGCTTTTATACACTGGGGAATTGGTGGGAGGTCCCAGGTATATATGGACCGGGAGGGGCTTTCTTTTTTGCATATTCATCTCTGCAGAAGTTCGCCCTCTACTGGAGATTACCCAGATGTCATGAAGAAGGAAGTGGAGTGTATGGCACACTCATAATACCCATTTTAAAGGTGAGTACTCACAAAACTGTATTTTTATAACCTCTTTCCCTGTATACTCTAGCTGTTGTTGGTGAGATTTTAAAATTCAATATTGACTTTCATTTGTGTTGAATTTCTTCCCCTCCTATTTTTATGAGCCATTGGGGCAACTAGAAGTTCATCTTGCTGCAGAGCTGTAAATGTCAGACATGAAGTTTACTAGAAGTTTGCCTTCAAAAGGTTTTCCACTGCTTTCTATCCTTTGACCCCTGTGGTCTGCCTTTTAGCTAGAATCTCGGCTATGGCTGTTCCACTTTGGATTTCGCTCAGAGTTCGGGAGCAAGATGTCTGTCTGCAATGGCACTTTAACCATGAGTAAAAAGAGAAGTCTTGCTTAATCATGATCTGCTGTTTTTGTACCTGACCCTGTTTCACAACCTGTTTTTTTGTGTAGACTGTGGTATCCTGTATGACATTGTTTTCCTTTGTGGTCTTGGTCCACTGTAAACCTCCATTTACCACTCTTCCCTAAAATTTGTAGCTTGCCATCTGGGCCTTGCTCTCTCCTATGATGGCGCATGTATTACTCTGTCTGAGTCACCTACCCCAAAGGTTATGTGCCTCCTCCCATTATCAGAATTTTCTATGATGGTGATTCATTTAAAATTGCCATCTGTATATCACTTTTCCAAGACAAGACCAGATATTTTAGGGACAATCTAGGCTGGACTTAGAGATATTTACCTCTTTCCCCCGACAGCTGCTGTCTGGCTGTGTAATGCTGCAAAGGCCAAGAAGCAGGTCTGTGAATTTATTTGTCAGAATCTTCCATTAAGCAGTGAACGGGAAGACGGCAGGATGCAATCTCCATTCACTGCAATAGAGGGAAGCACTTTCTCTGTATAAGACTCGGAGGGCATCATGTGACTTAAACACCACCTGATAAGCAGCCTGGAAAGGATCTTTTAAAGTTTGTCATTAATAACTATAAATTTGTATTTCTATGTATGTAATGTCTGTATTGCACATATCTATACTACTTAATCCTTAATAACACGCTGCAGTTATATCTGAGGAATTAATGGTGAATCACTTTTTACCAGGACTCAGGTGCCTGCGTGTTGACATGGAACAACTCTCCCCTGAACATGAGGTAAGTGCTGCTCAGTGGTAAAAACATACCAAGTTATTTCTGTTTCATTACGCTAGGTTAGCTACATAACTGGTTTTAATAACATTTGTAGAGGTAAAATTGTCAATGGGATGTCAATGTGTGTGGTCAAGCACTCTTTCTGCTTTAGCAAGAAGACTCAAAGAATCATGGAGGTGCTTATTGGCCTTATGTACTGCAATCAAAGCAGTGCAAGTGACTGCTTCTCGTTTTCATATTTCTTGTTGCTCTTTGGTAGCTGTAATTAAAATCCAGCCAACCTCATAATTAGAGTGTGCCAGAGGGCATCAGACCCCCTTTTAACCTACTACTCCTGTGTTGCTGATCACCTGCTTTGCCAGTATGGGAACCCGGGACAGCTGGTGGGCATGTCCTGTGTAAGTAAGTGCCAACTGAAAATAATGGCAAGCTTCTTACACAGAGGTGCTTCTCGTTCTCAGTAAGACAAGAGTCTTGTGCTTGCTGGTATTTAAAAATGTTGTACAATAGTAAAAAGTAAAAGTAAAATCATGCAGCTGATCATTTTTAAGCATCACATCATAAGGATTGTGATATTTTAGGTTATGGAAAAGATGCTTTTATTTTTTTTTTTTTTTTACATATGTGTTTTTTTTTTTGTTTTTTGCAAGGTTATTTTAAGCTCCATGATAAAGGAATGTGAACAGAAGGTGGAAAACAAGACAGTCCAAGAGCCACAAGGGTAGGTTCAGCCATTCTTTACAATACAGTCATGCTTAAAGAGGTTGACTAGTCAAACTTCAGCTAAGTCAATTACTTGGCAGCTACCTGATGCAGTGTCAGACTTGTGCTGTTTCTTTGCTCTGGTCACCATAAGGAAGGAGAATTTCTTCTCCCTCTTTGTTGCCTACAGCGCCCCCCCCCCCCCCCCCCGATCATGATGTCAAATCTAAGTTAGAAGCGCATGTCACCCCTTCTTAGATTTGAGCCCTCCACACTGTTACTGAATCCCAGCTTACCTCAATACAATGCACATAGTGCTTGCATCACTCAGCCCTGCCGCTCCCATCAGAGGACCGCACCACATGAGGTGAAACTCGTATGGCAATATAGCTTTGTTTTCAAAAAGGAAAAAAATGAGAACATTGCTATGCGTAGCCCTACACAATGGGAATCATTTTCAGTCTGCCTGGAAAATTACTTTAAAAAATTGCACTATACTGTGCCAGATGTTGGCAACATACAAGAAATGAACCGCTGCACAGTCCCGCAAGCCTCCTACTCATGGCCGGCCACTAGCCTACCCCTGGGGCATGCTATAGTGGGATGCCCTGCTGCGTGAAACCCCCGGGGTCACCGGTATACTCACCTTTACAGTCGTCTTTCTATATTTTCCAAGTATACAACACGTCCCTGTTTCACTAAATTCTTTACATCTGGGTTATCCGCCACAAGGTGGCGCAGTGGACTGCAGAAAAGACTTGTGGCATCTCCCGGCCCTATAAAAGGACAGGAAGCTCCCACAAATTCCCTGTTTCCTTCTGCAGTCAGGACTGCGAAGAGGCGCAGGCGAGCGGGGTTTACCAGCCTGCGGCCCTGCAGGACTATTTCCACCTGTTCTGGACTCACTGCCTCCCAGCCTCGGCTGCCTGGTTCGGGTGAAGGTAGGACAGCACCAGGGTCGGGTGCTTGAGGAGCGCTGCTCCAACCACAAACTTGGGTGGTCGGTTCAGGCTTATGGTGAGCCTTTTGTGGGATGCCCTTTCATGCTATCCTTATATTGTGGGCCCTTCCTCCTCCCCCCCCCCCCCCCCCCGCCTCTGCTCTCTCCCTGGGGAGCTCTCCGGGGGGGGGGGGGGGGGGTAGGCGGTGGTGACCTGAGTGGTTTTCACTGTGTTTTTTACTGTTTTTTTTGATGTGCGACATACGCCGAGGTGACTCAATGCGCTGTCATGGCGCGGGTGGGTCACGTGTCTAGCATTTTCGCGCTCTTCGGGGGGGCGGGTCCGCGGCCTGCCCCTCAAGGTCCGTTCCGGCGCCATTTTGGCTCTGCGGTGTACTGGGGCCCTCGTGTGCTATTGTGCTGCTGTTCTTTTCTGGATCTCTGTGATATCGGCCTCTCGGTCCGTGAGTCCCCTTCGGGGTTGTCTTTCTTGCTTTTTTCGCCGCACTATGGGATATTTAGGTATTTTATTATGTCTTTCAGGTGGGGTAACTTTGTGGTTTCTCCCGGCCCTCCCCCCTTTCATCTCCCACCTTCCCTAGTGGGCGTCTGGGCATCCCTGGTTGGGGGGGCATCCCGGGTGGCTCTTGCTAGCCTTAACCCTATACTGGCCATTGGGCCTATATTAATCACCATATGGAGGCTTCTGGGGATAATGTGCTTGGGGTTCCTTCGGGACAAGCCCAGCTGTGTGCCGCGTGTGGGGTATCCCCTGTGAGTGACGGTGTCAGGGTATGTGTGCCCTACGCCCAGGAGGTACTTGCGCTGCAGTCTGGGTTGCCTGCTACGCTGCCCAGCTCTGCGCCCCCTTCTACATCACCTACTCCCCCCGCGCCTGCATTTGACCCCTAGTGAGGGACATGCTAGCGGGGAATCACAATATGACTTGGCTTTGCGGGTGGCCAGCCTGGAAAGGCATATTACTGGGCCTGCCCCCCGTAAGGCTTCTGGCAAGAAGCGGCATTTATCTCCCGCTGTTTCCCTTTTTCCTCGGGAGGATGAAGGACATTATTCTTTCCCTGGCCTCTACCCCCCTAGAAGAGGGGGAACTTTTCTCTGATTCCTCTGAGGAACAGCAGGAGGTTTAAGGCGTACTGGGTCTCCTTTTGGGGAAGATCCATGGTCTCCCGAGGATACTGATAGGCTGTTGGCTCATATTTTTGAAGTGCTATGTATTACCCCTCCTGTCCCGGCTAAAAGGCAGCAGGGTGAGCTTTTTCACACTGTTAAACAACGCTTGGAGTTCCCTGA
The DNA here is from genome assembly GCA_027917425.1 of Gastrophryne carolinensis. NCBI lineage: Eukaryota > Metazoa > Chordata > Amphibia > Anura > Microhylidae > Gastrophryne > Gastrophryne carolinensis. Next base: position 255,929,003 of record CM051239.1, read on the forward strand.
GCAGAACCACTTTAATAATTTGGTGCTCAAGAAGTGGGAACATCCTAGCAGATTGCCCGCGGTGCCCAAGAGTTGGGACAGGAGGTATCCCTTTCCAGCTGATGTGGTTAAGCGCTGATCGTGTCTCCCCGAGGTGGATGCTCCCGTGCTTGGGTTGTCCAATACCTCGGTCATGCATTCCCCTGACACTTCTACACTGAGGGATGGTGAGGACCGGCATGTGGATCAGCTGGCCTGTCACGCATTTGCTTGTCTGCACAACTGCGCTGCGCCCTGTCTGCGCTTCTGCCATCACGGCTCTTGCTATTAAAGGGCTGCTCAAGTGCCTTCTGGATAATGCCTTGGATGCCAATAGGGGGGAGGAGTATAGATCCCTCCTGCTTTGCTATGAATTTGTGGCATTTATTCCTTGTGCTATGGATGATGCGGTCAGGATGTGTGGTAAGACTTCTGCCCTTTTGGTGGCTATACGCCACTCTGTTTGGCTGCGTCAGTGGGCGGCTGATAATGCTGCTAAGAAGGCTCTCATTGGCTTCCCCTTTACTGGGCTACGGCTCTTTGGTGAGCGTCTGGATCTGTTTGCCAAGGATGGTAGGCTGCCTCAACGCAGGAGGCAGCCGTAGCCCTTTCGGGGGGCTGGTTCTTCCCTCCCCTCCTTCCGTGCTCCCAGGTCTGGCCGGGGTGCACCATTTGCGGGGACACGTAGAGACCCTTGGGGCTGGGGTAGAGGACGTGGACGTCCCGGTCTCTCATGGGGTCCCAAGTCCAAATCTTCCCCCAAGCCCCCGCAGGCATGAGGAGGCGCCCTCACCCATCCGGGTGGGGGGACGGTTGCGGCTCTTTGCTCAGGTCTGGAGACTGCGCGTCTCAGATCGGTGTATTCAGGAGGTGGTGTCCTCCGGGTACAAGATAGTTTGTAGCCTGGCTGCCCCCAAGATTCATCAAATCACGGATGGCTCAAAACCCCCTGTCAGCTCAGGGCTTGCAGCTTGCGGTCCAAAGCCTTTTGGAATTGGGTGTCATCTGCCTGGTGCCCTTCCAGGAAAGGGGCAGAGGCTTGTATTCCAATCTGTTCACGGTTCCCAAAAAGGATGGGTCCCTGAGGCCCATCCTGGATTTGAAGTGCCTCAAGAAATGTGTCAGGTTCAAGCATTTTCGCATGGAGACTCTGCGCTCGGCGGTCAGTACCTTGCACCCGGGCGACTTCATGACTTCTGTGGACATCAAAGATGCTTACCTTCATGTTCCAATCTTTCCAGGTAATCAGAGATTTCTCAGGTTCGCATTGGAGGATCAGCACTACCAATTTGTGGCCCTACCGTTCGGTCTTACCTCAGCCCCTCGGGTCTTCACCAAGGTGCTGGCGGGGGTGATGGCTCTGTTGCGATCTCAGGGCATTCGCATCCTTCCTTATCTGGACAACATTCTGATTGCAGCTGAGCTGGATACCCAGATGGTGGTCTTCACACTCGAGTCCTTCGGTTGGGTTATCAACTATCCCAAGTCTCCGTCCTTGGTGAGGTCCTTTCTGGGCATGATTCTGGATACATCTCAGTTCAAGGTTTTTCTGCCTCAGCAGAAGGTGGAGAGCCTGCAGACGCAGGCATGGTTTCTACTTTCTTGCCCTCATTCCTCCATTCGGCAGGGGATGCAGTTGGTGGGTCTGATGGTGTCATGCTTCGAGGCGGTCCCCTATGCTCAGTTTCACATGAGACCTCTTCAGTTGCACCTCTTGTCAGTTTGGGATCGGGACCCTGTGTCCTTGGATCAGGAATTTGCTCTGTCCCCTCTGGTCAGTCAGTCCCTCTCGTGGTGGCTGGACTCAAGGAACCTCCTAGTGGGCAGGACCTTTCTGCCCCCGTGCTGGGAGACTGTCACCACAGATGCCAGTCTGACAGGTTGGGGGGGGGGGCTTTTGGAAGCCTCTGAAGTTCCAGGGTCAGTGGGGCCCTCAGGAGGCCCATGCCCCCATCAACATTCTGGAACTACGGGCGGTAGGGTTGGTTCTTTCCCAGTTGACCCCACACCTTCGGGGTCAGGCTGTTCAGATCCGTTCGGACAACCAGACGGCGGTTGCCTACATCAATCATCAGGGAGGGACTCGGAGCAAGCGAGCCCTCAAGGAAGTGTCCCTGATACTGTCCTGGGCGGAGGAGAATGTCCCTTGCATATCGTCAGTTTACATCCCGGGAGTGTAGAATCTGGAGGCAGACTCCTTGAGCAGGGGGATGTCTCGGCTGGGGGAGTGGTCCCTCAGCAACAGGGTGTTTCACTCCCTGTGCCATCGCTGGGGTCTGCCGGATGTGGACCTGTTTGCTTCACGTCACAATCACAAGCTTCCATTCTTTGTCTCTTTGTCACAGGACCCTCTGGCCTTTGCCACGGATGAGCTAGCAATGCCTTGGAGGGGGTTTCGGCTCCTCTATGTGTTCCCTCCATTTACTCTGCTGGGCAGGGTGCTGCACAAGATAGCCCAGGAGGGGGTACCAGCCCTTCTAGTGGCCCCCTGTTGGCCAAAAAAGGTGTGGTTCGCAGACATCGTGCAGTTGGCAGTAGATCAGTACATCCTGCCCAAGTATCCAGATCTGTTAACTCAGGGGCAGCTGCGCCATCCCAATTTACAAACGCTGGCTTTGACGGCTTGGCTGCTGAAACCTCCATCTTGAGGGAAAAGGGGTTGCCTGCCTCTGTTGTTGATACCATGATTAGGGCTAGGAAGAGGTCCTCATTCTTTATCTACTACCGGGTCTGGCTTGCTTACATTGCCTGGTGTGAGTCTAAATCTCTTCCCTGTCGGGTGTTTTCTATTCGCAAGATTCTGGAATTCTTGCAACATGGTTTGGATTTGGGCCTTCAACAAGCCAGATTTCTTGCCTATGGTTGTGTCTGCTTTTCATCTCAATCAGGACATTGTCTTGCCTTCATTGTGTCCTAATCCTGCTAATTCCAAGGAGCAGACTCTGCATTCCTTAGATGAGGTCAGGGTTCTGAAGTTTTACTTGGTAGCTACTGAATCATTCAGGAAGACTGATGCTCTTTTTGTTCTCCCTTCTGGACCTAGGAAGGGTTTGCCTCTGGCTAAATCCACTATCAGCACGTGGATCCGTCAGGCGGTGGTGCAAGCCTATTCTGCTAAGGGAAAGGAGCCTCCCTTCCGCCTTACTGGCTTCTGTTGAACAAGTTTGTAAGGCTGCTACTTTGTCTTCTGTTCATACTTTTTCCAAGTTTTACAAGGTTGATGTTGCTTTTGGCCACAAAGTTCTTCAGGCGGCAGTGGTTTAAACTGCCCGCGTTGCTCTTTGGGGATCCCACCCTACTTTACGGACACTGCTTTTGGATGTCCCAGGCGTAAAGAATTTAGTGAAACAGGACGTGCTGTATACTTGGAAAAATACAGTTCTGTGAGTACTCAATTCTACCCGTAGAATTGATTTTGTAGTATACAGCACGTCCTGTTTCATCCCTCCCTTGTTATCATTATTCTTGGTTACCTCTGTATGATGATTTGTTCAAATGTTTGGTTGTTTCCTTCATTGTTATTCTCCCGGCTTCTTGTCTAACTGCTTTGTAACACTGGGAATTTGTGGGAGGTTCCTGTCCTTTTATAGGTCCGGGAGATGCCACAAGTCTTTTCTGCAGTCCACTGCGCCACCTTGTGGAGGATAACCCAGACGTACAGAACTTAGTGAAACAGGACGTGCTGTATACTACAAAATCAATTCTACAGGTGAGTACTCACAGAATTGTATTTTTTTTATATTAGTTTGTGCTAGTATAGCAAAACTTGAATTTTAGTATATGTCAGACTTCAAATCGCATGTTTTACGCTTTTAGATTTTCTGAAATGCTAACTAGACAAGAATGCTATAAGCAATCCTCTTGTTTGAGGACAGGATTTGCCTGAAATGAGCTGTTAAATCACATGAGTGGCCCAGCTTTGCACAGATTCCCCTGATCCCCTGGGGTGCAAAAGGAGTGTATACAGGGCCCTGTAGGTCTGCCTAAAAATTGCTGTACTTCTTCTCACCTATTCTAACACCCAATATAGTATTGGTATTCGGCCTGCTATACATATAGCCTCCACACCATTGGCTTAAGCGAGTGTCTCTGTTAGTCCTGGCACCATGGGGGTGAGAGACCCTGTGTATAAAGTGGGTATGGCTTTTTTAAGCCCACAGGTGGTGCTTAACAGCAACTTCTGAGTGCCTTTAAGGAATGACAAATTGTGTTTTTCTCTCCATGTTATGTATCTCTCCAGTCACAGAAAAGACTAGCGGGTTCTTTTATTATTATTCTGCTTGCAGTGAACACTGTAGGTGAATTGCACTTTGTAACTGTCCTATTATAAAATGTTGACTGTTGAAAGTGAATGCAGAGTTCAAAGCTAGGATTTGCAGAAGCACTGGATGTAAGTGGTTTGTATATTGTGTTTGCATACTGACAAGAGCGTATATGAATTAAAGATTTGTCCTGAAAAGGGAAGTTCCCCTGAGCTGCATGCGTGTTGCTTCCCTTACAGTACCTTCCTCTTTTTATGTCTTCCTTCCAGATTTTTTCTAAAATGGGTATTAGTTTGAAAAAAAATAGGACTTTATAGACCAATCTATTTGACCAGGCATTAAAGCGGACCTTCAGTCAGTAAAAGAAAGTGCAGTAAATTGCCCCCCAAAACCCTCTGGTCTGATTAGTGGCATATGGTGTTTTAGAGGGCTCAACTCCATGCAGATGTTGTGTAATACCATGACAATTCTGCACTCCTGCACAACATGGGAGTATTGCTTCCATATGAGCATGAGTGAGGAGCTGTGCCAACATGTTGCACACACACACACACACACACACACACACACACACACACTGTGAAAGAGAAGCTGTGACAATGTAACTCCCTATTGGTTCGCCAGCAGTAGAGCATTTAGCCAGTGAAAACAATGTACGTCTATATGATCTCTGCTGTGAGCAGAGCAATGATGAGTCATTACAGCGTTTCAGCTCGAAAGCTTGCCCCTCCTTTCAATTACATTCCTCCAGGACCACCAAAAAAGTGGTCTAACAGCCACTCTGTCACTTGGTGCTCTCAGCACGTGTGAGCATGTCAAACCACAGTGGTCCTGCAGCTGTCTCTTACCACAGCAGAAGGCGCTCATGATTCATAAAGTTGAGCAAGGACACACCCTTCCCCGCTCAGCCACACCCAAGAATTATAGGAAAGACAGTAGCTAAGCTTAGAATACATAAGGTATTTTCAAATCAGAGGTTTTGAGATGCTTAGATCATTCTGATGTGGCCATGCTAACCTGGAAGGGAGTAAGGCAATGTTAATTTCATGGATGCAAACCACTATTCGGCCGAGTACAGATGTTCTGGGCAGCGTATCTATTTATCATAGACGGTGCACAATAAGAGGAAATAAATATGATAACCATGCAGTTCAGGAACAGAAGTAATGTGCCATATATTGGAGGAACATTTCTCAAATTAGTAGTAGGCATGTCATTTGGTCATCTTGACATGAACATTTATATGAACATTTAAATCGGACCAACACCCTTACAAGAAACCGTTCTCATGCATCCCTCCCCAGGGCAATTCAGATTGCTGCACATAAAAATGCATTTACATTTTTGTAACACCTGCTGTGGTCCGTTTTACAAACAAATTGGAATCCCATAGACTTGCAGGCCGTTTGCGGAGAGGAAGTGCTGCTGGGTTTCTTGCCACTGTGCATTGTGGGGTTATATCAGTTGAATTCAGGAAGCAGCACAACTGGGAGACTGGGAAATGAAGCTCCAAAATGTCCGCTACCATGAGAAAATCGGCAAGGCAGCAATTTCGTTTTGAGTGGACGCAGGAGCCAATGTAAGTGCTTACAGTGATTTAATAGCATGCGTGCAGATGGGACAAGAGAGGTTTGTAAGTTTATTTTTTTTTTTTTCCTTCAGCTGTGCAAGGCCGTTGGTCCTGTTTTAAGGCCTAGTTTTATATACCCTATATTCTTAGTATACAGTACGTCCTGCTCCAGATAGAATACTTACACTCGGGGTATTACTCCGCCAGATGGCGCTGGACTGCAGAGACATCGAAAACAGGCTCCTCAAATACCCAGGGACCTCCCACAAATCCCCAGATTTTCTCTGCAGTCTGGACTGCTAAGGACGAGAAATGGCTCTCTCTACTCGCAGGTGAGCGGGGCTATTGGCCTGCGACCCTGTAGGACTATTCCCACCCGCTCCATTAGTAATATGCCTCCCAGCCTTGGCTGAGCTGGTCGGGTGATGGTAGGCAGCTCTGCTGTTAGGTGCTTAGGAGCGCAGCTCCACCGCAATCCCCCACCAAAGGGTAGGCGGTTCAGGCTTATGGTGAGCCTCTATGGGATGCCCCTCCCGCACTATTGCCCCTTGCCCCTGCCTATCGGTGGGCCCTATTTAAGTGGCCGCCATCCTCCCTCATTCTCCTGGTAGTCTTCGGGGGAAAAAAAGGGGGGGGGGTTGTCGGTATGTATGCCATGCATTTGTGTTTTAGACTTATACTTTATTCAATTGCCTTGTGCCAGCCACCGTGCTGTCTTGCTTTAGTTTGACTGTATTTGAAAGTGCCGCCGCGCGCCTTTTTTCTGTCACTATGTTCCGCTCTTGCCGGCGGCATTACCTCAGGCGCCGTTGCACCGTCATTGGCTGCTTGTCATGTGCTGGCTTCGCGCTCTTCAGGGCGAGGGGCGGGGCCCACCTATGGCGCGTTCCCCGTCATTGCTGATACCGGCCTGCCCCTCGAGGTTTGCCGACGCCATCTTGTCTGCTTGGTCGGCTTATGCGTGACGGACCCCTACCTACCACGGTCCGTAAGTGCCCTCGCGGGCGGCTTTATTATCTCATTTTTATTACTGTCTGCTTACGGCCCCCTTTTTTATTATGTCTTTCAGGCGGGCGAATCCATTGGCTTCTCCCGGCCCTCTTTTAGTTTGCTAACTTGTATAGGCCTAGTGTAATTACTACCACTCCCTAACGGGCTATTGGGGCATCCAGGGTTGCTTTATTGCGTTAATCCCTATCGGCCTATAGCGCCGCTATAATCACCATATGGAGGCATCTCCGGATAATGTGACTGGAGTTCCTTCGGTACAAGCCCGGCTGTGTTTAGCGTGTGGGCAGCCTCATGCTGACGCTGACAAGGCGAGGGTCTGTGTACCCTGTGCTGAGCAGGTGCTTGCACTGCAATCTGGCCTTCCAGTGGCTGGGCCAGCACCTCGTATTACTTCACCTACCCCCCCAAGCTTAAATCTCACTCCTACAGAGTTGCATACAAGTGGGGATTCTCAGCCTGATGTGTCTTCTAGACTGGCTACTGTTGAGCAGTTGATTGCTAAGACCTTGGCGCGTAAGGCCCCTGCTAAAAAGCGGCACTTAACGCCTAATGTCACTCTTTTCCCTATGGAAACTGAGGAGTTTTTGGATCGTTGTGGCTATACCCCTTTGGATGAAGGGGAGCTTTTCTCTGACACAGGGTCATCTGATGAGAGGCCAAGGGGTCATGACGATTCTGGCTCTGACCCCTGGTCCCCGGATGACACTGAAAGATTGCTGACCCAGATTTTTGAGGTTCTGTCCATTTCTCCCCCTGTTGCGGCTCCCTGGCAAAGGGGGAGCTCTTCCATACAGCTAAATCACGTTTGAAATTTCCCGAGCAAGCCCATTTCCATAACCTTGTGCTCAAGGAATGGGAGCGCCCCAGTAGACTTCCCGGGGTACCTAAAAGTTGGGATAGGAAGTATCCCTTTTCTGCTGATGTGGTGAAGTGTTGGTCATCCCGAGGTGGATGCCCCGGTCCTAGGGTTATCTAACACTTCTGTCATGCATTCCCCTGACTCTACTACCCTGCGGGATGCTGAGGACCGGCGCATTGACCAGCTGGCGTCCCATGCCTTTGCATGTGCGGGGACAGCGCTGCGTCCGGTCTGTGCTTCTGCCAATACCGCTGTGGCCACTAGAACCTTTATCAGAAATGACTTGCCTTGTGAGGTGTTCAATGCACTCTCCAGTTGTGATGTTTTTGTAAATTTTGTCCTCTCTGCCCTGGATGACACCATTAGAATGTGTGCCAGGACATCTGCCCTTGTGGTGGCTATACGCCACTCGGTTTGGCTGCGCCAGTGGGCTGCTGACAACGCTGCCAACAAGGCCCTCACTGGTTTTCCCTTCAAAGGACTATGCCTGTTTGGGGACCACCTGGATATATTCTAAGCATACGGCACGTCCTGCTCCAGATGTAGTAATAACATGTGGGTAATCCTCCGCCTCCGGCGCCGTGCACTGCAGACATGTAGAAAACAAGCTTCTCCCGGCCCTACATATACCGAAGGACCTCCCACAAATCCCCAGATTTCTCTGCAGTGCTGGAACTGCGAAGACATGAAGTATCACGCTCTTGCAGGCGAGCGGGGCTTTACAGCCCGAGGCCCTGCGGGACTATTTCCACCCGTCCTCTTGTAAAGAATATGCCTCCCAGCCTGGGCTGCGTTGGTCGGGTGAAGGTAGGCAGCACCTAGTGTGCTTATGGAGCTAGACTCCACCGCAGTCCCCCACCATAGGGTAGGCGGTCAAGGCTAATGGTGAGCCTTCAGTGGATGCACCTCCCGCATCATTGCCCCACGCCCCGTGTAGCGGTGAACCCCGAGTGCTGGGTCACCTTCTTTCTCAGTTCCCCCGTTAGTGGGGGGAAAAAGAGGGGGGGGTTGTGTGTACGTTGGCCTAACCTTGCCCTATTACACTGTATGCTTATAGCCTTTAATGGTTACCGGGGGTCAGAGCTGCACTTCAAACATTATGTTAACGTTGGCCCCAGCGCCTTTAATGTACTTTGACTTGGCGCGTACGGCGGCTCTGTTTCGCGACGCTATGGCGTTTATTACTGTCTCCTTTTTCTGTCTTGTTCCGCGCTTAGAGCTTCCCGCTCTCCGGGGGGGGCGTGGTCTGATTTGGCGCGTTCCGCATCATCTGAGCTCTGGCCCGCCCTTCGAGTTTCGCTTGGCGCCATTTTGTCGGTCTTCCCACGCGCGCGTGGTCACGATCCTCCTCTTCCTTGGTTACTGTAAGTGCCCTCACGGGCGTTTCGGTTATTGGTCTTCCTGTAGCGCATGGCTCTGACACCCTCTCTTCTTCTTATGTCTTTCAGACGCCAAGATTCCAGTGGCTTCTCCCGGCCTGATATATATATCTTAACGGGTTTATATCTAAATTCTCCCACATTCCTAGCGGGTCTTGGGGCATCCAGGGTTGCTTACAGCATAAATCCCTACTGGCATATTACTTAGATTAATCACCATATGGAGGCATCTCAGAATTATGTGTCCGGGGTCCCGCGGGAACAAGACCGGCTGTGTACCGTGTGTGGACAACCCCACACTGATGCTGACAGAGCACGGGTCTGCGGACCGTGTGCTGAACAAGTGCTGCCTTGCAATCAGGTTTACCAGTAGCTGCACCTCGCTTCAATACTCCTGTCTCCCGGTACTTAGATCTCACTCCAGATGAGTCGCACTCGAGCGGGGATAACCAGTAGGTGGTGCCGCGCAGGTTACCCATGGCGGAGCAGGTGATGTCTGGTTTGACAGAGCGCTTGGGCGCTGGAAAGAAACGGTCCCTGACGCCCCCTGGTTCTAGGTTTCCCACTGAAAATGAGGAGTCTGCTGCTATGCAGGACCTTGATCCTTCTGATGAAGGTGAACTGTTCTCGGGTTCCAGTTCCTCAGATGAGATGTCTTGGAGCCATGACAGTTCTGGCCCTGGTTCTTGGGGCCTGTGTGACACTGATGAGTTACTTATAAAGATCTTTGAAGCACTGTCCATCTCTCCTCCGGGAGAGTCTCCAAAGCCCAAGAGGGAGAGTTTCCACACGGCGACGCCGCGCCTGGAATTTCTGGAACAGGATCATTTCCAGACTCTTATATCTAAGGAATGGGAATCACCTTGTAAACTTACAGGGGTTCCGGGGGTATGGGACTGGAAGTAGCCTTTTCCCCCTGATTTGGTTGATCGATGGTCAGTACCTCCCGAGGTGGATGCACCTATTATTGGGGTTGCTAACCCTCCCTTCATGGCACCTTCTACTCATCGTACCCTTCGGGATGCCGAGGACCGGCGCATTGACAGATTGGCTTCCCAGGCCTTTTCATGTGCAGGGACGGCTCTGCGCCCGGTCTGTGCTGCGGTCGTCACCGCAGTGGCCGCCAGGACCCTTCTTAGGAAGATACTTGACCAACAGCCGGAGGATCTCTCTTGGGAGGTCTTTAATGCACTGTCTGATTGTGATGTTTTTGTGAGGTTTATTCTCTCAGCGATGGATGACACTATTAAAATGTGTGCTAGAACCTCGGTTCTTGTGGTGGCTATTCGCCGCCTGCTTTGGCTGCGACAGTGGGGGGCTGACAATGATACTAAAAAGGCTCTTACTGGTCTTCCTTTTAGAGGACGACGCTTATTCTGGGCCCGGTTGGACCTTTTTGGAAGAAAGGGTAAGGCACCCTCGCGCAGAAGGCCGTCCCGGCCGCCCAGGGACAGGGATTCCCCTCCCCCTCCCTACGTTAGTGTCAAGTGAGAACCAGAAGTGTGCTTCCAACTTTTTGGAGTGGAGGCCCGCCCCAGGGCGAAGTCCAAATCTGCCAAAACCACGCAAGCATGAAGGGACGCCCTCGCCCTATTGGGCGAGGGGGCTGCCGCAGCACTTGGCTCCTGTCGCAGGGCGTCATGCTCCGTTAAGGCTGTTACAGGAGATAGGATGCAGAATGGAGTTTGCTGGTCGGTCCCTTTCGGAGGTTGTCGGGTTTCTTCTAGTCCCTGCTTTCCCTTCGGGAGTTGAGGCAGGCCGAGTCCGGCGTGCAGGGTCTGGGCTCTCTTACAGGTTGGCCCTTGACTTGTGATTGTATCCACATACCTTTTCCCTCTGGGATGAAGCAGTCTGACCCGGGCGGGCATTCTGGACCTAGCATTTACTTTTTCACAGGCAGCTCCTACATGGTATTTACCTGTTGGGCCACAGGAGCTCCTGTCCAGTGGACCTCTTGATGCCTGTGAGGATCTATATTCCTTTTTAGTCCCCTGTGCCTTCAGGACACCTAGGCCATTTCCAGACAGTATTGCAGGACCAACTCTGCGGATTGGGGTCTTGTCTTGGGTCCCTCTCCTGCTCCCAGATGGCTCACCAAGGCGAGTATGGGAGTGTTGTCTTGGACGTGCCCCTGTGACGTCCGCGCTAGGTTCTACTTGATTGTCATTCTTTTCCAATTTTTGCATCAGGCCGTGTTGACTATTGACTTGGGGCTCCTTGGGAGTCCTTTGGATTGGTGCTCAGGCACAGCTCTTACTTAGTGTACCCCATTTCAGTATCTCCCTACAGGGTGGCATTTAGATGGGTTCATGTTTAAACCTTCCCTTCGGCTATGTGTGGCCTTAGTATGGTAGGGGCCTTGCCCTCCTTTTTGTCACGCTACCTTCACCTTGCAGCTGGTGGGCCTGTTGGTGGCGGCCCAGATGCTGTCCTATATTCTCAGATGCCCTTGGGGCCTGCGACACCTTAGGTTACTTATTCTGGACGGGGTTCCAACACCCCTGGAACTAGGTCAGTAAGCTCCCCCTTGTTACGGGGGTTCCTTTTTGGAGTTTGTAAATTCAAGGAAGGTGTCAGGGACCATCCCTTCCTTTTTGCCTTTCCCTGTAAATGGTCACCATGGGGACCAAGTCTGGCAGGTTGTCTAGGGGGTTTTTATTTCTTCTGAAATCCCCCGTGGTTCCTAAGGGGGTCCCCTTTAAGGGGTTCCGTTTTCATACTGTTTTTCGGTTATCACATTGAGCCTTTTGCGGGCTCTAAATTGCTGGACTACTCCTCTTCAGGACTTGTCTTTTTTGGGGACTCTCGGTCAGTCTGACGACAGTGGCCTGTCCTTTTTTTATCTGTGAACAGGTTGACCCTTCAGTAAGGGTCTGGTTCTGATCTAAGTGGGGGTTTACATTCCTTGCACTTCATTGGTATTGGCGTGTTGGCTGTCCTACTGTGCTAGGAGGGTCTATTCTAGTGTCTCACTGAGCCCCTACTGGTGTGGCCCTGTGGGGCCGCGTTGCTATTACAGGGACTCTGTCCTGGGTTATTGTCCTAGGTTATTGTCCCAAACCTCGCTAGCCTGGTCATGGGGGCCTAGTATTGCTTTCTGTCAGGACATTATACTCTATAGGTCTTAACCTTTTTCACCCTGCTAGGTGGGGTTCTGCACAAGTTTGCTGTAGCAAGGGTGAACCGTTACGCTGGGGGCCCTGGATGGCCCAGTGGGGCGTGGTTCGCTGATTCTGCTGAAGACAGTCGTACTGTATGCCCTCTCACAAGGGCTGTTCTGCCTATTCAGGCTCCTTACTACGTCGCCCCTATCTACAGGCCTTTTTAGGCGATTGGACGGTTTGCTCTTCACCCCATTGGAGATGGTTATCTCGGGGTGTCTTTTCTCTATTGGAGGACTAGGCCTAGCTCCCACCTCTTCTTCTTCTCCCTTCTCTGCCGGCTATTTTGGGATATGTCGTTCTAGTTTGCCTTGCTGGGACTGGCTCTCTCTCCTGCGGGATGTTGCCTGATCCCTGGGTCCTAGAGTTATTACAGCACGGTTTGAGTTGGCTCCCCAACTCAGTTCTCTGAGGGTTGTCAGGGCTCGCCCTGTTCACCTACTGTAGAAGTCTAGTTCAACCTTCTGTGTGGATCATTCCTCATGGGTTGCTCAGGTGCATTCCCCAGGGACCTCCTAAGCTCCCTTTTGGGGGGGGTTACTTATCCTGATGCCCTGTTAAGGGTTCCTTGGGTCTTATTCAGGTTCTTGTCTGAACTGTTCCTTCTCTCACATCCCCCATAGGGGATGGCTCTGTTAGCGGTCCTAGTCATTATATATATATATATAATTTATATATCTGTACACCATTAGGTGAGGGTGTTTCGCCTTACACCGAATTTGGATCCAGGCGGAGTTTTTATTCTCCTTTATTCCAGACCCTCTGGGCTAGTGTGTTGCTTACTCTGAGCTTAAGGGATCTGTATCCCTCTACAGGCGTTGGAGATTCCTGGACTGTTCCCTGTCCCTGGTTGGGATTATGCCCCTTGGGGCTTATAGGCGTCTCCATCCTTATGTAACAGGATTTGATTGCTTCCATGGGTGTAGGAGCCCTTTGGATTGGTCTTGCTCGGTTGGTTTGTCCCTCTGGGCCTAAATTAAACGTTTCGGCTCTTGCTGAGCCTTGTTAGCGTTGTTTTTCAGTATTCCCACCGGTCTCACCTGAGACCAGGGTTCACATTCCCCGACGGGGAGGGTTCTAAGGTTGCCATGGCTACCCTTTCTTTGCAGTAGCATGGTTAGGCGTTATTCTGGCCTACTCGTTTAGGGGAGATTCATTCTTCTCTCTTGGTTTTTGTTCTCTTTCTACTTGTGCTTGACTCGGGCCTTTCAGCACTCTGTTCTGTTGAGCAAGCTGACTAGTTCGCTGCTTGTGTTTCACTCAGCCTTGTAAGGTTTCATAAGTTTGAGTTAGAGCATTTGCTCACGTTGCTCCTGGTAGCAAGGTTGCGGGTGACAGCGCTATTACTGTTGGCTGTGCCTTTTCTCATGGGGATCCCACCATACTTTATGGACACTGCTATTGGATGTCCAACATGTTTTTACTACATCTGGAGCAGGACGTGCTGTATGCTTAGAATAATACAATTCTGTGAAGTACTCACCTGTAGAATTGGTATTATACGCATACAGCACGTCCTGCTCCACCCCACCCTGGTTTCACTTTGTTCTGGATCCCCTGTTTAGTGATTGTTATCATTATTGTTATTGCCAGTTTTGGGTGGTTGGTTTCTCCTGGCTTCTCATTCTCACTGCTTTTCAATGCTGGGGATTTGTGGGAGGTCCTTCGGTATATGTAGGGCCGGGAGGAGCTTGTTTTCTACATGTCTGCAGTGCACGGCGCCGGAGGTGGAGGATTACCCACATGTTATTACTACATCTGGAGCAGGACGTGCTGTATGCGTATAATACCAATTCTACAGGTGAGTACTTCACAGAATTGTATTTTTTGCTAAGGGAGGCAGGTTACCCCAGCGCAGGCGGTAATCTCGGCCCTTTCGGGGTCAGGGCTCCTTCTCCTCCCCTACCGTGGTGCTAGACAAGGGAGGGGGTTTCCTTTACTGGGGCCCGAGGAGATTTCTGGGGTAGGGGCAGAGGACGTGGGCGTCCTGGCTCCTCCTGGGGCCCCAAGGCAAAATCATCTCCCAAGCCCCCTCAGGCATAATGGGGCGCCCTCACCCATCCAGGTGGGGGGACGGCTTCAGCACTTCGCTCACGTCTGGAGGCTTCATGTCTCAGACCGGTGGATTCAGGAGGTAGTGTCCTCCGGTTGCAAGATAGAGTTTGCTGCCTGGCCGCCCCCAAGATTCATCAGATCCCGGATTCCCCAGGATCCTGTGTCAGCTCAGGAGCTAGTGCAGACAGTGCAAGGCCTCCAGGAGCTGGGGGTCATCTGCAAGGTCCCTTTAATAGAAAAGGGCAAGGGCTTCTATTCAAATCTATTCACAGTCCCCAAAAAAGATGGTTCAGTCAGGCCCATCCTGGACTTAAAGATGCTCAACAAATTTGTCAGGAGCAGGCGCTTTCGCATGGAAACTCTGCGCTCTGCCATCAGTTCCCTGCGCCCAGGGGATTTCATGACTTCTGTGGACATCAAGGATGCTTACCTTCATATTCCTGTATTTCCAGGTCATCAAAGGTTCCTCAGGTTCGCTCTGGAGGATCAACACTACCAATTTGTGGCATTGCCATTCGGTCTCACCTCAGCTCCCAGGGTGTTCACCAAGGTGCTGGCTGGCGTGATGTCTCTGCTCAGGTATCAGGGTGTCCACGTGCTGCCTTATCTGGACGACATTCTCATCACCTCCCAATCTCTACATCAGGCAGAAGTGGATACTCGGCTTGTGGTGTCCACCCTGGAGTCATTTGGATGGGTGATCAACCACCCCAAGTCTTCACTGTCCCCCTCCTTGGTGACTCCATTCCTAGTAATGAATCTGGATACAGTTCAGGCAAGGATTTTCCTTCCTCAACAGAAGGTGGACAGTCTGATTGCACAGGTCCAGTTCCTGCTGTCTTGTCATCATTCCTCCATCAGGCAGGGAATGCAGCTGGTGGGCCTCATGGTGGTGTGCATCGAGGCGGTCCCTTATGCTCAGTTCCACATGAGACCTCTGCAACTCCACCTTTTGTCAGTATGGGACAAGGATCCCGCGTCCCTGGACCAGGTCCTTGTGCTTTCCCCCTTAGTCAGGCGGTTCCTCTCGTGGTGGCTGGACTCCAGGAGCCTGTTGGGGGGCAGATCCTTTCTGGCCCCCTGCTGGGAGACGGTCACCACGGATGCCAGTCTGACTGGTTGGGGGGGTTTCTGGAAGTCCCTGCAGTTCCAAGGGAGGTGGGGCCCTCAGGAGGCCCACACAGCTATCAATGTCTTGGAACTGCGGGCGATCAGGTTAGTTCTGGCTCAAAGTGAACAAAGGGGGAGTGGCAGCTGCTCAGACCATTTTATAACTAACCTGTCAGCAGGGCAATTAGGTTACTAAAGACTTAAAGGAGCCGCAGCACTCAACCCTGTTAGCTTGCAGACCAACCTATAATCTGTCTCTAAATCTGGTAAAAACAGAGGCTCGGTCACACACATTATCAGAAGTATGCTAAGCTGCACCACC
Source organism: Gastrophryne carolinensis (assembly GCA_027917425.1). NCBI lineage: Eukaryota > Metazoa > Chordata > Amphibia > Anura > Microhylidae > Gastrophryne > Gastrophryne carolinensis. The sequence continues at coordinate 255,944,750 of CM051239.1, forward strand.
ACGCCAAGGTGCCTCTATGGGTGCAGTTCTAACTCTAATCTATGAGAGCCCCTTTTGGGACATAAAATGCAAGAGATAAAATGGGAGAAGCTTACCTGAGGTTGCCCTAAACCTCATGTGCAAGCCATGGGGTGGAAGGGTCAAGACCTTGCAATACAGCCTAGACCCCACACCCCATGTGCTTGCACAAATTCAAAGTGAACAAAGGGGGAGTGGCAGCTGCTCAGACCATTTTATAACTAACCTGTTCTGGCTCAGCTGACTACTCACCTTCGGGGCCTGCCTGTTCAGGTGCGCTCGGACAACCAGACGGCAGTTGCCTACATCAATCAGGGAGGGACCCGGAGCAAGGGGGCCCTCCAGGAAGTGTCTCTGATCCTGACCTGGGCGGAGACCAATGTTCCCTGCATATCAGCTGTGTACATCCCGGGGGTGGAAAAATCTCCTGGCAGACTCTCTGAGCAGGGGGACCTCTCGCCAGGGAGAATGGTCCCTGTGCAGCAGGGTGTTCCAATCTCTGTGTCACCATTGGGGACAACCAGATGTGGACCTGTTTGCGTCCCGTCACAATCTTCCGGCCTTTGTCTCTCTATCTCAGGATCCTCTGGCCTTGACCACGGATGCTCTAGCAATGTCATGGCGGGACTTTTAGCTTCTGTATGTCTTCCCTCCGTTCCCCCTGCTGGGCAGGGTTCTGCGCAAGATTGCTCTGGAAGGGGTGCCAGCAATTCTGGTGACCCCCAGGTGGCCAAGAAGAGTGTGGTTCGCAGACGTGGTGCAGCTGGCAGTAGATCAGTATACTCTACCCGTGGTGCCAGACCTGCTCACTCAGGGCTCACTATGCCATCCCAATTTACAAACTCTGGCTTTGACGGCCTGGCTGCTGAAACCTCCATCTTGATGGAGAAGGGGCTGTCTTCCTCGGTTGTGGATACCTTGATTAAGGCTAGGAAGAAGTCTTCTTCTTCTATTTATTACAGGGTTTGGCGTGCTTACATTGACTGGTGTGAGTCTAAGTCTCTTCCCTGTCGTGTGTTCTCTATTCCCAGGATTCTGGAGTTTCTACAGCATGGGTTGGAGATGGGACTCCAACTTAGTACTCTAAAAGGTCAGGTGTCTGCCCTGTCTGTTTTCTTCCAGAAGTCCTTTGCTCAGCACTCTCTGATTAGGACTTTTTTCCAGGGGGTGACTCATGTGCGTCCCCCACGTAAGCCTATGGTGCCTGTTTGGGATTTGAACCTGGTTTTGTCAGCCTTGCAGGGTGCTACTTTTAAACCTGTGCAGGATGCTTCCCTGGCCATCCTTACTCTCAATGTTGTTTTTCTGGTGGCTATCACCTCTGTTAGGCGTGTGTCTGAGTTGGCGGTGCTCTCCATTTAGCCCCCCTACTATGAGAGACACCAGGACAAGGTGGTGTTTCGCTTCAAGCCAGATTTTCTTCCTAAGGTAGTGTCTGCCTTTCATTTGAATCAGGACATTGTTCTCCCTTCATTGTGCCCTAATCCTAGTAATGCTAAGGAGAGGGTCTTGCATTCTTTGGATGTAGTTAGGTGTCTGAAGTACTATCTGGTGGCTACCTTTCAGAAAGACTGATGCTCTTTTTGTAGTCCCTTCTGGTCCTAGGAAGGGTTTGGCTCCTGCCAAGTCTACTATCAGAAAATGGATCCGTCAGGCTGTGATTCAGGCCTATTCTGCTAAGGGGAAGAATCCTCCCTTCCGCCTTACTGCTCATTCTACTCGTGCTATTGGTGCTTCTTGGACTATTCAGCACCAGGCTTCTGTTGAACAAGTTTGCAAGGCCTCTACTTGGTCTTCTGTTCATACCTTTTCAAAGTTTTACAAGGTTGATGTAAGGGCCTCAGCTGATGCTGCTTTTGGCCGAAAGGTTTTGCAGGTGGCAGTGGTCTAAACTGTCTGCTGTTAGCTTTGGGGATCCCACCCTACTTTATGGACACTATTGGATGTCCCAAGTGTAAGTATTCTATCTGGAGCAGGACGTACTGTATACTAAGAATAATACAAATCTGTGATTACTCACCTGTAGAATTGATATGAGTATACAGTACGTCCTGCTCCACCCCACCCTTGGTTTTGCATTATCTTGGATCCCCTGTATGGTGATTGTTATTGTTATAGTTACTAGTTTGGGTTGTTTAATTCTCCCGGCTTCTCGTTAACTGCTTTTCAATGCTGGGGATTTGTGGGAGGTCCCTGGGTATTTGAGGGGCCGGGAGGAGCCTGTTTTCGATGTCTCTGCAGTCCAGCACCATCTGGGGGAGTAATACCCAAGTGTAAGTATTCTATCTGGAGCAGGACGTACTATATACTGATAATACCAATTCTACAGGTGAGTAATCACAGAATTGTATTTTTTCGACCTATAAGGCGCATTTATTTTTCCCCAAAAATGAGGTGGGAAATGTCAGTGCGCCTTATTGTGCTAATGTTAAAAAAAAACAAAAATGTAAACTCGCATATCCATCGCTCCCGCATTGCTGCCCAGGCTGCCACAGCCACGGGAGGCAGAAGATAGAGCAGTGGCAGGCAAGCGGGCAGGGCAACTGATTCCTCCTCGTTGTCCCCACCTTCCACGTGGTCATAAATGCTGTCCCAGTCGCTGCTTCTTTTTTGGCAGCTGCACACACACAGCAAACATCCAGCTCTGATGCTCGAGCATCGGCCACACCCACCCGCTGCACAGGCACCTGCTGTATGAAGCCTGATGTTTGCTCTGTGTATGCAGGTGCTGCTGGAGAGACCGGAGTGCCACACTGCCTATATGGGAAATGGGAGGTGGGAATGCCACACTGCCTATATGGGAAATGAAAGGCGGGAATGCCACACTGCCTATATGGGGAATAGAAGGCGGGAATGCCACACTGCCTATATGGGGAATAGAAGGCGGGAATGCCACACTGCCTATATGGGGAATAGAAGGCGGGAATGCCACACTTCATATATATGGAGAATGGGAGACTGGAATGCCACACTTCCTATATGGGAAATAGAAGGCGGAAATGCCACACTGCCTATATGGGGAATAGAAGGCGGGAATGCCACACTGCCTATATGGGAAATAGAAGGCGGAAATGCCACACTGCCTATATGGGGAATAGAAGGCGGGAGTGCCACACTGCCTATATGGGAAATGGGAGGTGGGAATGCCACACTGCCTATATGGGAAATGGAAGGCGGGCATGCCACTCTGCCTATATGGGGAATAGAAGGCGGGAATGCCACACTTCACATATATATGGAGAATGGGAGACTGGAATGCCACACTGCCTATATGGGGAATAGAAGGCGGAAATGCCACACTGCCTATATGGGGAATAGAAGGCGGGAATGCCACACTGCCTATATGGGGAATAGAAGGCTGGAATGGCACACTTCATATATATGGAGAATGGGAGACGGGAGTGCCACACTGCCTATATGGGAAATGGGAGGTGGGAATGCCACAATGCCTATATGGTAAATGGGAGGTGGGAATGCCACACTGCCTGAATGGGGAATGGGAGGTGGAAATGCCACACTGCCTAAATTGGTAAGGGGAGGCGGGAATGCCACACTGCCTATATGGGGAATGGGAGGTGGAAATGCCACACTGCCTAAATGGGGAAGGGGAGGTGGGAATGCCACACTGCCTATATGGGAAATAGAAGGCGGGAATGCCACACTGCCTATATGGGGAATAGAAGGCGGGAATGCCACACTGCCTATATGGGGAATAGAAAGCAGGAATGCCACACTTCATATAAATGGAGAATAGGAGACGGGAGTGCCACACTGCCTATATGGGAAATGGGAGGCGGGAATGCCACACTGCCTATATGGGAAATGGGAGGTGGGAATGCCACACTGCCTATATGGGAAATGGGAGGTGGGAATGCCACACTGCCTATATGGGGAATAGAAGGCGGGAATGCCACACTTCACATATATATGGAGAATGGGAGACTGGAATGCCACACTGCCTATATGGGAAATAGAAGGCGGAAATGCCACACTGCCTATATGGGGAATAGAAGGCGGGAATGCCACACTGCCTATATGGGGAATAGAAGGCTGGAATGGCACACTTCATATATATGGAGAATGGGAGACGGGAGTGCCACACTGCCTATATGGGAAATGGGAGGTGGGAATGCCACAATGCCTATATGGTAAATGGGAGGTGGGAATGCCACACTGCCTAAATGGGGAATGGGAGGCGGGACTGCCACACTTCCTATATGGGGAATGGGAGGCGGGACTGCCACACTTCCTATATGGGGAATGGGAGGCGGGAATGCCACACTGCTTATATAGGGAATGGGAGGCGGGAATGCCACACTGCCTATATGGGTAAGGGGAGGAGGGAATGCCACCTTGCCTATATGGGGAATGGGAGGCGGGACTGCCTATATGGGGAATGGGAGGCGGGAATGCCACACTGCTTATATAGGGAATGGGAGGTGGAAATGCCACACTGCCTAAATGGGTAAGGGGAGGCGGAAATGCCACACTGCCTATATGGGGAATGGGAGGGGGAAATGCCAGACTGCCTAAATGGGGAAGGGGAGGTGAAAATGCCACACTGCCTAAATGGGTAAGGGGAGGTGGGAATTCCACACTGCCTATATGGGGAATAGAAGGCTGGAATGGCACACTTCATATATATGGAGAATGGGAGACGGGAGTGCCACACTGCCTATATGGGAAATGGGAGGTGGGAATGACACAATGCCTATATGGTAAATGGGAGGTGGGAATGCCACATTGCCTAAATGGGGAATGGGAGGCGGGACTGCCACACTTCCTATATGGGGAATGGGAGGCGGGACTGCCACACTTCCTATATGGGGAATGGGAGGCGGGAATGCCACACTGCTTATATAGGGAATGGGAGGCGGGAATGCCACACTGCCTATATGGGTAAGGGGAGGAGGGAATGCCACCTTGCCTATATGGGGAATGGGAGGCGGGACTGCCTATATGGGGAATGGGAGGCGGGAATGCCACACTGCTTATATAGGGAATGGGAGGTGGAAATGCCACACTGCCTAAATGGGTAAGGGGAGGCGGGAATGCCACACTGCCTATATGGGGAATGGGAGGGGGAAATGCCAGACTGCCTAAATGGGGAAGGGGAGGTGAAAATGCCACACTGCCTAAATGGGTAAGGGGAGGTGGGAATTCCACACTGCCTATATGGGGAATGGGAGGTGGAAATGCCACACTGTCTAAATGGGGAAGGGGAGGTGGGAATGCCACACTGCCTATATGGGGAATAGAAGGCGGGAATGCCACACTTCATATATTTGGAGAATGGGAGACTGGAGTGCCACACTGCCTATATGGGAGGTGGGAATGCCACACTGCCTATATGGGAAATGGGAGGTGGGAATGCCACACTGCCTATATGGGAAATGGGAGGTGGGAATGCCACACTGCCTATATGGGGAATGGTAGGTGGGAATGCCACTCCCTGTAATTGAGGGATTCTGCACCTTGCATGTTATTTGGTTCTTGGTTAAATATGTTTTTCCCATTCTGTTTTATTGATTGTTGGGTGTTGAAGAAGCAATGAAACCTATTTGGTGTGATTGCTGTAAGGCACCTTTTTTTTTTTTTTTAAGGACCATGGTTTATCAAATGTTTTTATGTTGATGTCTATACATTACGCAAATGCCCATATGAGGCTTGAATATCTGAACAATCCAGTTCAGTAATTCAAATGGCCTACATTGGTACATCGGTTAAACAGGTGATTGTGGGGTCTTGGAATTGTCTGTGTGTCTTCAGAAGGTCAAGTCTTGCCTCAACTTTCAAAAGTTTGCTGCAACCCTGATGAGAATATCCTCATACTTAATAATGCATGGAGGTAGTGAGCTTCTATTCATTTTCTCCTGATATTTAAGTTGGTTTCCCTTGATGTTTGGAAGATGGGCTTCTATATATATTTTTTTTTTTTTGATGAGTACTCCAAGATGAGTGTTGGCCTGGCTTGCATTTTCTCCACTCCTCTCTGATCTGTTACTGCCTCCTTCTCTTTTTTTTTTTATCTATACACTTCAGGTTTGGCCTCTTGTGTGCCTCCTCCTAGTAAGTTGTCCTGATATGGTGCTGGACCTTGTGCATTTTATTTGTAAATGATGGAATCATTTGGTCGAATTCTCTTGCAGTAAGGCAGGGGTGTCAAACTCATTTTCACAGAGGGCCAAATCAGCATTATGGTTGCCTTCAAAGGGCCGGTTAATAACAAACACAATGCAAACATGGCCATTCAAATATATGGTTACAGACACTGAATTATTTTACCCAGGACAGCCGCAGAATTATTTTGCCCAGGACAGATGCTTAAGCTAGATGTACCATCATTGTTTCCACCCTACCTAGCTAGCTAGCTGGCAATAACCCCTGCAGATGATGTTGCGTAGGTTAGGCAAGCCCCCTTGTGTGGCAAGAGCTGGTTGCACAGATACGCAGAACAGTTTCAGACACTACTCTTTTCCCCCCCGAATGGTAAAAAGCGTTTTTTTAGACCTTGCACCACCCACAGATGCAACGACATGCTGCCAGTTTCAGAAACCCGAGAGTGACTGGGCTGGTTAGAAGGGGTGCCACGCAGCTGCTTCCATACATGGAGGACCACATCTGGCTCATGGGCTCCGAGTTTGACACATGCTGTAAGGGATACAGATGTGTGACCTTTCTCTATTAGGTTTCTTTCTTTTGAAAGTTTTGAAACCTCATATAATCAATCATATAATCTCAATAATTCTGTAGATCTGAACAGTTACATTGGGTGGTGTTAGAATTGTGCCTATAAAGAAACAAGATAGCTTTACAATTTATAGTTGTAGAGTATTTGCATCTCCATGCATTGGATGACACCTGGAGGTGGGCCTCTGGTCGAATCAATATGCTGATCTCTGTTTTTCCCCCCAGAACATGAGTGACATTTTATGCAATATTACCTGGGGGTGGTTGTTAGGCTGTCTTTTCATGAAGATCAGATTTTGTTGCAGAGATGCTGTTTTTTATATATGGTGCCCCATCATCATAATGAGTTTTAACAGGCCTTGTATAGGGATAAGAAAGCTAAATGTTCCAGGTTGGCGATAGAGTACATCAACAACCGTATTTGAGAGTTAAAAGATGGCTGAGAATGTTCTTCACAATGATTTGAGTGCTGTCATTTCCATTCCCTTTTTCTTCTTCTAAAGTGTTCTCCATGTCCGTGTTACCTCTTTCTGTCTACACTCAGCTTTTCTTACTCTCATTCCAGAATGCTCTCAGCTTGTCTTTTTCCGGCCAATCTGTTTTCCATGTCATCGTGTGCTCGTGCTCCAACCTGGAACGTTTGGTCTCTGTCCAAGTCAGGTGCCGAAAAGAAGGGTTAGAAGTGAGTTTTTTTCTGCGGTTTACAGCGTAGTGCGTGAGTTAACATACATTGTTGTGCAAGTTAACATACTATGCTGTGGGAGGTCACATACATTGGTTTTACGAGTTGCTTCCACAGCAAGCTATTGTATCAATTTAATGTTTTTAGTTATATATTTTTTCAGCTGTAGGAATCTTCTTAGTAGATGTTATAATTGTCCATTGATGGATGTATAAACCCCATTGCTTCATTACGGCCTTTCTCACATTCAGTACATTCAGTATCCTAACCATCAAGTCCCAACAGGGGTCAGTACACCTGAAAGTAATATGTTGTCTAGTTCTTCTTCTAGTATTTCATTCTGTTTCGTTGTCATTTGGACTGGACTGGCTGGAAGGGTAAATTCTTTCTTTCTCTTCCACTCCCAATTGAGTTTGCTTTGATTTTAGAATCCTGTGATTTTGTTGGTGTTTCATATTCTCTCATTGCACTAGCCATAATATAAATTGAAGCTTTACCACACAAAAATATTCTAAGGCACCCAGTGGTGGGAGTTTTAAGCCATTGAAAAGTGATTTAAGTCCATCTCAGAAGAGTACTGACCCTGTTAAATTTGTGAATATGTACACACATAAAATGCTGGCAAATCATTTTTTACACTAGAGAAATGTAATGTCAACAATCCTGGATGATTTGCAAAATTGCCATTTTTTGGTGAAAAAGCTATACTCATGCAGTCGGCTGGCCGTATCCCTGGCACACTGTTCGGGTGCTCCCGCACCCAGCTATTCGCAAGCCTGGGATACGACAACGGTCATTTGCAACGTTGCGGGAGCTGCCTGGGAAAAGTTTACCAGCGACCCTGGGGGGAAGGAGGCTAGCGGCTGGCCCTAGAATCTCTTAGATTTCTGCGCACTGGCGCATGAGTTTTAGGATGTTTTCGGCCCCCAAAAGAGGACCTATGCTAAACTTATTACACCTGGCCCAAGTTCTTCTATCAGGAATGTTTAGGTTAATGTGTACACTAGACCTATACTCTCCCTTTGAAAAAGAGAGGCAACAGGTACAGTACTTATTTCCTCCACTGCTTTTCAGCCCCTGGTGGCTGTGAAGAGCACCGCAGGGAAACTTGACTTCTCCCAGTTGTACTAGCTGCACAGGTTTATAGATTCACTTATAATGATAGTAGCTTGGCGATTGTGATTTGTAGTTTACCCCCCAGGTGTAGTTCCTGCATTTTGGTATAACACACCAACTTCTGGGTTGCATTTTGTTCTCTTCTATTGCATAAAAATATTATTCTTATGTCTTTTTAGTTCTATGTCAATCGCAGCAAGTCTTGTGAGCGAAGACACAAAGACCAAGTTTTTGAACAAAATGGGCCAGCTGACCACATCCGGCGCAATGTTGGCAAATGTTTTTCAACGCAAGAAATAAATGGCTATCTGCCACCTAGTAAAACACTAATGATGGACCCCTTGCTCCGTGTACTTGAAGTACTTGCCTTTATATTTTATTTTCTTCCTCTCCTATGTTCTTGTATTATATTTTATCTAAGACTCCAAAGAAAATTGCACTTCACTAGAATCAGCATGTCTGTTGATTTGAAAGTTAATACTGTAGTTGACTTTGAAGGAGGATACCTAGCCTACACTGTCTCCGTTCTGTGTTTTGTCAATTTTTTTATACATAAAATATATATATAGTGAGAAAGTATTTTTTTCTGGAAAAAATATTGGCAACTTTATCTGTTATATACTGCACACATTGCAACGGTACTTAATGTAAATATGAATTCATTGTCATTAAATAATAAAGTTGGAAATTGATATGTATTTAAATTATTGAAATGCCAATCAGCTAGTTGTTGTTTTAAAAAGAATATGAAAAGAGCCAGAGTTACCCTGTGCCTTTTTTGGATTCAATATCATTGTGCAATTGGTAAAGAACCAAGACATGACACAGCGTGTAGTGGCACCACTATCTTGTCATTTTAAAAAACATGAGAAGCCATCTATATTAATTGAAGGACCACTCCAGCCCCTTTCCCAAAAATGCCAGAACCCCCGCTCTGCGTCCTCCTATCAGCGATACTGAACGTCTAATAAAAGAGAGAAAAAAAACCTAATCTTCACCTCGAATGCAGCCGGCAAAGTCAAATTCACGTGAATGGGCGAATGGTAGTGTGGAGAGCTTCTGGCCGGGACTACAAGAACAAGGCAGTGGGAGCTTGGTGTTGCAGCTGTGGCACTGCCGATTTTGCTGGCTGGTTTTGGGGTGAAGCAGGCATAGTGGGAGGCATGTCACTTTTTTGGGAAAGGGGCTGGGGTGTCTCTAAGACATTCATCTCTATAGCAAGTCTATCTAAAGAAAGATTAACATTGGGATGTGTGACTTCTCTTTACCTGCCCCCCCTTTTCTTTTTTAATATAAATTTGTTGTCGTTGGGCATTCCAGTAAAAGTCATGACTGAAATGTTTGCACCACTGCTGACAACCTTTAAACTTTAAATCTGTATTCATCTTTATAGTATAGTTGTCTGTCAAGACAACCCTTCTTAGAAACATTTTCTTAGAAGGGTCAAGCCAATCCATGCTCTCCGCTAAACCCTAATTATCAGTCTGTATATGTCACAAGACACTTTATTTTGCACGATGAATACTCAGTCAAAGATTTTGAAAACTGGCTTATGGCAAAGATTCAAGCACATTAACCAATCCCCAATTTTTTCCCCAAAAATCTGTTGGTGATTTTCTCCTAATATTTATGGACTTACTGTATAATGCTTTAATCTTTTATTGTATTTTTTTTTTATTTTACTTGTTATCCCTACAACCTATGGACTTAAAGGCTGTGATTTTTAGACCTGCTTAAAGAAGACCAAAGCCAGACCTACAGGCTACAAGACCTTAGGTCCATAATAACCCTTCCCTAGGGGGCATTCCAAATTGGGGTACCCCACAATGTAAAACTCTCCTAGTTCTGGGAACCCATGGCACTCGTATGTGGCAATATTAAAGCACTCTTCATTGCTGCAGCATCTCTACACACCATCAGGTGTCAAACATGTAAAGCAGGGATGCAGTATGACCTCCGTGGGATCCCGGAGCTAGTAGAGTTTCACACCGCAGGACAACACTATTTAGGATACCCATTAGGAGAGGGTTTCTTACAGACCTAAAGGTTTTAGGCCTTTTAAGGCTGGTTTCTTTTCAGTAGTCAGAGTTGTGCATTGTAATTGTTTAGAAACTGTATTATCAACTGTTCGTCCCCTGTTAGTGCAGTAAGAGGAGATCTTGGTTTACTGTTGGGTAGAAGTGGTGGGTGCAGGACATCCCATATATATTAAAGCATCTCCCTGGAGATTAGGATACAGGCACAGACAGTGGTACAGTAGATAGACTTGATCTTGATCTATTAAATCCGTGATCTTCAACCCTCTCCTCGAGAGTTACCAACAGGTCATGATTTGCGGATCTCCACATAGCCATCTCTTTAGCTCTGAGCACTGTCACTGTGTGGTGATCTTCAAAATATGTTCTGTTGGTGGCTCTTGAGCTGAGGGTTGGGGAACACTGCATTAACAAATAAATACCATCTTCTGTTGCTCTGCACGCAAGTGTCTCAAAAAATGAAGGGTAATAAGTTCATATATTCTGAGGAAGTAAAAATATCTACTGAATGAGCCCCTGGAATACTAGCACCTCAAATCCCTGTTGTGATTATTATAATAGACAAGCTGATATGAAACCAGTGTAATAATAAACTGCAGTATTCTCATGTCCATGGGTTCTTTACTTTCCATATTTACACGTTACACTTGGTTTGTTTCAGGTGGGCAATGCTTGAGAAATGTAGCTATTGTGTAATGTCAGTCATTTAAGTTTCCTGAACTGGATTGTTGTTGGTTACATGGCCACTACCCATGTGTGTTTACCTTGCACTTTATTTTTCTTTTTTTGAAGCAGAAGAGCAAATAAGTTTCTATTTAGGTGTTTTTATTTTTGTTTTAGATAATCGGCAGAGCTCTGTGTAATATGCATATAGTATTGCTGTGCCCATTTGTTGTTTTGTTCAAGGCAGTAATTTTTATTTTCTCAGGAATAATTACTGCAATGTCGCATGGATCTGAAATAGGTTAGGTTTTGTGTAGGTTAAAGAAAATGACTGCTGCTATGTTTAAATAGCTCTAAAACACAGTCAAATGGCAATCTGACATTTGTAATCTGCAAAACAAGAGTTTTGGTCTTGTTTTTCGTCGGAAAAGAATTGTGGCAACCAAATATGAAAAGCTTTTCTTTTAATCTACATACTGCTCTATAGGCATATCTCCCCCTGCTTGAGGCAAAGGTATTGCATTGGAATCCCCATAATTGACTGGCCACAGCTGTTATATTCTTAGTATACAGTATGTCCTGCTCCAGATATAGTACTTACACTTGGGTTATCCCCCGCCAGATGGTGCTGCACTGCAGAGACACGCAAAACAGGCCCCTCCCGGCCCTCAAATACCCGGGGACCTCCCACAAATCCCCAGATTTCTCTGCAGTGCTGACTGCGAAGACATGAAGTATCACTCTCTCGCAGGTGAGCGGGGCTATCAAAGCCTGCGGCCCTGTTGGACTATTCCCACCCGTCCTTCGTGTGATGTGCCTCCCAGCCTGGGCTGCACTGGTCGGGTGAAGGTAGGCAGCACCATGCGTGCTTATGGAGCCATGCTCCACCGCAGTCCCCCACCAAAGGGTAGGCGGTTTAGGCTGATGGTGAGCCTCTAGGGGATGCCCCTCCCGCATTATTGCCCCGAGTAGCGGTGGGCCCTGTACAAAGGGTCGCCATCCTCCCTCGTTCCCCCCCGTAGCTCGGGGGGGGAAAGAAAGGGGGGGGGGCGTGGTGGTCTCAGTGTATGGTGTTTACACGCTTATGGCCTTAGTATTGTCTTGACTGGTATTCCTGGTGTCAGAGCCGCGCTGTTTGCATTTTTATTTTGTATCTTTCGGCACCGCGCGCACCTCTTTTTTTTTACTGGATGTACTGCGCCGGGCGGCGGCGTCACCTTCATCGGCAAATCATTTGCTAAGTGTGTCATACACTTCGCTCCTCATGACAACGTTGAAACTATCTCAGAGCTTCGCGCTCTTCGGGGGGGCAGGATCTGGTTTGGCGCGCTCCGCGTCACAGCCCGCTCTGGCCCGCCCTTCGAGGTTTGCTTGGTGCCATTTTGATGCGGGTAGCACGCACGGGTGGTAGCGGTCCTCCTCCTCCCTTGGTCTGTAAGTGCCCTCGCGGGCGATTTTCATGATCTTTGATCACTGCGCATGGTTCTGACACCCCTTATTCCCATTATGTCTTTCAGACTGGACGAACACCATCGGCTTCTCCCGGCCCGGTGTAATTATAGCGGGTCTTGTAAATCTACTCCCACTTCCTAGCGGGCTTTGGGGCATCCGGGGTGGCCTATTGCGTAAATCCCTGCTGGCATATTGTGTCTAAATAATCACCATATGGAGGCATCTCAGAATTATGTGACCGGGGTCCCTCTGGGACAAGACCGGCTGTGTATAGCGTGTGGACAACCCCACGTTGATGCGGACAGGACACGGGTCTGCGGACCCTGTACCGAGCAAGCACTGGCCCTGCAATCGGGCTTGCCAGTGGCTGCACCTCGCTTCAATTCACCTATTTCCCCAGGCTTAAATCTCACTCCTGCTGAGTCGCATACAAGTGGGGAATTGCGGCCTGCTAGGCCTTCCAGACTGCCTACAGCTGAACAGATTATTGCGAGGTTGTCAGAGCGCAGGGGCCCTGGAAAGAAGCGGCACTTGTCACCTCATGTTTCTGTATTCTCTATGAGAACCGAGGAGTTTACTACTCCGTGTGACTATACCCCTTCTGATGAAGGGGAGTTGTTCTCTGACTCAGGCTCATCTGATGAGAGGCCGAGGAGTCATGAGGATTCTGGCCCCGAATACTGGGGCCAGTATGACACTGACGACTTGTTGATTAAAGTGGACCAACACCCTCCTGCGATCGGCCCGGGAATCTATAAGATTCCCAGACCGATCAGCCCCCTGACTGCGAGGCACCCCGATCGGGGGTGCCCCGCTGTGTGAAACCCCCCAGAAACCCCTAAATCCCTACCTGATCCTCGATCCAGAGGCGCTCTAGCAGGACGCGCACCCGAGCCGGCCATTTGTAAATGACCGGCAGGGGCGCGCGCCCTGTAAGAGTGAGGCACGGGAGGTGGCCGCGGGCGCGCTCTCTTGTCCGTCGCTGCCTCCCGCTTGTCTGTCGGCAAGGATTGGTAGCGGCGGTCACGTGGGAGCGAGGAGAGGTGAGTTTTTCGGAGTTTCTGGGGGGTTTCACACAGCGGGGCACCCCCGAGGCACTGTCTATCTCTCTCCCCGGTGAGGTCCCCAAGCCGAGAGGGGAGCGTTTCCATACTACGACAGCACGCTTGGAATTTCTAGAGCAGGCTCATTTCCATGCTCTTGTTCTCAAGGAATGGGAATGCCCACAGTAAACTTCCAGGGGTTCCAGGGGACTGGGATAGGAAATACCCCTTTCCCCCTGAGGTGGTTAATTGTTGGTCATCACCCCCCGTGGTGGATGCACCGATCATCGGGGTCCCTTACCCCCCCCTTTATTACATCCCCCTTCGGGATGCTGAGGACCGGCACATTGATCTGCTGGCCTCCCATGCCTTTTCTTGTGCAGGGACTGCGCTGCGCCAGGTCTGTGCCGCGGCTATTACTGCAGTGGCCGCTAGAACCCTCATCACAAAGATGCTTGATCATCACCCTGAGGATCTCCCCTGGGAGGTGTTTAATGCACTCTCCAGTTGTGATGTATTTGTAAAATTTATTCTATTAGCGCTGGATGACTCCATTAGAATGTGTGCAAGAACTTCTGCCCTTGCGGTGGCTATACGTCGATTGGTCTGGCTGCGACAGTGGGGTGCTGACAATGCCACTAAAAATACTCTTACTAGGCTTCCCTTTAGAGGGCAACGCCTATTTGGGGCCCGTCTGGACCTGTTTGGTAAAAAGGGCAAATCACCCCAATGCAGTCTCGGCCCCCTCGGGGCAGGGGCACCCCTCCCCCCCACCTTAGTGTTAAACAGGAACCAGAGGTGTCCTTCCCGCCTTTTCGTGTAGACTCCTGCCCCATGAGCAGCAGGCAACGCCCTGGCCCCTCCGGCGGGGCTAAGCCCAAATCTTCCACCAAACCCCCTCAAGTATGATGGGGCGCCCTCGCCCGTCTGGGTGAGGGGATGGCTGCAGCACCTTGCTCTTATCAGGAGGCATCTCGCCTCCATTCTGGTGGATTCAGGAGTTAGTGTCCTCCGGATACAGGATAGTCTGCTGCGCGGCCTCCCCCAAGTTTATCAGGGTACTCCTGGTCCCTGCCTCTGTTCAGGCATTGGTGCGGGCCTTGCAGGGCCTATGGGGTCTTGGGGTCACTTGCAGTTTGCCCCTAACTGGCAGAGGCAGGGGCCGCTACACCAACCTTTCCCACAGTCCCCCGAAAGGATGGGTCAGTCTGGTCCACCCTGGATTCACAAGTTTGCGGCAATTCACCAGTTACAGCAGTTCTGCATGGATGCTCTGGGTTGGGCCATCAGCGCCTTGCGCTCAAGGGGCTTCTCGTCATCTGTGGAGCTCAAAAGATGCTTCCATTCACTTCCCTGAGTCCCCTGAACACCGAGGCTCTTCAGGTTCATGTAGGAGGTCCAACACTGCTAATTTGTGGCCTTGTTATCTGGCCTCTCTTCCGCCCCCAGAGTGCCTACCTAGGTGCTGACGGGGGTGATGTCTCTGATGAGCCCAAGGGGCGTCCGCGCTATGACCTACCTGGACGTCCTTTTTCACTTCCCAGTCTCTACGTCAGGCTAAGTTGGTCTCTTGGCTGGTTGTGTCCACTGGGAGTCATTGGATGGGTGTTCAATCACCCCATGTCCCCATTGTCCCCTTGATTGGTAACCTCATTCCTAGGAATGAATCTGGATTCGGTTCAGGCGAGTATCTTCCCTTCTCAGCAATAAGGTGGACAATCTGGTTGCATGGGCTCAGTCCCTCATTGCTGTCCCCGTCCCTTTACCAGGCAGGGATGCAGCTGCTGGGCCCGTTGGTGGCTTGCTTGGAAGAGGTCCCTTATGCTCAGGTTCTCCCTGGGCCCTTCTGCAACTTCTATTGTTAATACAGGACAGGGATCCATCATCCCTGGAGCAGGGTCTGTGGGCCTTCCCACCTGGTAAGAAGGTTTCTCTTGGAGTGGATGAACTCAAGGAACCTGTCTGGGGGCAGTTCCTTCTTGCCCCTTCCTGGAAACGGTCACCATGGATGCCAGCCTATCTGGTTGAAGGGGGAGGGTTTCTTCTGAAACTCCCTGCGATTCTGGGGGTGGTGGGGCCCTTAGAAGGTCCTTACGCCTATTGATGTTTGAAACAGTGAGCGTTTTTCAGTTGGTTCTATCTCGCTTGACTACTTCCCTTTTGGGCCTGCCAGTTGGGGGCGCTCGGTCTGTCTGACGACCGTGTCCTACATTAGTCATTGGTAGGGGCCTGGAGCTGGTGGACCCTCCAGGAAGTGTCTATGTTCCTAATCTGAGGGGGAAACAATGTTCCCTGCATATCAGTGATATTCACTCCGGTGGAGTCCCTCTGCGACAGGATGTGCTAATCCCTGTGTCACTATGGGGTCCAACCAGTTGTGGATCTGTTTGTGTTCCGTCACTATCTCAGGCTCTCGGCCTTTGTTTCCCTGTCCCAGGATCCTCTGGCTGTGGTCCGGATGCCTTAGTAAGGTCATGACTGGACGTTCGGTTCTGTATGTCCTTTCTCCATGCCCCCTGCTAGGCAGGGTTCTGCGCAAGATTGCTCTGGTAAGGGGACCAGTGATTCTGGTGGCCCCCAGGTGCCCTAGTAGAGGATGGTGCAGACATGGTACCGAGGGCAGTAATTCTCTGTACCTTTTGCCAGGAGTGCCAGCTCTGTTCACTCAGGCACCTTTTACGTCACTCCAATCTACAGACTCTGGCCTAGACGGCCGGACTGCTGAAACATCCATCTTGATGGAGACAGGCTTATCTGTCTCGGCGATTGAGACTATGGGAAGACTAGGAGCAAGCTTCTTCCTCTTCTTCTTCTATCTGTTATAGGGTATGGCATGCCCATATTGATTGGTGTGAGTCTAGGTTTCTTCCCTGTTGGGCGTCCTCGGTTCCCAGGGTTCTAGAGTTGGTTTCAGTATGACTTGGAGTTGGTTATCCAACTCAGTACTCTGAAGGGTCAGGTTCTGCCCTGTCCACCTTGCCTTAGTAGTCTCTGGTTCAGTCTTCCTTGGTTCAGACTTCTTTCAGGGGGTACTCGGGTGCGTCCCCCATGTAATTCTATGGCCCCTGCTGGGATTTGAAATTGGATTTCATTCTGTCTGCTTGCAGGGTTTTGTCCCTTTGGTCCTATTCAGGATGCTGTCTGGCTGTTCTTACCCTCAGGGTTGTCTTTCTGGTGACTGTTCCCTTGGTCAGGCATGTGTTAGCGGGCGGCTCTGTCTTCCTTTTCCCCATTCTTGAGATACACCAGGATAAGGTGGTGTTCTGCCTGAAGCCGGATTATCCGCATCAGGTGGTGTCTTATGTCATTGATTCGAGATATTGTTCTTCCTGTTGTGCCTTTTTCCTAGCAACGCTGAAGAAAGGGTTCTGCATTCCTTGAACAGGTGTTGGAAGTTTTTCCTTGGTAGTCACTGTGTCCTCTAGGAGAACTGATGTTCCTTGGGGCCTATGGTCACTACTTCCTGAATGTGCCCGATCTCGTCTGCTCTCGGGGAGTTGGGCGGCTTTGGCCTTGGTTATTACTTGCATGAATGTTCCTTCTGGTCCTTGGAAGGGTCTTTTGGCTTCTGCCAAGTCTACTGTTAGCAACTGGATTCATCAGGCTGTTACTCAGGCCTATTCCAACAAGGGGAAGAGTCTTCCTTTCGCTTTGATTCTTATTCTACTCGTGTTTTGATGCTTATTCTACTCGTGTTTTGATGCCTCTTGGGCTTTTCAGCACCAGGCTTCTGTTGAACTGGTTTGCTAGGCCACTACCTTGGCCTTCTGTTCATACCTGCTGAGTTTTACAAGGTTGATGTTAGGGCCTCAGCTCATGCTGTTTTGGCTGTATGGTTATGCAGGTGACAGTGGTTTTTTAAACTGTCTGCTGTCGTTTTTGTTGGGGATCCCACCCTACCTTATGGACACTGCTATTGGATGTCCCAAGTGTAAGTACTATATCTGGAGCAGGACGTACTGTATACTAAGAATAATACAATTCTGTGAAATACTCACCTGTAGAATTGGTATTATTTGTATACAGTACGTCCTGCTCCACCCCACTCTGGTTTTTGCATTATTCTGGATCCCCTGTATGGTGATTGTTACCATTGTTATAGTTACCAGTTTTTGGTGGTTATTTCTCCCGGCTTCTTGTTCACTGCTTTTCAATGCTGGGGATTTGTGGGAGGTCCCCGGGTATTTGAGGGCCGGGAGGAGCCTGTTTTGCGTGTCTCTGCAGTGCAGCGCCATCTAACCCAAGTGTAAGTACTATATCTGGAGCAGGACGTACTGTATACAAATAATACCAATTCTACAGGTGAGTATTTCACAGAATTGTATTTTTCTTTCGGGGACTGTACTACGTAGGAGTGATTAGGAGGAACACATGGGTTTAACTAGCTTATATCTAATGACCCTTAGCACTAGTTCTCAGTTGGTATCATCCTGTAAAGTAGGGGGTCTCAAAAGATTTAACACATAGGGCCTCAATTGGCTGGAATTTACAGAAGCGGGATTTGACCTACAAAGCAATATACCAAGTGCGTAATTGTTTAGGCTAAAGAAGTTTCATTATTCAGTGGTTGCTGTTTACTGCTGTATACGAATAAAAGTATCCGTTGGAATTTGGATAGACTGTTAAAATATGTACTGGTTATAATCTATATTTTAAGAAAAACCTTACTTTTGAAATTGTACAGTCCCAGGTTTCCACCGACATGTTAAACCCCACAGATCGCCAGTGGTCACGTTTTAGTCTCGTAAGGGTTAGTACTTCCCCCCCCCCCCCAGCTGGTATACCTAGTTCAGGGACCCTCCAGGCTTATTTGATTGCAAGGTCCCTTTTAATAATGTGGCCTAGAATAAAAATGTTATTCTGGGCTGAGAGTCTGGACTACAGTATCTATTTGGATGGATCGATTTTGTGAAAGGTTGCTTTCTCTACTTTGCAAATACATGTCTATGAACTTGTTTTAAATGGGAAGAGCCTAAGCTTATATTGGATGGCTTTGATGGGTAAAGAAATGTTCTCCAAAGAGTACTGTCATGGAAGTTTTTACTCATTGAGGGTCCAGCACCTGGCTTCTCTATGGTCTCTATATGGGAGCTCTTAATATAGGCGTGTTTGCTTACAGTTGGCTATAAAGTCAACCTCTACCACCTCTGACAATTATGTTCCAGGGAGGGTGGGGAACTGATGTAATGGATAACATTTCAAAAAGATAAAGCTATTTTTTTCAGCAGTAATTCCTAAAATGGTGAATACATTTAAGAACAGGGATCCATGTTTCAGAAAATACTACCATTGTAAATTTAAAGGGTGAATGCACTGAATTTTTATTTCTGTCCTTACACTTTATTTTTCTTTTATTTCTATGAATATACATTTTATTTTAAGTGTTTTTCCCATGGTGGTTGTGCATAGTTTCTTTATAAATACATTGAATAAATACAAATGAAACTGGTCAAATGTATGTATTTCATTTAAAGACTGTTTGCTATAATAGCTGGGTAATAATGGGAGCAGTTTCTGTTGTAATAAAAGAATAAAACAATTACACTGTGTTTTCACTATACATTATTTGTGGAACCTTAACATGTAAATATGTGTGTGCATCTCGAAAATTTGATTTCATATGACACCAACATTTTTCTTTCTTTTCATTAAATGGAACTCTCCTTTTGAACTAACACTTTTAATTGGTTGTTTCTTTTCCCTTTTTAATAAGTGTTCCTAATTAAGATGACCCTTTACTGGTACAAACTGTATGTATGTGTTTAGATGTGCTTTGTTGGTGTACATCTTTTTACAAAGTGCTATGGGTGCAATAAAACCAAGGGGAAATGCAGTCAAAAGTGTTTGAACTTTAACATAACTGAGACCCCATTTGTGAATATAACTGCTCCATGTCGATCCTCCACTGTCCAATTTGTCAAACCAGACCTGGGACACGTGGTGGTTTGCCGCACTATTTGGGGGTTCTGCCATACTCTTATGGGGTTCTTGGAGGATGGGATTTTGCACACTTCTTTTTTTGGGGGGTTCTTGGGGGAATGCTGCACACATTTTTTTTTTCTGGGGGGGAAGGGAATCTTTAAACTGCTGGTTGTGGCATGTAAAACCAATAAAAGGAAACACAGGGAAACACAAAGCTAGTTCAAGTGCCACATATAGTGAATCACCACATCCGCTAACGCACAGGCCTATTGCGCCATTTAAAATGGCCAGGGCAGAGAACCAGAAGCCTATGGTAGAATGCAAACTGACTAGTGGCCATTCTAAGCTGTGTGGCAGCCACCCCCCACTATTCATAGTACGGATATGTGGTACAGTGTTGAGCTGGGTGTGTGACCATCCTACCCACCCTGCACCATCATGCAAGGAGACACAATAGAAAAACAATGTACTATTAAAAATACAACAAGTACATAATAATGAAAATATTACAATAAAAAGAAGCTGGTACGCATGCCTTTTTATTTATTTATTCTTAGTATACAGTACGTCCTGCTCCAGAAAGAATACTTACACTCGGGGTATTACTCCACCGGATGGCGCTGGACTGCAGAGACATCGAAAACAGGCTCCTCCCGGCCCCTCAAATACCCAGGGACCTCCCACAAATCCCCAGATTTTCTCTGCAGTCTGGACTGCTAAGGACGAGAAATGGCTCTCTCTACTCGCAGGTGAGCGGGGCTATTAGCCTGCGGCCCTGTAGGACTATTCCCACCCGTTCCATTAGTAATATGCCTCCCAGCCTTGGCTGCGCTGGTCGGGTGATGGTAGGCAGCATCGCTAGCAGGTGCTTAGGAGCGCTGCTCCACCGCAATCCCCCACCGAAGGGTAGGCGGTTCAGGCTTATGGTGAGCCTTTATGGGATGCCCCTCCTGCACTATTGCCCCTGCCTATCGGTGGGCCCAATTTAAGTGGCCGCTGTCCCCCCTCATTCTGGTAGCCTTTGGGGGGAAAAAAGGGGGGGTGTCGGTATGGATGCTTTGCATTTACGTGTTTTAGACATATAGTTTATTCATTGGTCTTGTGCCAGCCGCCGCGCTGTCTCGCTTTACTATTACTGTATTTAAACTTACCGCCGCTGCACACCTTTTCTGTCACTATGCTCCATGCTTGGCGGCATCGTTACCTCAGGCGCTGGTGCGCCGTCATTGGCTGCTTGTCATGTGCTGGCTTCGCACTCTTCGGGGGGGCGGGGCCCACCTATGGTGCGTTCCGCGTCATTGCTGTTACCGGCCCGCCCCTCGAGGTATACCGACACCATCTTTGTCTGCTTTGCTGGCTTATGCGCAACGGTCCCCTACCTACCGCGGTGTGTAAGTGCCCTCGCGGGCGGTTTTATTATCTAATTTCTTTAATACTGTCTGCTTACGGCTCTTTTTTTATTATGTCTTTCAGGCGGGCGAATCCATTGGCGTCTCCCGGCCCTCTTAGTTTGCTAACTTGTATAGGCCTAGTGTATTTACTCCCACTCCCTAGCGGGCTATTGGGGCATCCAGGGTTGCTTTATAACGTTAATCCCTATCAGCCTGTAGCGCCGCTGTAATCACCATATGGAGGCACCTCAGGATAATGTGACCGGGGTTCCTTCGGGACAAGCCCAGCTGTGTGTAGCGTGTGGACAGCCTCATGCTGACGCTGACAAGGCGCGGGTCTGTGTACTCTGTGCTGAGCAGGTGGCTTTGTCCACGGATGCTCTAGCAATGTCATGGCAGGACTTTCAGCTTCTGTATGTCTTCCCTCCATTCCCCCTGATGGGCAGGGTTCTGCGCAAGATTGCTCTGGAAGGGGTGCCAGCAATTCTGGTGGCCCCCAGGTGGCCAAGAAGAGTTTGGTTCGCAGACGTGGTGCAGCTGGCAGTAGATCAGTACGCTCTGCCCCTGGTGCCAGATCTGCTCACTCGGGCTCTCTACGCCATCCCAATTTACAAACTCTGGCTTTGACGGCCTGGCTGCTGAAACCTCCATCTTGATGGAGAAAGGGCTGTCTACTTCTGTTGTTGATACCATGATAAAGGCTAGGAAGAAGTCGTCTTCCATTTATTACAGGGTTTGGCATGCTTACATTGACTGGTGTGAGTCTAAGTCTCTTCCCTGTCGTGTGTTTTCTATTCCCAGGATTCTGGAGTTTCTACAGCATGGGTTGGAGATGGGGCTCCAACTTAGTACTCTAAAAGGTCAGGTTTCTGCCCTGGCTGTTTTCTTCCAGAAGTCCTTTGCTCAGCATTCTCTGATTAGGACTTTATTCTAAGCATACAGCACGTCCTGCTCCAGATATAGTAATAACGTGGGTAATCCTCCGCCTGAGGGCGTGTTCACTGCAGACATGTAGAAAACAGGCTCCTCCCGGCCCTACATATACCGAGGGACCTCCCACAAATCCCCCCCCAGATATCTCTGCAGTGCTGAACTGCGAAGACATGAAGTATCACGCTCTCGCAGGCGAGCGGGGCTTTACAGCTCGAGGCCCTGCGGGACTATTTCCACCCGTCCTCTTTGTGAAGAATATGCCTCCCAGCCTAGGCTGCGTTGGTCGGGTGAAGGTAGGCAGCACTGTGTGTGCTTAACGGAGCCGTGCTCCACCGCAATCCCCCACCATAGGGTAGGCGGTTTAGGCTGATGGTGAGCCTCTAGTGGATGCCGCTCCCGCATTATTTCCCTGTACCCCGGGTAGTGCTGGACCCTGTGTAAAGGGTCGCTATCCTCCCTCATTTCCCCAACTAGTTAGGGGGAAAAGAAAGGGGGGGGGTATGTGTGTGGCGGTCCCAGTGTACCAGTATGTCACGCTTATGGCCTTATTTCTGCCCTTCATTAACATTGAGATGTCAGAGCCGCGCTGCTTGCTCGTTATTCGGTTTTCGGCTGCCGCCGTATGTCTTATACATAGTTTGCTGCGTCGTCTAGATTCTGTGGCGCCTTTTCCTTACTAGATGTAACGGTTTTTCTACGAATCCTTAAGCGTGTGATTGTATCCTTGCCTTGCCATTACCTCAGAGCTTCGCGCTCTTCGGAGTGGGCGGGGACTTGAATTGGCGCGCTCCGCGTCACGGCCGAGCATCGAGCCCGCCCTTCAAGGTTCGCTGGGCGCCATTTTGTTGATCTTCGCGCGCGCGTGGTGGCGGTTCCCCTCCTCCCTTGGTCTGTAAGTGCCCTCGCGGGTGACTCCTTTTTATATGTTTTTCCAGCTGCGCTTGGCTCTGACACCCATTCCTCTCCTTATGTCTTTCAGACGCCAAGATTCCGGTGGCATCTCCCGGCCTGATATATATCTTAAACGGGTTCACATTTAAATTCTCCCACATTCCTAGCGGGTCTTGGGGCATCCAGGGTTGCTTACAGCATAAATCCCTGCTGGCATATTGTTTAGATAATCACCATATGGAGGCATCTCAGAATTATGTGTCCGGGGTCCCGCGGGGACAAGACCGGCTGTGTACTGCGTGTGGACAACCCCATGCTGATGCTGACAGAGCACGGGTCTGCGGACCGTGTGCTGAACAAGTACTGGCCCTGCAATCAGGTTTACCAGTGGCTGCACCTCGCTTCAATACACCTGTCTCCCCGTGTTTAAATCTCACTCCTGAGGAGTCGCACTCGAGCGGGGATGACCAGCAGGTGGTGCCGCGCAGGCTACCTACGGCTGAGCAGGTGATGTCTAGTCTGGCGGAGCGCTTGGGCGCTGGAAAGAAGCGGTCCCTGATGCCTCCTGGTTCTATGTTTCCCGCTGAAACTGAAGAGTCTGCTGCTATGCAGGACCCTGATCCTTCTGATGAAGGTGAACTTTTCTCAAGTTCCAGTTCCTCAGACGAGATACCTTGGAGCCGTGACAATTCTGGCCCTGGTTCCTGGGGCCTGTGTGACACTGATGAATTACTCATTAAGATCTTTGAAGTACTATCCATCTCTCCTCCGGGAGAGTCTCCCAAGCCCAAGAGAGAGAGTTTCCACACGGCGACGCAGCGCTTGGAATTTCTGGAGCAGGATCATTTCCAGGCTCTTATATCTAAGGAATGGGAATCATCTTGTAAACTTACAGGGGTTCCGGGGGTCTGGGATTGGAAGTACCCTTTTCCCCCTGATGTGGTTGACTGTTGGTGAGTCCCTCCCGAGGTGGATGCACCTATTATTGGGGTTGCTAACCCTCCCTTCATGACAGCTTCTACTCATCGTACCCTTCGGGATGCTGAGGACCGGCGCATTGACAGACTGGCTTCCCACGCCTTCTCGTGTGCAGGGACGGCTCTGCGCCCGGTCTGTGCCGCGGCCATCACGGCGGTGGCGGCCA
Source organism: Gastrophryne carolinensis (assembly GCA_027917425.1). Taxonomy (NCBI): domain Eukaryota; kingdom Metazoa; phylum Chordata; class Amphibia; order Anura; family Microhylidae; genus Gastrophryne; species Gastrophryne carolinensis. The sequence goes on from CM051239.1 coordinate 255,968,731, forward strand.
GGACCCTTCTTAGGAAGATACTTGATCACCAGCCTGAGGATATCCCTTGGGAGGTCTTTAATGCACTTTCCGATTGTGAGGTTTTTGTGAGGTTTATCCTCTCAGCGATGGATGTGCGCTAGAACCTCTGTTCTTGTGGTAGCTATTCGCCGCCTGCTTTGGCTGCGACAGTGGGGGGCTGACAATGATACAAAAAAGGCTCTTACTGGCCTTCCTTTCAGAGGATGACGCTTATTTGGGGCCCGTTTGGACCTTTTTTGGAAAAGCACCCTCGCGCAGAAGGCCGTCTCGGCCTCCTAGGGGCAGGGACACCCCTCCCCCTCCCTACATTAGGGTCAAGCGCGAACCAGAAGTGTGCTTACAGCTCTTTGGAGTGGAGGCCCGCCCCAGGGGGGGCAGGCAACGCCCTGGGACCTCCGGCAGGGCGAAGTCCAAATCTGCCAAAACCGCACAAGCATGAAGGGACGCCCTCGCCCTACGGGGCAGCATTTAGATTTGGTTCATGCTAGAGCCCTCCTTCTTCAAAATGTGGACTTATTATGGAAAGGGCTTTGCCCTCTTTTGATGTCACCTTACCTTCACCTTGCAGCTGGTGGGCCTATTGGTGGCGGCTCAGAAGCCCTTGGTCCCTGCGACACCTTAGGTTACTTATCCCGGACAGGGTTCCAGCGCCCCTGGAACTAGGTCAGTACGCTTCCCCCTTGTTAAGGGGGTTCCTCTTGAGGTTGTAAATTCAAGGAGTGCAGGTTGACTGGGGGGATTTATTTCTTCTGAAACTCCCCGTGATTCCTAAGGGAGGCCCCTTAGGGGGTCCATTTTCAGTCTGTTTTTTTGGATTGACACAGTGAGCCTTTGGTGGGCTCTAATTTGCTGGACTACTCCTCTTCAGGACTTGGTTTTTTTTTGGGGACTCTCGGTCAGTCTGAGGACAGTGGCCTGTCCTTTGTATCTGTGAAGGTTTCGGAACAGGTTGATCCTTCAAGAAGGTTCTGGTTCTGATCTAAGTGGGGGTTTACATTCCTCGCACCTCATTGGTAATAGCTTCAATGGCTGTCCTCCTGTGGCAGGAGGTTCTATTCTAGTGTCTCACTGAGTCCTTACCAGTGTGGCCTTGTGGGGCCCCGTTGCTATTACAGGGACTCTGCCCTGGATTATTGTCCCAGAACTCTCTGGCCTTGGCCATTGGGGCCTAGTATTGCCTTTCTGTCAAGAACATTATATTCTATATGTCTTACCTTCTTTCACCCCGCACACACAAGATTGCTGTAGAAAGGGAGAACCGTTATGCTGGGGCCCTGGGTGGCCCAGTGGGGTGTGGTTCGCAGATTCTGCTGAGGACAGTCGTCCTGTATGCTCTTTCACGAGGGCTGTTCTGCCTATTCAGGCTCCTTACTATGTCGCCCCTATCTATAGGCCTTTTAGGCAATTGGACGGTTTGCTCTTCACCCTATTGGAGATGGGTATCTCTGGGTGTCTTGTCTCTATTGGAGGGCTAGGCCTAGCTCCCTCCTCTTCTTCTCCCTTTTCTGCCGGCTATGTTGGATGTGGTTCTAATTTGCCTTGTTTGGACTGGCTCTCTCTCTCCTGCGGGATGTTCTCCATACCCTGGGTCCTAGAGTTATTACAGCACGGTTGAAGTTGGCTCCCCAACTCAGTTCCCTTAAGGTTTTCAGGGCTTGCCCTGTTCGCCTACTGCAAAAAGTCTAGTTCAATCTTCTGTGTTGAGCATTCCTCAAGGGTTGCTTAGGTGCATTCCCCTGGGAATTCTATGCTTCCCTTTGGGGGGATTACTTATCCTGATGCCCTGCTACGGGTTCCCTTGGGTCTTATTCAGGTTCTTGTCTGACCTGTTCCTTCCCTCATATCGCTCTTCTGGGGCGGTTGCTCCAGTCAGAAGTGTGCCATAAAGGATGGCTCTGTTAGCGGTCCTAGTCATTATATATATATTTGTTTATATATCTGTACTCCATGAGGTGGGGGTGCTCCGCCTTACGCCGAGTTTGGGTCCAGGCGGTGTTTTTATTCTCCTTTATTCCAGACCCTCCGGCCTGTGGGCTATTGTCTTGATTACTATGAGCTAAAGGGATCTGTATCCCTCTGCAGTTGTTGGAGATTTTCCTGGACTGTCTCTTGTCCCCTGGTAGGGATTATGCTCTTTGGGGCTTATTGGTGTCTCCATCCTTAAGTACCGGATCTGATTGCCTCCACAGGTGTAGGTGCCCTTTGGATTGGTCTTGCTCGGTTGGTTTTGTCCTTCTGAGCCTAGAGTAAACGTTTCGGCTCTTGCTGAGTATTGGTTTTTCAGTATCCCTGCCGGTCTCGCCTGAGACCAGGGTTCATATTCCCCGATGGGGAGAGTTCTAAGGTTGCCATGGCTACCCTCTTTTGCAGTAGCATGGTTAGGCTGTTACTCTGGCCTATTCTTTTAGGGGAAGATTCTTCTTCTCTCTTGGTTTTTTGTTCTCTTACTGCTTGTGCTTGGCTTGGCCCTTTCAGCACTAGGTTCTGTTGAGCAAGCTGGCTAGTCCGCTGCTTGTGTTCAGTTCTTCCTTTACAAGGTTTCAAAGGTTGAGGTTAGAGCATTGCTCTCGTTGCTCTTGGTAGCATGGTTGCGGGTGACAGCGCTTTTACTGTTGGCTGTGCCTTTTTCAAGGGGATCCCACCCTACTTTATGGACACTGCTATTGGATGTCCCACACGTTATTACTATATCTGGAAAAGGACGTGCTGTATGCTTAGAATAATACAATTCTGTGAGATACTCACCTGTAGAATTGGTATTATACGCATACAGCACGTCCTGCTCCACCCCACCCTGGTTTCACGTTGTTCTGGATCCCCTGTATGGTGATTGTAATCATTGATATTATTGCCATTTTCTGGGTGGTTGGTTTCTCCCGGCTTCTCTTTCTCACTGCTTTTCAATGCTGGGGATTTGTGGGAGGTCCCTCGGTATATGTAGGGCCGGGAGGAGCCTGTTTTCTACATGTCTGCAGTGAACACGCCCTCAGGCGGAGGATTACCCACATGTTATTACTATATCTGGAGCAGGACGTGCTGTATGCGTATAATACCAATTCTACAGGTGAGTATCTCACAGAATTGTATTTTTCCGGGGGTGACTCATGTGCGTCCCCCACGTAAGCCTATGGTGCCTGTTTGGGATTTGAACTTGGTTTTGTCTGCCTTGCAGGGTGCTCCCTTTGAACCTGTGCAGGATGCTGCCCTGGCCATTCTTACTCTCAAAGTTGTCTTTTTGGTTGCTATCACCTCTGTCAGGCGTGTGTCTGAGTTGGCGGCGCTTTCCATTCAGCCCCCCTACTATGAGAGACACCAGGACAAGGTGGTGTTTCACTTCAAGCCAGATTTTCTGCCTAAGGTAGTGTCTGCCTTTCATTTGAATCAGGACATTGTTCTCCCTTCATTGTGCCCTAATCCTAGTACTCCTAAGGAGAGGGTTTTGCACTCTTTGGATGTGGTTAGGTGTCTGAAGTACTATCTGGTGGCTACTGCACCTTTCAGAAAAACTGATGGTCTTTTTGTGGTCCCTTCTGGTCCTAGGAAGGGTTTGGCTCCTGCCAAGTCTACTATCAGCAAATGGATCCGACAGGCTGTGATTCAGGCCTATTCTGCTAAGGGGAAGAATCCTCCCTTCCGCCTTACTGCTCATTCTACTCGTGCTATTGGTGCCTCATGGGTTTTTCAGCACCAGGCTTCTGTTGAACAAGTTTTCAAGGCCGCTACTTGGTCTTCTGTTCATACCTTTTCAAAGTTTTACAAGGTTGATGTTAGGGCCTCAGCTGACGCTGCTTTTGTCCGAAAGGTTCTGCAGGCGGCAGTACTTTAAACTGTCTGCTGTTAACTTGGGGATCCCACCCTACTTTATGGACACTGCTATTGGATGTCCCGAGTGTAAGTATTCTTTCTGGAGCAGGACGTACTGTATACTAAGAATAATACAATTCTGTGATTACTCACCTGTAGAATTGGTATGATACAGTACCTCCTGCTCCACCCCACCCTTGGTTTTGCATTATCTTGGATCCCCTGTATGGTGATTGTTATCATTGTTATTGTTACTAGTTTGGGTTATTTTAATTCTCCCGGCTTCTCGTTAACTGCTTTTCAATGCTGGGGATTTGTGGGAGGTCCCTGGGTATTTGAGGGGCTGGGAGGAGCCTATTTTCCATGTCTCTGCAGTCCAGCGCCATCTGGCGGAGTAATACCCCGAGTGTAAGTTTTTCTTTCTGGAGCAGGACGTACTGTATACTCATAATACCAATTCTATAGGTGAGAATTGTATTTTTTTGTATTTTTGGGTCCTTCCCAGTGGCTCTGTACTCAGAAGTCGGTACAGATTCTATGAGGATAAACCTTGTGATCCGGGAGGCCTTTGCCACCGTTGAGGCAACATGCAGGGCCATGCTGACAGTAGGATGTGCTACACCAATGGTTAAACAGGTCCCACCTAGTACAACTCTCCTATAAAATGCCCCCATTAAACATTTCAGAGCCTGCAGCAAAAGATTACATCAAATGTCTTGGTTAGCTCAGCAGGGGATCAACCCTGCAAGGGGTTCTCTACCAAAGCAATATGTATTACTCCAACCAGTAGATGGAGTAAGTAGTCATGAGGGGGGCTGTGCATCTGGACATATCTTCCATTTATATTGCCTCAAGATCTGATTACACCAACTTCCTACTAATGTTATATTCTTAGTATACAGTACGTCCTGCTCCAGATAAGATTCTTTACTTTTGGGTATTACTCCGCCAGATGGCGCTGGACTGCAGAGACTGCAAAATTGTCTCCTCCCGGTCCCTCAAATACCCGGGACCTCCCACAAATCCCCAGAATTTCTGCAGTCTGGACTGCGAAGGACAAGAAGATGGCTCTCTCTTCTCGCAGGTGAGATTAGCCTGCGGCCCTGTAGAACTATTCCCACCCGTTCCATTGTTAATGTGCCTCCCAGCTTTGGCTGCGCTGCTGCGAGTGATGGTGGGCAGCACCACTGTCAGGTGCTTAGGAGCGCTGTTCCACCGCAATCCCCCACCAAAGGGTAGGCGGTAGAGGCATATGGTGAGCCTTATGGGATGCCCTTCCCGCCCTATTGCCCCTTGCCCCTGTCTATTGGTGGGTCCTACGTTAGGTGGCCGCTGCCCCCCCTCGCTCTCCCTTGTAGTTCTCGGGGGGGGGGGGGGGGGTGAGTGTGTGCTTCTGTTCTTTCACTTGTATGTGTGCTCGGTTTGCCTTTAGTTCTGTCGCTGCACAGACTTTGGTTGCACTGGTTTTCTTGTTTGAATATGTCGCGGTTGGCGGCGACATTACCTCTGGCGTTGCTGCGCCGTCATTGGTTGCTTGTCAGTGTGTGGCTTCGCGCTCTTCGGGGGTCAGGGCCGGCGGATTGCGCTTTCCACATCACGGTCTCTCCGCCCGCCCCTCGAGGTATACTCAGCGCCATTTTTTCTTGCTCTTTGTGCTGCGTGGCTTGCGCCTACCTACAGTGGTCCGTCCCTAGCGGGCTGTTTATTTTACTTTAATGTCATGTATGCATGTCGCTTACAGGGTTTTATCGTATGTCTTACAGGCGGGTCAAACTTGATTGCTTTCTCCCGGCCCTACCCCCTCTATTTAGTTATTAAACTTTTTTGAGGCCTAGTGTGCTAATTCCTCCCACTTCCCTAGCGGGCTATTGGAGCATCCTGGGATATTTTTTATAGCGTGAATCCCTGTCGGCCTATTGTGCCGCTATAATCACCATATGGAGGCGTCTCAGGATAATGTGCTCGGGGTTCCTTCCGGACAAGCCCGGCTGTGTGTAGCGTGTGGGGTGTCCCCTACAAGCGTTGACAATGTGTGGGTTTGTGTACCCTGTGCCCAGCAGGTCCTTGCGCTTCAGCCTGGTTTACCAGCGGCTGGGCCTGCGCCACCTATGGCTTCGCCTACTCCCCCAAGCTTAAATTTGACTCCCTGTGAGTTGCATACCAGTCTATCCACTAGACTGGCTAGTGTTGAAAAGTTACTTTCTAATACCATGGCGCGTAAGGCCTCTGCTAAGAGGCGGCATTTGACGCCTGATGTCACTCTTTTCCCTATGGAGGCCAAAGAGTTCTTTGAACTGTCTGGTTATACTCCCCTGGAAGAAGGGGAATTGTTCTCTGACTTGAGCGGCCCAAGGGTTATGATGATTCTGGCTCTGATCCCTGGGCCCCAGATGATACTGATAGCCAGCACTTCAAAGATCTGAGCCAAAAGCCTATCTCTCCCCCAGTCGCGGCTCCTAAGCAGCAGGGGGAATTGTTTCATAGTGCTAAGCCACGTTTAGAGTTCCCTGAACAATCTAATTTCAATAATCTCGTGCTCAAGGAATGGGAGCGTCCTAGCAGCCCCCCGGAGTCCCTAAGAGTTGGGATAAGAGATATCCCTTTCCTGCTGATGTGGTAAAGCGTTGGTCATCCCCTCCAGAAGTGGATGCCCCAATCCTGGGGTTATCTAACACCTCTGGCATGCATTCCCCTGACTCTACTACTCTGAGGGATAGTGAGGACCGGCGTATTGATCATCTGGCGTCCCATGCCTTTGCCTGTGTGGGGACGGCGTTGCGCCCGGTTTGTACCTCTGCCATTACAGCTGTGGCTATTAGGACCCTGCTTAAAAGTGTCCTAGATGGAGCTCCTGACGATGTGTCTAGTGAAGAGTATAATGCACTCTCGCGCTGTGAGGTTTTTGTTGCTTATGTCCTCTCTGTCTTGGATGATACCATAAGAATGTGTGGCAGAGCCTCTGCCTTGGTGGTGGCTATACGCCGCTCGGTTTGGCTGCGCCAGTGGGCAGCTGACAACGCTGCCAAGAAGGCTCTCACTGGCTTTCCCTTCAAAGGACTACGCCTATTTGGGGACCGCCTGGACCTCTTTGCTAAGGGAGGCAGGTTACCCCAACGCAGGAGGCAGTCTCGGCCCTTTCGGCGCCCGGGCTCCTTTTCTTCCCCCTACCGTGGATCCAGACCGGGGAAGGGGGTCTCCTTTACTGGGGCCCGAGGAGATTTCTGGGGAAGGGGGAGAGGATGTGGACGCCCTGGCTCATCCTGGGGTTCCAAGCCTAAGCCTTCCCCCAAGCCCCCTCAGGCATGAAGGAGCGCCCTCACCCATCCGGGTGGGGGGACGGCTTCAGCACTTTGCTCACGTCTGAAGGCTTCATGTCTCAGACCGGTGGATTCAGGAGGTAGTGTCCTCCGGTTACAAGATAGTTTGCTGCCTGCCCCCCCCAAGATTCATCAGATCATGGATGTCTCAGGACCCTATGTCAGCTCAGGCTCTGATTCTGGCGGTGCAAAGCCTTCTGGAGCTGGGGGTCATCTGTCAGGTGCCCTTACGAGAAACGGGCAAGGGTTTTTATTCCAACCTTTTCACCGTGCCCAAAAGAGATGGGTCAGTCAGGCCCATCACGGACTTGAAGATCCTCAACAAATTTGTCAGATGCAGGCGCTTTCGCATGGAAACTCTGAGCTCTGCTATCAGTTCCATCAAAGATGCTTACCTTCATATTTCTGTCTTTCCAGGTCATCAAAGATTCCTCAGATTCGCTCTGGAGGATCACCACTACCAATTTGTGGCATTGCCCTTCGGTCTCACTTCCGCTCCCAGAGTGTTCACCAAGGTGCTGGCAGGAGTGATCGCTCTGCTCTATTTGGACGACATTCTCATCACTTCTCAGTCCATCCAACAGGCAGAGCTGGATACTCAGCGAGTAGTGTCCACACTGGAGTCATTTGGCTGGGTGATCAACCATCCCAAGTCTTCCCTGATCCTTTCTGGCCCCCTGCTAGGAGACAGTCCCCACGGATGCCAGCCTGACGGGTTGGGGGGGGGCTTCTGGCAGTCCCTACAGTTCCAAGGGCGGTGGGGCCCTCAGGAGGCCCACACACCCATCAACATTCTGGAATTGAGGGCGATCAGGTTGGTTCTGGCTCGCTTGACCCAACACCTTCGGGGCCGGTCTGTTCAGGTACGCTCGGACAACCAGACGGCGGTTGGCTACATCAATCATCAGGGGGGGACCCGGAACAAGGGGGCCCTCAAGGAAGTGTCTCTGTTCCTGTCCTGGGCGGAGGACAATGTTCCCTGCATCTCAGCTGTGTACATTCCAGGGGTAGAGAATCTGCAGGCAGACTCTCTGAGCAGGAGGACCTCTTGCCTGGGGGAATGGACCCTTTGCGACAGGGTGTTTAACTCTCTGTGTCACCGTTGGGGTCAGCCAGATGTGGATCTGTTTGCTTCCCGTCACAATCACAAGCTCCCGGCCTTTGTCCCCCTGTCCCAGGATCCTCTGGCCTTGGCCACGGATGCTCTGACAATGTCATGGCAGGATTTTCAGCTTCTGTATGTCTTTCCTCCATTCCCCCTGTTGGGCAGGGTTCTGCGCAAGATAGCTCAGGAAGGGGTGCCAGCAATCCTGGTGGCTCCCAGGTGGCCAAGAAGAGTGTGGTTCACAGACATAGTGCAACTGGCAGTAGATCAGTACGCTCTGCCCAAGGTTCCAGACCTGCTCACTCAGGGACATTTACACCATCCCAATTTGCAAACACTGGCTTTGACGGCCTGGCTGCTGAAACCTCCATCTTGATGGAGAAGGGGTTGTCTGCCTCTGTCGTTAACACCATGATTAGGGCTATGAAGAAGTCTTCTTCCTCCCATTTACTATAGGGTTTGGCGTGCCTACATTGACTGGTGTGAGTCTAGGTCTCTCCCCTGTCGTGTGTTCTCTATTCCTAGGATTCTGGAGTTCCTCCAACATGGTTTGGATCTGGGGCTTCAACTCAGTACTCTGAAGGGTCATGTCTCTGCCCTGCCTGTTTTCCTCCAGAGGTCTTTTGCTCAGCATTCCCTGATCAGGACTTTTTTCCAGGGGGTTATTCATGTGCGTCCTCCACGTAAGCCTATGTTGCCTGTCTGGGATTTGAACTTGGTCCTGTCTGCCCTGCAGGGTGCTCCCTTTGAACCTGTGCAGGAGGCGGCTTTGGCCATTCTTACTCTCACGGTTGTCTTTTTGGTGGTCATCACTTCTGTTAGGCGTGTTTCTGAGTTGGTGGTCATCACTTCTGTTAGGCGTGTTTCTGAGTTGGCGGCACTTTCCATCCAGCCCCCCTACTTTGAGAGACACCAGGACAAGGTGGTGTTTCGCTTCAAGCCAGATTTTCTGCCTAAGGTTGTAGCTGCCTTTCATCTAAATCAGGACATTGTTCTACCTTTCTTGTGACCTAATCCTAGTAACGCTAAGGAGAGGGTTTTCCATTCCTTGGATGGGGTTAGGAATCTGAAGTACTATCTGGTGGCTACTGCTCTTTTTGTGGTCCCTTCTGGTCCTAGGAAGGGTTTGGCTCCTGCTAAATCTACTATCAGCAAATGGATCCGTCAGGCTGTGATTCAGGCCTACACTGCTAAGGGGAAGAATCCTCCCTTCCGCCTTACTGCTCATTCTACTCGTGCTATTGGTGCCTCTTGGGCTTTTCAGCCCCAGGCTTCTGTTGAACAAGTTTGCAAGGCCGCTACTTGGTCTTCTGTCTTTTTCCAAGCTTTACAAGGTTGATGTTAGGGCCTCAACTGACGCTGCTTTTGGCCGCAAGGTTCTACAGGCGGCAGTGGTCTGACCTGTCTGCTGTTACCTTTTGGGGATCCCACCCTACTTTACGGACACTGCTATTGGATGTCCCAAGAGTAAAGAATCTTATCTGGAGCAGGACGTACTGTATACTAAGAATAATACAATTCTGTGATTACTCACCTGTAGAATTGTTATTGTGAGTTATACAGTACGTCCTGCTCCACCCCACCCTTGGTTTCATTAGCCTTCGATCCCCTGTATGGTGATTGTTATCATTGTTGATAGTTACTGGTTGGTTATGTTATCATTCTCCCAGCTTCTTGTTAACTGCTTTTCAATGCTGGGGATTTTGTGGGAGGTCCCGGGTATTTGAGGGGCCGGGAGGAGCCAATTTCGCGGTCTCTGCAGTCCAGCGCCATCTGCGGAGTAATACCCAAGAGTAAAGAATGTTATCTGGAGCAGGACGTACTGTATACTCAAAATAACAGAATTGTATTTTTAGTATCCTTGGGTATCTTAGCCAGAGGAATCTGAGCTCTGCAGTCAAGGTGAGAATCAACATCCTTTAGGGATGCCGTAAGCCTTTAGGGGTTGCTTTAAAAACTCTTTTTTCTTTGCCCAATTCTTGTTACTGGCTTGGTCACAGCACTCAGGTATGCTTAGCGACTCGTGCCAATGCATGTCTTATACGAACTATCCACAGAACTTTTGGTCTACCTGCAATTACCAGGTCAAGGATGCCTTAAAACGAAGCACTTGTCTCTTCTTACCTTAGACTTATTATTATTCTCCCTTAGTTCCACTGTGGGAACCCCACAAAAGGTGGGTTTTGTGGGGGGACCATGGGGGCTATGCAAAGCGGGCTCCGGGACGCTGTATGCATGTTATGTTCTGCTTTAATGCTACTTTCAAGTTTGCGGGGTCAGTAGGAATGCGTTTGGTGATGGCCTCGCTAGAGCTAGGATAATTTCTGCCTTCCGTAAATATCCAGAACACATATCTACAGCGCCCAATCCTCTTGACCCAGCAGTGTTCTCGCAGGGATATGGCTATGGACTTTCCTCTCTCTATTCACCAGGAGTCATGTAGAGCAAATAGCCATTTTGGTTCATTCTGAATTAGCAGATCACCATGTTCCAAGGCAGATACAGATCGTCAAATATGCACCAGAGCAGTTCCTTGGGAGTAGCCCTAAAATAAAAAGCAATTACAATGGGTGCATACCTAGAATAACCAAACCTGCCATTATTCTTTTGCCAGTGACAAGGGTCATTACTTTTCTTTTTACCCCATTTCACCATTCTGAATTTCCTAGAATATGTGAAGATGTACCGTGCAGTGTTCAGATATAGATTTTATGCTTAAGCAATGTGTATGGCGAATGCTGAAAAAGAATAACCAAATGACCTAACATTCTTAGCCAGTGGGTATAGCGCTGGCAGCTGTGCATAGCTATAAGAAGCTATTTTATTTATGCCTGATTATAAAGCTCTATGGTAGATGTACAATTCTTCCTTACAGTATCCAAAATTAAATAATATTTGAACAAAATTTCCTGTCAGGAAATAGCAGAAAGGAAATGGGGCGTTCCTGAGTACTGTGGTCAGAAAGCTGGCTACTACTGGTAGCAAGTGACTACTAATTAGGTTCCTTCTACAAGTGCCTCTAGGGCACACTGATTGGGGATACCTCCACAGTCCATAAGCCAAAAATCAGGCATGGGAATCTTTATTATGGGTGGCAGGGAAGCAAGTCTTTTATTGGAGGATCTGTGGCTGCCACTGTGTGTAGCTGTTTCCTGTCTCCCTATTCCATGGAGCTCTGCTAGGAAAAGGTGAGTATGTCTTTAATGCAGGTAGTAGTCCATACTTCCCAACTACCTCTATCTCTCTTATGAGTCCATGTCCCCCTGTCCCTTGTTGTCCTTTTTTGTCCTCCATTGAGGTATAACATTTAGATCTGCATCAGTAAATGATTCCTTTGCCTATTGAAAGTATTTATATTGTTGTAACTGTCACAACCGATCTCCTAGGCATCCTTCAATGAGGGTGTGTGGCTTAATTTATAAATTGTTCCTCTTTCCCACCCTGAAAAGTTGGAAGGGTCATGGTCTGCCAGAAGGACAGGGCTCTCTCCTTGCAATGCTGTGTGCCTGGGGCAGAGTTTTCTATGCACAATAATAATGCGTGTCAAAGAACAGGGCTTTTGCTTTACAATAATGTATTTTTTTTGGGGGGTATAGGTCTAATCTACCATCCAAAAGGGTAAGTTCTGCTTCTTGTCTGCAAAAAAGCTAGTGTGCCTAGTATTTACCTATAGCTGTTACATAGTATGTAAGGCTAAATAAAGACTTTAGTCCATCCAGTTCAGCCTCTATAGAAAAGATGACCATCTTACAGTGGTCTAGTAGCCATAGCTGGTAATATTATTACATGCAAGGAAGGCATCAAGGACTCCTTTGAACTTTTTTATGTCAAAGAGTACAATAGTCTCACAGATCTTAAAGCAAGAAGAATCCCTCGGTGGAGGAAGAACCTTTCATAGAAACATAGAAAGGTGACAGCAGAAGGAGAACATAAGGGCAGAACAGATGGACCCTATGTATACTGTATGTACTCTTTACCTTAGGATAGATGTGTGCTTATCCCAGGCATGTTTAAATTCACTGACTGACAATTTTTCAACTACCTCTGCTGGAAGTTTGTTCCAAGCATCTACTACTCTCTCTGTAAAATAATAGTGCTCCTGATTTTCCCCCCAACTAGCTTCAGGTTGTGCCCCCTTGTTCTATCATTAAAGCGGTCCTTCACTCTGAATAAGAGTCTATCTTATATGTTTCCCACACCCTGTACATACAGATTGCTCACATTAAAAATCACCCTACCTGCATCTACTGCATTTTATGAGCCTTTAAACATCCAAGATGGCGGCTTATGGAACGTCAGGCAGCCTGCAAACAGGAAGTGCCTTCTGACTGTGCTGCTCTGCATTCTGGGACTGCTGACCTTTTTCTGACCCCAGCTCTGCTCTGTCTGGGCAAAGCACAGCTATAACCTGCCCCCGTACTTTATCCCACTCTCCTCAGTAAGTGTGATGCTTCTGAATGACTAAAAACTTAAAATATATTAATTTTAGATGCTGGGGAATAGTTTTTTAAGGGTCTGGGCTTTTCAATAAATCATGCTGAAGGTCCGGTTTAAGTTTCTTCTTAAAAACACTTTTCTCCTGAACCTTATTTAATCCTTTCACTTATTTAAAGGTCTCAATCATGTCCCCTCTCTACCTTCTTTCCTCCAAACTGTACAAATTAAGTTCTTTCCTAACCTTAGTGGATGCCTTCGGTTACACTCCCTGTAAGTTTGGGCTTCTTTCCCCCATGGTCCTGGAGAACCAGGGCTCAGAAGTGGACCTCCCTGGGCAGGTGTATTGATTCCCTGGATGACCTATTTTGGAGCCCTGGATCTCCAGACTTAGGGGGGCTAGCAACCAAGTGGATGAACCAACACAGTGCAGAGAGGTGGTGAGGACTGGAGCCGGCAGAGACAAGTGGTGGACAGTGCCGAGGACAGTACACAACAGGATTCTCCTGATCGGCAGTGATGTCGGTCACCTACCTATCTACCTGCCTACTGACCCACCAATTTACCCCCCTATTCACTCACCCTCCTACCTATGTACCTGCCCACACGCCTCCCTACCCGGGACCTGGAGCAGCAGCTGGCAGCCCTGGTGCAAAGGCAGAATCGTCTGACCCTTGAGCTGAGGTGGCAGTTGCCCACCCACCAACCTTTCCACTTACCCACCTCCAAACCTGCCCTCCCACCTACCTACCCACTCACCTATCTGCCTAACCACCCACCTTCCTACTGACCTATGTATGCATATGTCTACCCATTCACCTGCCTACCTATATACCCCCGACCTGTTCATCTGAGTACCTGCCCACCTGCCTGACTACCTCCACCTACCTACCCATCTATCTGTCAATCCACCTAAATGTCCACTTATCTACCTATTTATCTACCTACCCACTCACCTATGTGCCTGCCTGCTCAATCACCTACCTTTCTAACATAACCTACCTACCTAGGAGATACAGGGAGGTTGTTGGTGGGTGAGGTCCACACACACACCGCACACAGCTCAGCTGTACAGCACTAGGTAGAGGTTTTTAACAGGAGCACAACTTATCCACTCATAGTAGAAATTGGCTTGTGCATTTCCTCTTAGTAGCATTGGTCTAATAGCAAATGGTGTTGTGATCATTAGAGTGATTGGAGTAAGGAGCAATGATTGGTTTTGCAGTTTTACAAGGGAGGAGAATGGTTTATCCACTCAGTGTGTGGGAAATCTGTTTCTACATACATCCAGAGCCCCGGCATGCCCCCTCTATCGCAGTGCATGGAGTGGGTGCGACAGCATCACTGCGACAAATTACGGGGGGGGGGGGCTGTTTATCACAGAGGCTGCTTGGACATGATACGGCAAGGATGACAAAGAGGTTTGGATCTGACATCCTTTTAGTGTGCAAGCAAAGGCAAGCATTTTTTTGTTATTTTACTTGGCTGGACTATTACTTTAAATAGAATGTCCAGTGTCTTCATAACCCCCCTCCCCCAAGTACCAACAAAAAGAAAAGCTTTCCCTCTCCTGTAATTCAGCACTGTAACCCGGGCACAGGCACAGAGAGTACACAGAGTGGCATCCCCCACTGTGCACGCACCTGCATACCCATGTAAGGATGGGGTTATGAAGACACCGGACTTAAATGAAAAAAAAAACACTGCATCAGGGGCCTCCACCACACTTAAGGGAGCACTATCGCCAAAAATGGCCCAATGATAAAATTCCATATAAATTTGCTGGATAGTGGGAGGAGGGGTCACTTATACACCCGGCATCAAGGAATATACAGCCAGGCTTGTTTTTCTTTCTTTTAATGGAAGGAAAAAGAGAGAATAAACCACAAGCTTGGCAGGAGTTTTATTCATTTTAGGTCTATAAGTGACCCCTCCTCTCATTAGCCGACATATTTATATGTATTTTTAATATTACACAATTTTGCGCTCCTTTAATCTGGATCTGCATATGACTGAATTCTAGTTTACAAGGATAAGATCACTGTTACATCACAGTAACATTATTCTCACTACTGCTTTGATTAGTCGCTATTTTCAATTCCTTATAGTAATAATTAGAGAAGGCCCTTTGTATTTTTGGTATATATTTCTTTCCTGTTCACTTATAATAGTTAGACACTTTATAAGATAACTTTGAGCCTTATTTATGAAGCGTCAGCGCCACTTTTTTGTTCTGACCGGTTTGGCCAGAAAAATACAGTGCTAATCTTTACAAGAATAAAAAAAATGCGCTGGGCAGCACCGAAAAGATAACGATACAAAGTGGTGGTCACTGGCGCTGGCATAATCGGCAGTCAGGTCCAACAAGCTCTGACACAGGCCCAATGCAGATCCCAGCTATGAGGGAAGTTTTATATTGGTACCAGTAGGTGTCTGATGCCAGCAGGTTTACTAGTTTATTATTAAGTATAATCATTTTATTAAATGTTAAGATTATATATCATTACAGAGGTGCAAGACAACTTGGACAACCATCCAAAAATGCTATATAGCCATATGCTATTAATATTACCTGCTGTCTTGGAGAAGCTAGGTGCCAGTATCTCTTTGTAATCACAACTCCCTGCCACCAGCCTCCATGGTACAGCTTAGGTGTATTCCCTAATAAGAAATTGACAGACATTTCAGCTGGAAAAAGAGCATGGCTTCAGGACTACATTATGAGTTTTTTTTAGCTTTGTTCATCTGTCTGGAGAGGGAGGTGACTAGACTGAGGTGTCCCGCCTCTGTGGTACAAAGTGCCACCCATAGGAACTGGTGCTTTCATTATTCAAAATGTTCAAGCTGTGCCCTGCTGTCCCTCTCTTATAATTAAGGACCTTAACTGGTCCAAAATACATCTTTAAACCACTTATTTTCTTGACACGGGGAACTTTTAAATAAAGTAAAATCTAATGAACGATCAAGAGTTGGGTCAATCCAAGCTCAGCACCTCGTATTTATCTTGGGACTGACCATGGGAGCTGTTAATCTCGTATTTTCTAAGACGCATGTGCCCATCCACTATGCCTGACCGGGTCATGCATTAGTTGTTGCAATATAGCTCTCCATGCATCTCTCTGTAGACACTGCATTCTAGCAGCAGTCCATTTAGACTGGATGGCTAACTGACAGCCGGCAGCTTTGACTGTTTTCCTGCATTTTTGTCTGTGGAGGAGGCATCTCTCATTAATTTGTGAACTCCCACATCTCCACTGAAGCAGAGCAGGGGAAGTCATTTATTTCTTATCTTTCCTCAGCATCTACTATCACTTCTTCAGTGGAACCTGAGCACATACAGTAGCATCCAAAACAATCTTAAGTGGGTCCCTTCTCTAGATAATTCTGATGTAGAACAGTAGAAAAATGCAATTCTGTGAAACTCTGTAGGATTGTTTTTGGATACATCCATTCCAGGTCGTCACAAGTGATGACATGTGGGGCCCTCGACTGCAAGATCAAAGATGTAGCTCCTCCCGGCCCCCTATAAAGGCAGATGTCCCTCTATCATTCTCCAGTGGTTAAAAAGCAGTAGACAAAAAAGAGGACAGGCCGGGAGGCCCAAGAAACCATGTTACTTCACATAGCTTCAACTTGTACTCTCTCTAACAAAATTAAAGAAAACAATGCCAATTAAATGAAAAATGGTGATCACCATAACAGGCAACAGGAAACAATGAACACAAGGGCGGGTTGGGACGACCTGGACTGGATGTATCCAAAAACAATTCTACAGGTGAGTTTCACAGAATTGTATTTTTCCCTACATCCAGTCCAGGTCGTCCCAAGTGATGACATGTGGGACATCCAAAAGCAGTGTCCATTTGGGCGGATCCCCAGTGCAGAACAGCATGTAGTTCATTTCACTAACGCCTGAAGCACCTTTCGGCCAAAGACAGCATCAGCTGAGGCCCTGACATCCACCTTGTAAAACTTTGTAAAAGTATGAACAGAAGACCAAGTGGCGGCCTTACAAAATTGTTCAACCGATGCCTGGTTCTGAAAAGCCCAAGAGGCACCAATAGCTCTGGTAGAATGAGCTGTGATCCCAAAAGGGGGTTCCTTCCCCTTGGCAGAATATGCTTGCACCCCCGCCTGTCTGATCCACTTACTGAGAGTGGACTTGGCTGGAGGCAAACCTTTCCTAGAGCCTTCTGTTAGGATAAAGAGTAAATCCGATTTCCTGAAGGATTCAGTCGCAGCCAGGTAATACTTTATGGCCCTGACCACATCCAAGGCATGGAGGGTCCGTTCTTTGGAATTAGCCGGAGCTGGACACAAGGAAGGTAAGACAACTTCCTCATTCAGGTGAAAGGGAGAAATGACCAAAAAATCAGGTTTAAAGCGAAAAACCACCTTATTCCTTTGCTGCTCAAAATAGGGAGGTTTCATACAAAGCGCGGCCAGCTCTGATACACAACGCACCGAAGTGATCGCTACCAAAAAGACCACTTTGAGAGTCAAAATAGACAATGTAGCATCGCACAAATGCACGAAGGGAGGACCCTGAAGAGCAGAAAGTACTAAATTAAAGTCCCACACCGGTATACTGACTTACGCGGTGGCCAGACATGGGTGACTCCCTGGAAGAAAGCCTTGATCAACCTATAGTTGGCAATGGATCTCTGGAAAAAGATGGCTAAGGCCGAAACCTGACCCTTGAGGTTGCTCAGCTGGAGACTCAAGTCTAAGCCGTGTTGCAAAAACTCCAGAATCCTAGAAATAGAAAATGGAAAATAGAAATATACGGAAAAATAGAAAATATGCGGCAAGGGAGACTCTTGGTCTCTTGGTCTTGCACCAAGCAATATAAGCGTGCCAAAGAAGACTTCTTTGGCAGAAGACTTCTTCCGTGCCTGAATCATGGTATACATAACCGTGGTAGACAGCCCCTTTTCCGTCAGGATTGAGGTTTCAATAGCCAGGCCGTCAAAGCCAGCGTCCGTAAATTGGGGTGCCGCAGCGACCCCTGTGTGAGAAGGCAAGATGTAGCGATCTACTGACATCTGAACTATGTCAGCAAACCAGCTCCTTCTCGGCCAACGTGGAGCCACCAGGATAGTTGGTACCCCTTCCTGGGCTATCTTGCGCAGCACTCAGGAGTGGAAACGGAGGGAAGGCATAAATAAACTTGAACTCAGTCCAAGGAATCGCTAGAGAGTCTGTGGCAATGGGCTGAGGATCTCTTGAAAGGGAGACGAATCTTGGAAGCTTGTAATTGTGTTTGAGATTTCAAAAGCATAAGAGTGATGTAAGAGTTTATCAGGAGAGAGCGAAAAGTGGAGAATAAGGGGACATGGAAAAAACCCGTGGCGGTTCACTTTGAGCAAGCAGCAGAAGCCGTCCCCCCACCCAGGCGGGTGAGGGCGCCCCCTCATGCCTAAGCGGACTTGGCAGGGGGCTTGGATTTAGCTCCCCAGGAGGGATTGGGTCGGCCGCAGGGCCTACCTCTGCCCCAGGTATCTCTGCGGCCACCAGGAAATGAAGAGCCTCTTCCTCCTCGAAAGGAACGATAGGCAGAGGGATTCCGAAAGGACCGAGCAGGCTTCCGTCTCTGAGGGAGTCTACCATCCTTGACCAAAAGGTCCAGGCGCTCCCCAAACAGCCTCTTCCCCACAAAAGGGATACTTGTAAGCGAATTCTTGGCAGCCGCATCAGCCGACCATTGCCGTGCCAGAGCGAGCGGCGGAGTGCAACAAGCAAGGCCGAAATCCTGGCACCAAGCCGGACCACATCGTCTATGGCAGTAGTAACAAAGCCAATGAAATCCAAGCAGGCTTTGAGTTCCTTATACTCCTCCGCCGCTTGCGAGCCTTAGCTCTGTCCACAAGGTGTCTCACCTTCTTTCTGATGGCTAGAGAGACAATCGCTGAGGCGCACACAGGGCGAAAAAGGGCACCAGCAAAGGTGAACGCATGGCAGACCAGCTGATCCATGCGCTTGTCAGCAGGGTCACGTAAGGAAGCAGTATCAGGTGACGGCATAACAGTAGTGTTGGACAACCCCGACACGGGAGGGTCCACTTTGGGAGGGCGAGACCATAGCCGAACCAGCTCATCAGGAAAGGGATACCGCCTATCCAGGCCCTTAGGAACTGACGGTAACTTGTTAGGCCTCTCCCATTCCTTAAGGATCATGTTAGAAAAATGGGCCTGCTCCGGGAAGACCCGCCTTTGCCTTTCAGGCCTAAACAAATCTCCCTGCTTCCTCTTAGCCGTTCTGGGAGGGACAATATGTTGTGTATCAAACACTGAGGAAAGCAATTTCTCTGTATCATCTGGGAGCCACGCATCCTCTTCCGAGGAAGAACCAGACATACTGTCATCGCCAGCCGAATAATCCACCGTGGAGCGTGAATCCTCTGGCAACTCACCTTCCTCCACAAAGCATCAAAGAGATTGTCATCATCTGAGTAAACAGGCTTGAGGTGTCGTTTCTTACTCGTGGCTTTCTTAGGAGCCGTCCGCGAGATCTGTCTCTCGAGATTGGCCAGCTTATGCGCCAAGTCAGCATGAGATCCCCTGCTGGCTTCCCCCTCGCTGGGGGCTGAGTGCAGCAGCGGAGGGTCCGGAGAGGCCGCCGGCAGCGCAGGGCTAGGGGCAGGGACGCCTGCCCGTTCATGGTCCAAAATAATGCCCTTAGCGCAAGTGGTACAAACAGTGCTGAATCCGCCCAGAGGATTCCTACTGCACAAGGGGCAGAGCTTTTCCTGCCCAAATAGGGCCCCCAGCTCACTATCCCTTGATGCCTCCATTATGGTGATTAAAAATGGTCAAAATCAATAAGGTTACAAGACACTAATGGCCCAAACCTATAAGGCGATCCTTCTTAATAAAAAGGGGGACAGGGAAGAACCTCAACCTCAAGCCCACGACCTGTACATGAGAGGGGTTGAAGGGACCATGATCAGAATAGGCACAATGCAAATGGTCATAAATACAGCCAGAAAAAAACAGGGACTCACGACACCGACAGAGGGACAGCGCAGCCTCCGAGCACGAGCGTGATCCCCCAGCAGCAGCAGCCGCAGGACAGAGCCAGGCTCCCCAGCGTCCAGGAATGCCCCAGCAGCAGCAGCGCGCAGGCCAGATTCTAGAAAGATCCTCGAGGGGAGTGCGGCGCCGTCATGACATCATGACGTCGTCGCGCGCTGGCGCCAGGCTCTGACCCCCTGGCAGCCCGTGTGAAGAAGGCGCTCGCCCCTTCCAGCACTGGCAAGGCTGCGAAAATGGCTGCTGTGGCGCCCGAGGCCCACCGCGCCTGTAGCATCGAGTCTCTCCCCCCCCCCATCACAGACAGCGCCGACCGGTGGCGGGCCCACGAGGTGCAGCGACCCCGCAGGCCAAGCGAACGACGAGGGAGCGAGAGAGTGCCAACAATCTTCTGCAGCCAAGACTGCAAGATGAACAACTGGAGAATGATAGAGGGACATCTGCCTTTATAGGGGGCCGGGAGGAGCTACGTCTTTGATCTTGCAGTCGAGCGCCCCCTAGGGGCGAACACCCACATGTTATCCCTTGTGACAACCTAGACTGGATAAAGGGAAAAGTCACTATACCACTGGAGCAATATATCTGGTATAGAACAGGAACATCATTCATGGGAGTCCATTCTGGCCCTAAGCATAAGATGTAATTGAAGTGGATGGCATTTGGGGCCATTGTAATTTCCCCATACTGCCCAAAAGAGATTGGTACATTGAGGTGGTCTATGTCTACTGCATCCAGATCCACAAAAGCACCCTACTTCACAGTTGCTAACTTTAAAGTGGACCTTCAGCGTGATTTAATGAAAAGCCCAAACTCTTAAAAAAAGGTTCCCCAGCATCTAAAATAAATATATTTTACGTTTTTAGTCACTAACTTATTATTCTTTCCCCCACTGGGCTGTGACTCTGTTCAGGAATTTAGGATACGGGCGCCGCCATCTTGACTCAGAAGCATAACACTTACTGAGGAGAGGAGAGTGGCATAAGGTACAGGGGGGCGGGTTATAGCTGTGCTTTGCTCAGACAGAGCAGAGCTGGGGTCAGGAAAAGGTCAGCAATCCCAGAATGCAGAGCAGCACAGTCAGGAGGAACTTCCTGTTTGCAGGCTGCCTGATAAGATGGCGGCTTCCATAAGCCGCCATCTTGGATGTTTAAAGGCTCATAACATGCAGTAGATGCAGGTAGGAGGATTTTTAATGTGGACAATCTGTATGCACAGGGTGGGGGAAACATATAAGATAGACTCTTATTCAGAGTGAAGGTCCGCTTTAACAACCTGGCTGAAACCTTTATTTTTTATTAATTTGCAATCGGGCCTCGGCACAAGTTTGCCCCCAGCTCTGTAAGGAAGAGGAAATCACACTCTTCTTCACCTGTCTCTCGTCCGGGCTTCCCACCCCCACCCCCATTCATTGAGATTCAAACTGTTCCAGCCCCCTCTGTCAATCACCTTATTCCTCGCTTACTCTTGTGCCTGTGTATTAAGTGTACAGGTTTTATAAGATATAGAATTATGCAGTCAGCACTTGGTTGGAGCACCCACCTTAACAAGGGGACACTACCCCTTGCAGTGTTTTGTCATATGTTTACATGGTAACAGGAGCTTCCAGGGCAAGACACATGTCACTATACACCAAAATGGGATGAATATGCACAGCAGTGGTCACTAAAATACAGATTCTACTTATACATAGGAGAGCAGGTACAGGCTATGTGTGTGGCACAGTCCCAGAAGATAAACTATGACTCATTATGTATTTTCATTTGAGGGACAAGTTTGTGCTTCTTTTCTGGGCTAAACTAAGGAAAGCATGCCAGATATAAGAAGACCTTTGCAGTATATCTGGGGAGTGGGGGAGCTTAGTCCACGAATGAAGAGAGAGAGCAGTGTTAGATGGTATTTTTTTACATACAGTATATCTGAAAGCTCAAAATCCTGTGCCAAATCCATAAAGGAACAAGCCGAAAGAATCACTTTGCATAGTGTACTGCAATACTGATGTCTACACAGCAAACATTGAAGATGACCTCTTACAAGCAGACAGACACATCTGCCAGGTTGGATTAGAATAGGGGCTAGGCTGCTAACATAACAGGATGGAGCAGCTGTTTCCCTCAGTAGGGTCTCGTGCAATGCACTGCATGATTCTGGAAGACCTTTGGCACAGGTCTTAGCATTGCTAGTCATGTTTAGACACACCCTGTGACTGTACCAGTGGTTCTAAGATGCAGCATCAAAAATACACAATTGTTTGCTTTTTGTAGGTGGTCAGCTTTTTTCTGAACGGTTGGAAGATTACTGGAAGAAAGAGTATCTGCTGCTCAGCATTTAATGAAAACCTGAAGCTCCTTGGATTTTTACGCTTTCAGACAGTTACAGTCTAATCATAGAAAGCAAGTCTAAATGAGCAACCAAACTTGCAGGGTAGGAGGCCGACTACTGCATTTTGCAGCCTATTTGTGGCAGTGGAGCTGAAAGGTGACATCATGTGATATACTACTTTGAGGCCCACTAAGACTCTTTTGCTCAAGGGCCCTCACAAACCTAGAACCGGCCCTGCTCTGAAAGGTTTTCAATATAAGTTACAAAATCAAGTTTAAGATGACATCAACATAAATGTTAATCTTCAAAGCAGATGACATTTGTCCCAGTACTGTTCTAAATAAAAGAGGTTACATTTTCCTTTCTAATGTTTTTATCATTTCCAAAAGTGGTAATTCTGTTAGTCGGGAATTGCTTGGGTGCACAGTGTCAATTAATGGCACTCCCCTAGAAGACTTACTTCTGTTCCTTTCAGGAAAGTTGTTGGAACAGGGCAGCATGTTAAGCACGGTGACAAAAAGGATGCACGTCCCTATTTTCAAACATCATTAGACACTTCTAAGGTTTGCCAAGGGGATGCACAATCAAATAGTTTCACTTCCTTTTAGCCTTTCCTCAGCCCCACAAGTTTTCACAAAGCTAGATATGCCTTTTTGTATATTACTTGAATTGTTGGACTGTTCAGATTTGCTACAAGCATCTGTTTTACTCTGACTTTGACTGACTTTGAGTTATAGCCTCACTTCCCAACATTTGTGGCAAAACAAGAGGTTCATATGTGGGAAATCAATGTACAGAAAAGGAACACATTTGGTTGGTGTGTTGGTGAAGTCCAAATATGTTAACTGTACTTTACATTGGCCGACCACATACTGTCACATTGAGCTATTCTTTTAGTTCTAATTCTATCCTATTCCATCCCAAATTTATTTTTCTAACTACAGATCTGCAAGTCTAAAAGCAGTGGCAGACTGGGTTCAAAAATCAACCCATGGTGGCCCAAGACATCTCTGGCTCTCCCATCGTACTTCACGGTCAGTTAACTAGAAAGTTATTTGCAGGGGTGGATATGGTCATATCCACCAATCAATGGTTATAAATATTTCGTACTATAGTGCATCAACATGCAAGTACACCAATCAAGCCTGGCGTGTTTCTACTCCAGCAACATTTATTTTCTGTGCTTTTGCATTTGGAAATGTTCCTCTACTCAAATTCTCAAGGACCCAACACTGTTCGCTTTTATTTACTCTCAGCCAGCAGAATGCTTCCTTTGGTGAGCATCAGCACACTATATTTTTTTTATTTCCCAGGGCTATGAAAGTACCACTAGACAAACCAGGACAGTTTCATATCTGCAATAATGAAACCACAGGTCACACCACAAACGTTTAGGTTTTCACAGAAAATGGAAGTATAGAGAGCACAATGTCAGCCCAAACTATATGTTGGATTCTGTTCTTAAAATCCTGGAGGTCTTCAAATGATCGTCTGATATTTAGAAAAAGTCCCTTGACTGTTTACAGCCAAGATAATAAATATGACACATTTATTCACACATTTATGATGGCTAAGGTGTGTCCTACAACAGAAGCCCATTTATGACTGCTTCTGAGACCCATAAGGAAAGTTTGGAGCTGAGGGTGACTGGACATGTAGTGAGAGACTTCCTCATGGCACCATATGGGTGTGCTGTTTCCCAACTGTTATTTTGAACATTTTTTTGCTGGGGATGTGGCAGCGCACATTCCCGATTGTAAGCAATGAGAGGCGTTTGTTGAATGACATTGTCACTGGACGAGAGCCTGAGGATGTATCAGAGGGATGAGGAGGACACGACTGTTCTGGGGAGTTTCACACAGCAGGGCATCCCAATTCAGGATGCCCCAGTGGGAACAGAACAAAAATTCCTGGGTTTTGTTCCACAATGTCATCAAGAAGTGGAAACCTTTGACACAGCAACAGTAACCTCTAGTACCAGTCTATGAGGCTACCAAGAGGCCAAAAGCAACATTAAAAGAGCTGCAGGAATTTTTGGCTGATAGTACTGCATGTGACTGCAATCTTCTGTATGCTTTATATGTCTGTGTTGTGGGGTAGGGTGGCAAGACAGATGTCTTTTCTTAGAAAGTAAAACATCCAAGCTTGTCTATGTTTTGCTAAACACTGCATAAAGTCTTCCCAAAGCATGTGGGAAAACCTATGATTGTCTGATGTCACCAAGGTCGGACTTTTTGGCCATAATTCAAAAAGGTATGCTTGGCGCATTGCCAACATTGTGCATCACCAAAAGAACACAGTGCCAAAACAGATGCATGGTGAAGGCAGAATGTGGGCCGCAGGTTGTGTATCCTTGCTGTAAATGATAAAAATGACCATTATAACTATTTACAGCAAGGATGCACACCTTCGGCCTTCGGCCCCCAGCACCCCTAGAGAGTTGGAGAGCTGAGCTTGCCTTAAAAACACTAACCTGACCCCTCGTTCGATCCAGCCGGGTCTCCTCTTCATCTGGAGGGGCTTCTATACCCCACCCAGGCCCCCCTGGGTGCAGGGGAGGGCCCGGAATAGCCACCCCCCCCCCCACCGGAATTACATGTAAAAAAAAAAAAATAAAAATGACATTTACTCACCTCAGTGTTCGATCACTCCAGCCGGGTCTGCTCTTCACCAGGGGGGCCTCCGATCACCCCCCCCCCCCGGCTCTTCAGCTTCAGGGGAGAGCCTGACAGGCCTCTCCCTCTCCTCTTCCGATGGGCGCCGCCATCTTGCCGCTAAGCCCCGCCCCTTTGGCCCCACCCCGGCTGTTGTTCATTCAGATGCGATCATGCTGGCCACAGGAGCAGAGGGACAGGTGATCAGATCATCCCCTGCCCCTCTGCTACTGTAGCTAGCATGATCGCATCTGTCATCACATCGAGGGACACAGAAGCTGACGATCGGAGGTGAGTAAAGTAAAAAAAAAAGTTTTTACTTTTAAATAAAAGTCATTTTTAATTATGTGTCTGTGTGTTTTTTTTACTGTTAACCCTTTGTGAACTGGTAAGGGATCCATGAGATCCCTATACCAGTTCACAAGGCTGGTGGCTGGCAAGTCACCTGCAGCTAGCGGGTGACTTGCCATTAACCCCGGCACCCCCAATTACCTGCCTCCCCAAAGCCCAGGGGGGGGGCAGAAGAGCCCGGCCCACAGAGCTTGTAGCCAGCAGTGCGGGGGGTCTCCAAAACTGGCCCCTTCGCCCTGTTCCTACAAGCCACCATAGCTGGTCCCGTGCTGGTTATGATGGGTAAGGAGGACCCCACGTAATTTTCTTTTTTATTTTTAACCCTTAAAATTCAAAAAAAAGAATGGGGTCCCTCCCCATGCCATTATTTTTTAATTAACCTCTTATGTTTATAGTGTGGATAGTAGTATTTTATTTGTAAATGTTATATAGTGCTCTTTTCTGTTTGGGGGGGTCTCCTGGGGGGGCCACCGATACATATGTGGTACCATTGTAATCGGGAGAAATGGGGCTTTAACATACAATATGGTTTTCATTAATAAAACAAATGTTTTATTTAAAATAAAGGAGACAATTGTCTATAAAATATTATTTTATTTATTTTTTTGTTTTTTTACGCAAAAATATTTTAAAAACAGTAGAAAAATTACAAACAAGACATTTCATGTTAAAGCCTAAACTCTGCTGCAAAATATATATATATTCCTGGAAATTTCGGCTAAAATCACTGTTAAACATGGCGCAAACTGGGGAAAAATGACCTGTCAACAGAGGGTGACATAATTTCAAGTAGGCTGGCAATTAAACGGGTTGAAAGTAGCTATGCATGTTGGGTATTGTTCTGTTCAGGGGATCTTGCGCTTTTGGACTTAGCTTGTTTTTTCTTGTTTGCATATTGATATTTTAGGGAAAGGTGTTTTTTATTCAGCTTTTTTATACATTTTTTAGGGAAACCCTGTGCAACCATAGAATTCTTTGACGGATTACTTCCAGAAAGTTAAGCCCACTACAACAAGCTGGGTACCCTTAGAAAGCTTAACATGTGTACTTTCAGGGAATAAATGATTTATGGGGGATATTCTAAATGTAAAGGGTTGTTCTGGTAGAAAAAGCACAAGGTGCGCACTTTTAAATTACCGTTACACACATGCTTTACTTTGGGGTGTTTGGCAACTCTTCCCTTGACAGTACCCATGCATGTTGGGTATTGTTCTGTTCGGGGGATATTGCTTTTTCAGATTTAACTTGTTTTTTCTTGTTTGCACCATGTCAACAAGCCTGGTACGTCTAGAAAGCTTGAGGTATGTACTTCCAGAGAATATATAGTTTGTGGGGGGTATTTCAAATGTAAAGGGTTGTTTTTCTTAAAAAACTGCAAGGTGCGCATAGCGCATATCACAGTTGTATTTTATCTGAAAATCTCTTAAAGCGCTGTTTCAGTTTGGGGGAGTCTCCTGGGCAGGAAAGGGTGTCTACCAATATATATATGGTACCGTTGTAACCGGAAGAAATGGGGCTTTTACACGCAATAAGATTTAATTGACAAACTTACATTTTTTATTGCAGCAAAACACTACAAATTGTAAAAAATAGATTTTTTTTTTTGCACAGATTTTACCCCAAAATATTGAGAATACACCTAAAAAATTACAAACAAGACATTTCATGTTAAAGCCCAGACTCTGCTGAAAAATAAACAATACTTAACAATATTTAATTTCCCTGGAAATCCCTTCAAAAATCACAGTTGAACATGTGGAGCGCAAAATAGTGCAAAATGGTCTGGCAACAAGGGTGACAAAATCTCCAGATAGGCTGGCACTTAAAGGGTTAACCTCAGTTCAACTTACCTCTCCCTTACCTCTGCTCACCTCTTCCAGCCTTACCTCTACCCACCCCTGCTTACTTCTTCACGCAAAACTTCTACCCACCACATAGACCTCTTATCGATTTTCATTTGATTCACCCCACCTCCTCCAGCCTCGCCTCTGCACACATTTGTATATACATAAAAGCTTGAAGTTTAAAGCTTTTATCGTTTCTGAAAGGGGTAATTCATAAAAGCTTGAAGGTTAAAGCTTGCCTGCATAAAGACTTATCATTTTATTTGTATTTTTTATACTAATGTGTGAGAAAGCAGCGTAAACAATATTAATCCTGCTCTCTTGCCTGGAACAATTAAACAGCTCATAATTTTTACGGCAGCGTGGAACAGATCTGGAATCTGTATTTACATAGTCAGCACTTTTTTATCTTTAATTTTGAAGTAAAAATGTTTGCTTTATATGCGCTGTCTTGTCGCTGTGTAAGGTGTGTCTGTGCCAAGCAATGAAAAATGTCTGCTTCCCGTTCAATCTTGTCATTTATACTGACAAAGCTATTATCACGGTTGACATCGGGGATTTCCAGAGGTGCACTGGCCTTGTTTTATTTGGACTGCTGACTGATGACAAAGGATTAAAGTACAGAGATGATCTTTAAGCAAACAGGTCAGAGTGCTGCACAATATGACAATGAATTATACATTTATAAATGTAACCCTCACAAATCACCCCTATAATTGGCACACGTTAGTCATTAGCTTCACCCAACTGCAGGGAGGATGTCAAATATGTTTATCAAAGTAGACCAAAACCTGGGATTTTCACTATCCTGGGTTTTGTCTGTCCACTTGCGCCACTTCGGTCTGGGGTGCCCCACTTTGTAAGACCCCCCAAATTGCGGAGTTCACTTACCTCTACTCAGGCCCACACTGCGGCTAGAGCAGCCAGCTCGAATACTAGCCGCACTTTCGTGCAGCACTGGCATCACTCGGCTGTGTGTGGCCCCTTACAGCTAATCAGTTGAGGCACAACCGAGGAGAGCAAGTGATGCCGGGGCCAGCTGTGGGCTCAGGGGAAAGGTGAGTTTACTGCACGCCTTGTGGTGTTTCACACAGCAGGGCATCCCAGTTCAGGATTCCCCTGGGGGAGAGAGTTAAAAACCTTACACATGAAAAATAAATTAATTGAGTATATTAAAAGTTCAGAAATGAAACAAAACATATGTGAATAATCCTTATTGATGCAAAGAGGACTTATGATAAAATAAAGTCTCAAGGGCCGGTGGTTGGCCTTTCCCTGGGGGCATCCCAAACTGGGATGCTCTACTGTGTGACCCCCTTCCCCCATCATTGAAAAACTCACCTTTGCCCTGGCTTCTACTGTGAGGTAAACAATACCAGGTGCATCCCCAGCATCTCTGGGCTGAGGCACGCTCCCGCACCCAGTCAGTCCTTATGGCTTCTATGATCTATTCATGTTGATCGTGGCTCCCAGGGGCGTACATACCATAGAGGCAGGGTAGTGCAAGCTGCCTCCAGCATCTGCCCTATACATGCTTACCCAGCCACGCTACCTCGCACTGCCTTTACCACAGAATGCACACCTCATGATGCAGCCCAGTCGATGCTGTCCCTACCGATGCCATGCGTGTTTTGGCATCCCCGGCATTGCTGTGCACCTCCAGCGCCTCTCCTTCACTGCTGTCAGATGCGGACCCAGCCGGTGATGGTCTGTTGCGGGGGGGGGGGGTTGGCATGTGCTGATGGGGGCCATATCAGTGCTATGTACGCCCCTGGTGGCTCCTGATCATCTCTCTGTGTAGCTCTGCATTGTGGGATTGCTGTCCTTTTCCTGACCCCAGCATTGCTCTGTCTGTGCAAAGCACAGCTATAAGCCCGCCCCCTGCACCTTATTCCGCTCTCCTCAGTATGTGTGGTGCTTCAGAATCAAGATGGCGGCACCAGTATTCTAGAGTCCTGGAAAGTGTTGCAGCCCAGTGGGGGAAAGAATAATAAGTAAGTGACTAAAAACTTAAAATATATTCATTTTAGATGCTGGGGAATAGTTTTTTAAGGGTTTGGGCTTTTCATTAAATCATGCTGAAGGTCCGGTTTAAATGCAGACAGTGTGGGGGGGGGGGCTGCAAGTGCAATGGGGTAGGAAGCAAATTGTGTGTGGAGCAGAGAGAGGGTGCAATGGTTACATGCAGACAGTGTATGCGGAGGAGGGAGAGGGTGCAAGAGCCCTAAACTTTTACTGGCCTCCCAGGCTCCTGACACACAGAAGTCACATGACCACAGACTGGAGGAAGGGAAATCAGGTGGAAGATTACATTTAACCCTTTGTATTCTCTCCGCCCGCACACACTCACACACATATCTATGGGGGGGGGGGGGGGGGTTGCTCTATAGCAGTAGTGGGGTAGGGTTGCCTAATGGAGAATTCAGCCCTGGGGGCTTTTAGATTTCCAAAAGCGTGCTTTGAATGGTGGTACAAGACCAAATGCCCGCTTGCATTGGTGGACTAGCTTTATCCATATATGCCAGCCTCAGTGTCATTGCCTGTTTGTGTACCTATTGACCCTTATTCTGGATTTAAAGTAGACCGAAAGTCCAATTATATGGTATTTCAAAGAAGATCTTCTCACGGCAGCCAGGTTTGGGCATTGCCATCAAGTGCTTATGCATTTAAAGGCTGTGATGCTTCTGCTACATTTATGTAATGTAAAAAAAATTCTGCGCTATTCCTATCCAGAGGGAGAGAAGTGTGTGAGTAACATTTGCAGGGAAGTTGGAAAGCTAATATTTGCTCAGATATTCTGCCCATGACCAGCTTACACATCTTTTATGAATGATTCGCAGCATTTGACGTGCTGAGGATTGTGAGATACAGACACCTCCCAGGAGCAGCAACATGGAGCGTAGGAATGCGATCCTCAGAAGCCAGTGGGTAGGTAAGGTCATTATTAAGCATGTAGTGGTTTGCATGCTTATCTATGATCTTTTTTGTGTATAGCGTCTTTTTTTAAGATGTGATTAGAACTGTATGGTATAGTTTTCATCAAACTTAGAAAGAAAGTTAAATAAGACCCTTATTTAAGATCCTTATTACCAGAGGTTGTAAAAAATAGTCTATGTTATAGACCCTGTCTTGCTTACAATAGCTCTTCTGGGGGGGGGGGGTTCACTCTTATGCACTTTTGGCAGGTGATAAATAGTTGGTATACGTGAATGTTTTACATTCATATAAGCATATTCTTTCCTTTTGAGGACTCCGGATTGGAGATTTTGAGGTTATTTTGATACTTCCTTGTAGGGTTCCCCTTTAAGATAAGTATTCTCATTCTCTAACAATCTCTCAGTTTCCTTGATATATTTATCTTTATCTAAAATTACCAACCCACCACCATTATTGCCGGGTTTGATAACTATCTATTATAATGACTCTAAAAGAAAATGTAAGAGTGGAAACTAACAAGTTCTCTGGCTTTATGTAGACAATGGTCCGTTTATAGTACATCTCACAACTGATATTTAACACAAGGATAACATTTAATTTACTGAAGAATTACTGGTGGACTGTTGAGAGAAAAAGTGTTAGACATTTTACGTGCAGAGAACATATATAAGATGGATTACAGTTTATTATATATTGTTGATTAGGTTTATTTGAATTGACCTGTTAGACCTCAGGTATTACTCCACAGTACTGTCTATTACCTGGATGAACTCATCTGTGGAAGTCGTGTGATACTGGGCAGTATTTACCCCCACAGATCCTGCAAGACCGTGGTGGGGCACGGACTGGGTAAGTGGCGGAGTAGAGTACCAGAGTGTCAGCCGGTTGTCCAGGAGGAATAATACTAGAAGCAGTTTCTGGATGGTTTGGGTCTCCTAAGATATGGGGACAAGGGTAAGTAAGTGCTTACAACCCTTAATTGTATATCCTGATATGGAATATTTTCTGGTACTATCTGTGTTTTAATGAGAGGCTCCTAGCAGTAACAGCCAACTAACAAGTGCTCTGGCTTTATATGTAGCCAGTGGACCTTGTGTAGTACATCACCTCACAACTGATATTTAACAGAAGGATAACATTTAATTTACTGCAGAGAAAAAGCGTTGGAGATATAAAGCATGGAGAACATAAATAAGAGTCTGGATTGCAGTTTATTATATATTGCTGATTAGGTTTATTTGAATCTAAATTTGAGATTAAAATCTATTTTCCTGGAACATGACAGAAGACATGGCTAATTTAAATACAGTATTACTATAGATTTCCCAAATGGAAAAAGCTGTATTCCACCAAGGAAGCCGGTAACCATTGAAAGAGGAAGTAAAGTCCTGCTAAGTCCGGTCGGGGGATCTATATTCACCTCTTTCACATTCCAGCGACCATATGACCCCTGATGACTAATCGGATTTACTGGGTGGGCTGATGCATAAGGATAACACAACTGCCCAACGAATCTGAATTTGGAAGTGGTAAGTAACAATATGACCAGGTTTTGCGCTGTGCTGTGAAGCCCTTTGCTGTCAGTATTGGGAACTGGATAGAAAAAGAAAAGTAAAATTGTCATGGGGCAGATGTGGAGGCTAATTTAAGACTATCACCACGTATTGCCATTTGAGCATCTATGTAGCAGCGCCTAGAGCATCCACTAGAAGATACTGCAAGCGGGTGTCTGGCACTATAACCTAGCGTAGTGGCCGGACAAGTGACGCTGTAGTATCCTGTCCAGCATTGATGAATGTGATGCCTGGAGGGTGCTGTAGAAGCGCTTTCCTTGAATCAAGAGCAATGCTACGTATAACAACAGGACAACCCTGCAGCGAACGTTAAGTAGCACCTCAACGATATATGAAAAAAGTATGTTTCTAAACACATATACACCAACACCAGAGCGAAAACACATGGGATGATAGGTAATGGAGGAGAGGCACATGGAACAGGCTTCGGATGTGCTGCCTGCTGGCCCATTATTGCCATTGGCTTTACAAAACCTTCAAGTTATTTTCCATAGTTAGGCTAAATTAGTGTCAAAAAATATGGGATTGTTTCACTGGCAAACATTTTTGAGCAGATCTTTGGTTTGTGATGCAAAGGATATGCTGACAGCCTCCATATTAGTATGATTTATTACTCAAAGAAGCAAATATGACTTCTTTAATCACACCTGCAGACTGTGAGTTTATATTCTTTCCTTCCATGACTAGTACATCTATAGTAAAAGTGGGATATAATATAGGTGATGAGGAGACGGGGTGATAAGCAGAGCAGGGTGATCGCACTGAGTGCCTTTTTTCTTCCCGCACTGAGCACCATTTTGCCAAGAAACTGCCCTGTGGGAGAGATACATACACTCATATACTTAATTCATGAAGTTATGTGAGCCTAAGTAAAATGGGGCTGGGGGGCAACCATAGCTGGTCTTGGTATGGGACCTGTGCAGTTGCACAGGGCTCCAGCCCAAAACCTCGGAAAGGGGTTTTGGGATGGAAAAGACACTCCTCTGTTTACAGTTTTACTTTTTCTCTCTTTTTATGTAGCCCTCCATCATTTTTCCTCCCCTCACCCCCCATTTCGTGTTTTTCACATTTCTGCTGCTGTTTCCATGTTTCATCCTTCAAATATTTGTCACATTCCCTCCTTTTCCTTTTCTTTTATACTTCCCCTTCCTTTGCTTTTTTCATATTTCTTCCTTCTCATCTTTGTTGCATGTCCTCCATTTTCTTTTCTACTTTCCCTTCTTTTCCAATCATTATTGTCTTTGTGACTCTCACTTTCTCTTCTCACGTTCTTTCCATCTGTTTCTGTCATTGTGTGCGTGTGTGTCTGTTTGAGTAGGACATTTTGCACAGCGTGACAATAATCTAAGACAGGCCCTGAGACCAGGGCCAAGAAATACCATGCAATTATTTTACCTCACCAATGGGCCGCATTTATAATGTGCGCCTTTTAGCATCACTTTTGTGGCTATAGTGCCAGTTTCACAGCGCCGCCATTTTGGTCTTATCTAGCGATGTGCTGTGGACTACATTGGCGCTAGCAGTGGCTGTGCAGAACACTACTAATTATCTTGCATTGTTGCACTAGGTATTGGCCGACCTATGTCAGTGCCGGCTACCGATTATCCCAGCGCCAGTGAGCGTCACTTTGTACTGCCATTTTTCCAGCGCTCAACAACATATTAATGTTTTTTTCCCACCTTGAATTCTTTGGCACTGTATTTTTATGGCGCTGATTAGGGATGAGCGAATCGATCCGGACGAACACGGATTCGATCCGAATTTCATGACAAATTCGATTCGCATCGAATCCGAATTTCCCCACGATTCGATCGAGCGAAGTTTTTTTCTAAAACCCATTCATTTCAATGACAGGCATTCTAGGATGGTCTACGTGACATGTCCAGACATGTAAGCTGGGGCAGTGTATGCTGGGACAGTCACATGCAGCCTATCAGCAGCCAGCAAGCCCGGTGACGTCACAGCGCTATATAAGGCGGCGGCCATCTTGCTTTTGCGCATTTGTCTATTGCATTCGTGAGAGCCAGGACTCAGGAGGACACTGCAGACTGTATTCAGGGAGAGATAGGTAGAGAGTTAGGGACAGCCAGTAGACAGCCAGTAGACAGGCGGGAGACAGGCAGGAAGTCAGGGAGAAGCAGGGAAAGGTAGGAAAAAAACGGATGCAGTGACAGGGATTTTTTTTTGTTTCCATGCAGCCTGAGTGTTACTGCCTGGGTCACTGGCTTTGTTAGCTGTTTCACCCTGGTTAACCACTGTTGCTTTGCATAGTACTACTGCTCCCAGGTGCACTGCTGTTGTGGCATCCCATTCTGTGACTACACCAGCCTCTATTTACTATAACCCTTTGCACTTATTCTAAAAGTAATTTGGCCTGATAAAGACACTTTTGCTTTGCATAGTACTACTGCTCCCAGGTGCACTGCTGTTGTGGCATCCCATTCTGTGACTACACCAGCCTCTATTTACTATAACCCTTTGCACTTATTCTAAAAGTAATTTGGCCTGATAAAGACACTTTTGCTTTGCATAGTAGTACTGCTCCCAGGTGCACTGCTGTTGTGGCATCCCATTCTGTGACTACACCAGCCTCTATTTACTATAACCCTTTGCACTTATTCTAAAAGTAATTTGGCCTGATAAAGACACTTTTGCTTTGCATAGTACTACTGCTCCCAGGTGCACTGCGGTTGGGGCATCCCATTCTGTGACTACACCAGCCTCTATTTACTATAACCCTTTGCACTTGTTCTAAAAGTAATTTGGCCTGATAAAGACACTTTTGCTTTGCATAGTACTACTGCTCCCAGGTGCACTGCTGTTGTGGCATCCCATTCTGTGACTACACCAGCCTCTATTTACTATAACCCTTTGCACTTGTTCTAAAAGTAATTTGGCCTGATAAAGACACTTTTGCTTTGCATAGTACTACTGCTCCCAGGTGCACTGCTGTTGTGGCATCCCATTCTGTGACTACACCAGCCTCTATTTACTATAACCCTTTGCACTTATTCTAAAAGTAATTTGGCCTGATAAAGACACTTTTGCTTTGCATAGTACTACTGCTCCCAGGTGCACTGCTGTTGTGGCATCCCATTCTGTGACTACACCGCCCTCTATTTACTATAACCCTTTGAACTTATTCTAAAAGTAATTTGGCCTGATAAGGACACTTTTGCTTTGCATAGTACTACTGCTCCCAGGTGCACTGCGGTTGGGGCATCCCATTCTGTGACTACACCAGCCTCTATTTACTATAACCCTTTGCACTTATTCTAAAAGTAATTTGGCCTGATAAAGACACTTTTGCTGTGCATAGTAGTACTGCTGCCAGGTGCTCTCTGGTTGGGGCATCCCATTCTGTGACTACACCAGCCTCTATTTACTATAACCCTTTGCACTTATTCTAAAAGTAATTTGGCCTGATAAAGACACTTTTGCTTTGCATAGTACTACTGCTCCCAGGTGCACTGCGGTTGGGGCATCCCATTCTGTGACTACACCAGCCTCTATTTACTATAACCCTTTGCACTTATTCTAAAAGTAATTTGGCCTGATAAAGACACTTTTGCTTTGCATAGTACTACTGCTCCCAGGTGCACTGCGGTTGGGGCATCCCATTCTGTGACTACACCAGCCTCTATTTACTATAACCCTTTGCACTTATTCTAAAAGTAATTTGGCCTGATAAAGACACTTTTGCTTTGCATAGTACTACTGCTCCCAGGTGCACTGCTGTTGTGGCATCCCATTCTGTGACTACACCAGCCTCTATTTACTACAACCCTTTGCACTTATTCTAAAAGTAATTTGGCCTGATAAAGACACTTTTGCTTTGCATAGTACTACTGCTCCCAGGTGCACTGCGGTTGGGGCATCCCATTCTGTGACTACACCAGCCTCTATTTACTATAACCCTTTGCACTTATTCTAAAAGTAATTTGGCCTGATAAAGACACTTTTGCTTTACATAGTACTACTGCTCCCAGGTGCACTGCAGTTGGGGAATCCCATTCTGTGACTACACCAGCCTCTATTTACTATAACCCTTTGCACTTATTCTAAAAGTAATTTGGCCTGATAAAGACACTTTTGCTTTGCATAGTACTACTGCTCCCAGGTGCACTGCGGTTGGGGCATCCCATTCTGTGACTACACCAGCCTCTATTTACTATAACCCTTTGCACTTATTCTAAAAGTAATTTGGCCTGATAAAGACACTTTTGCTTTGCATAGTACTACTGCTCCCAGGTGCACTGCTGTTGTGGCATCCCATTCTGTGACTACACCAGCCTCTATTTACTATAACCCTTTGCACTTATTCTAAAAGTAATTTGGCCTGATAAAGACACTTTTGCTTTGCATAGTACTACTGCTACCAGGTGCACTGCTGTTGTGGCATCCCATTCTGTGACTACACCAGCCTCTATTTACTACAACCCTTTGCACTTATTCTAAAACTAATTTGGCCTGATAAAGACAATTTTGCTTTGCATAGTACTACTGCTCCCAGGTGCACTGCGGTTGGGGCATCCCATTCTGTGACTACACCAGCCTCTATTTACTATAACCCTTTGCACTTATTCTAAAAGTAATTTGGCCTGATAAAGACACTTTTGCTTTACATAGTACTACTGCTCCCAGGTGAACTGCAGTTGGGGCATCCCATTCTGTGACTACACCAGCCTCTATTTACTATAACCCTTTGCACTTATTCTAAAAGTAATTTGGCCTGATAAAGACACTTTTGCTTTGCATAGTACTACTGCTCCCAGGTGCACTGCTGTTGTGGCATCCCATTCTGTGACTACACCAGCCTCTATTTACTATAACCCTTTGCACTTATTCTAAAAGTAATTTGGCCTGATAAAGACACTTTTGCTTTGCATAGTACTACTGCTCCCAGGTGCACTGCGGTTGGGGCATCCCATTCTGTGACTACACCAGCCTCTATTTACTATAACCCTTTGCACTTATTCTAAAAGTAATTTGGCCTGATAAAGACACTTTTGCTTTGCATAGTACTACTGCTCCCAGGTGCACTGCGGTTGGGGCATCCCATTCTGTGACTACACCAGCCTCTATTTACTATAACCCTTTGCACTTATTCTAAAAGTAAATTGGCCTGATAAAGACACTTTTGCTTTGCATAGTACTACTGCTCCCAGGTGCACTGCTGTTGTGGCATCCCATTCTGTGACTACACCAGCCTCTATTTACTACAACCCTTTGCACTTATTCTAAAAGTAATTTGGCCTGATAAAGACACTTTTGCTTTGCATAGTACTACTGCTCCCAGGTGCACTGCGGTTGGGGCATCCCATTCTGTGACTACACCAGCCTCTATTTACTATAACCCTTTGCACTTATTCTAAAAGTAATTTGGCCTGATAAAGACACTTTTGCTTTACATAGTACTACTGCTCCCAGGTGCACTGCAGTTGGGGAATCCCATTCTGTGACTACACCAGCCTCTATTTACTATAACCCTTTGCACTTATTCTAAAAGTAATTTGGCCTGATAAAGACACTTTTGCTTTGCATAGTACTACTGCTCCCAGGTGCACTGCGGTTGGGGCATCCCATTCTGTGACTACACCAGCCTCTATTTACTATAACCCTACCAGGTGCACTGCTGTTGTGGCATCCCATTCTGTGACTACACCAGCCTCTATTTACTACAACCCTTTGCACTTATTCTAAAACTAATTTGGCCTGATAAAGACAATTTTGCTTTGCATAGTACTACTGCTCCCAGGTGCACTGCGGTTGGGGCATCCCATTCTGTGACTACACCAGCCTCTATTTACTATAACCCTTTGCACTTATTCTAAAAGTAATTTGGCCTGATAAAGACACTTTTGCTTTGCATAGTACTACTGCTCCCAGGTGCACTGCGGTTGGGGCATCCCATTCTGTGACTACACCAGCCTCTATTTACTATAACCCTTTGCACTTATTCTAAAAGTAATTTGGCCTGATAAAGACACTTTTGCTTTGCATAGTACTACTGCTCCCAGGTGCACTGCGGTTGGGGCATCCCATTCTGTGACTACACCAGCCTCTATTTACTATAACCCTTTGCACTTATTCTAAAAGTAATTTGGCCTGATAAAGACACTTTTGCTTTGCATAGTACTACTGCTCCCAGGTGCACTGCAGTTGGGGCATCCCATTCTGTGACTACACCAGCCTCTATTTACTATAACCCTTTGCACTTATTCTAAAAGTAATTTGGCCTGATAAAGACACTTTTGCTTTGCATAGTACTACTGCTCCCAGGTGCACTGCTGTTGTGGCATCCCATTCTGTGACTACACCAGCCTCTATTTACTACAACCCTTTGCACTTATTCTAAAAGTAATTTGGCCTGATAAAGACACTTTTGCTTTGCATAGTACTACTGCTCCCAGGTGCACTGCTGTTGTGGCATCCCATTCTGTGACTACACCAGCCTCTATTTACTATAACCCTTTGCACTTATTCTAAAAGTAATTTGGCCTGATAAAGACACTTTTGCTTTGTATAGTACTACTGCTCCCAGGTGCACTGCTGTTGGGGCATCCCATTCTGTAACATACCATACCCCTCTTTATTTACACTAAGCAGCTCTCTTATTTACACTAAGCAGGCCTGTTGGAGGCTGAGTGTTACTGCTCAGTTTTGGTGTGCATTATATTCTGTTTCATATAGACCCACCGCTGCCTGGGGGTTCTTAAAATATCACCTACTACCACGCCAGTTAGACTATGTCGGGCAGACAAGTGCCTGGAAGTGAAAAGAGGAGTGGCAGAGGCCAAGATTCCGCAGGCAGAGGTCGCAGCAGACTGGGGGCCAGTAGCAGCAGGAGTCACGCTGAGAGACCTAATCTGCCAGTATCTGCTAGCGGTCGGGTCTCCACCAGTAACGCATCTGCCGTGGTAGATTGGTTAACGCGCTCATCAACAACATCATCACAACTTACGTCTGAGACCCCCAGTCTAGGGTCGGAAGTTTCGTCTGACACAACCCTGAGTTGGCATGCCCCGAGAGCAGTCCCTGTCCTCCCATTGCCTCTGTCCTACGCCGTTCCCTCCCCCAGCGACGTATCCTATGCTTTGGGTTCAGCTCCACTCATTAGTGAGGAGGACGATCAGATAGAGGACAGTCAGCAGCTACTGCCCAGCCAAGAAATGGAGGTGGCTTCTTTAGCTAGGCAGACAAATAGTGATGTGGACAGTGTCATGGGTGCTGCGAGCGTTCCAGCTCCTGCGCCAGACACTGTTGACGAATCCACGAACATCAGTGACGTACAGCCACAACTCGGTGATAATGATGATGACGATGAAGCCGATCGCACTTGGGAGCAGGGTGATGAAGGGGCTTCATCGTCATCATCAGGAGAAGAGGGGTGCAGGTTGCCCCGGAGTCAGCAGCTCAGGCAGCAAGGTGTTAGCAGCATGGTTAGCAGGCAGCATGGGGGCAAAATTGTAAAGCCTGGAGCCAAACGGTGCCGGGGCCAGGGTAGAGCACCTGCTGCACGGCAGGCTACCTTATCGGGAGGTAGTGGGGCAGGGGTTCCTGGAGTTGGCGACAATAGCAGCGAATCAGTGAGGCCTGTTGGTGGGAAAAGTAGCTACTCAGCAGTGTGGCAGTTTTTCCTGAAGCATCCGCAGGAGGGTAACATGGCCACATGCAAGATATGTAGGCAGAAGGTGAAGCGTGGCCAGGGTCCAAATGTTGGCACCACGGCCCTGCGTCAACATATGCAGCGTCACCATAAAGCGGCCTGGGAGAACCTAGGCTCCGGAGAGGTGGGCCAGACTGCTTCCTCACCGAGTGGCACGCCGCTCCCAATTTCTGCCAGCCAAGGCTCCAGCACCTCAGCCGAAGGCAGCTGTGCGTCATACCCATCCTCTGTCGCTCCTGCTCCTCCTCCTCCAAGTCATGCATCCCGCCAGCAATCCATCAGCGAAGCCATGTCCAAGAGACAGCAGTATGCGCCCACTCATCCTACGGCGCAGAAGCTGAATGTGCTCTGTCCAAGTTGCTGGTGCTGCAGTCGCTCCCTTTTCAGGTGGTGGACTCTGCACCTTTCAGAGAACTGATGGCTTGTGCCGAGCCGAGGTGGAGAGTCCCAAGCCGTCATTTCTTTGCCAAGAAGGCAGTACCAGCGCTGCACACTTTTGTTGAACAGAAGGTGGCCCAGTCCTTGAGCCTGTCGGTGTGTAGCAAAGTGCATGGCAGCGCCGACGTCTGGAGCTGTAACTACGGTCAGGGACAGTACATGTCGTTTACGGCCCACTGGGTGAATGTGGTCCCTTTGCAGCAGCAACTTGGACAGGTCACGCCGCTTCGGCCTCCGCGTTCCCTGCCCGTT
The DNA here is from genome assembly GCA_027917425.1 of Gastrophryne carolinensis. Lineage (NCBI taxonomy): Eukaryota > Metazoa > Chordata > Amphibia > Anura > Microhylidae > Gastrophryne > Gastrophryne carolinensis. The sequence goes on from CM051239.1 coordinate 256,008,481, forward strand.
GGGCCTGTGACACTGTGCGACTCGGCCTCCTCATCCTCCGCCATCTCCTCACCCTCCACTGTAGGCTCAAGTCTCAGTGCCCCTCCAGTCTACCATGTGTGCAGGGCACGGAGGTGTCACGCAGTGCTTCACATGGTTTGTCTTGGCGAACGGAGTCACACAGGGGAGGAACTGCTTAAATTTATTCATCAGGAAATCCAAACATGGCTTACTCCAAGAAAACTTAAAATGGGAATCATGGTTACCGACAATGGGAAGAACATTTTGTCTGCGCTGCGCCAAGGAAGCCTGACCCATGCCCCCTGCATGGCTCACGTCTTCAATCTGGTTGTCAATCGGTTTCTGAAGTGCTCCCCCCATCTGCAACACATCCTAACAACTTCAAGGAAACTTTGCATGCACTTCAGTCACTCATACACCGCCAAACACACGCTTCTTGAGCTACAGCGTCAGAACGGTATCCCCCAACATAGTCTGATTTGCGATGTTTCCACCCATTGGAATTCCACCCTTCACATGTTGGACAGATTATATGAACAGAGAAAAGCCATCACAGATTTCCTGATGATCCAAGCAGATAGGGGGACTCCCCTGTGTAACTTCAATGTCAACCAGTGGCAGCTCATACGTGACACCTGCCGTTTGCTCAGGCCCTTTGAGGAAGCCACTTTGTCAGTCGGCAGGATTACGGGATGAACGACGTGATACAGCACATGTTGGAAACCATGGCTGGTCAGGGCACTGGAGACATGGCGTTTACATCTTACGGCCACATGAACCCCGTTGGAGCTGAACTGGAGGAGGAGGAGGAAGAGGAGGAGAAGTTGCCCAGCGAAACACAGTTTAGGCTTGGCAAAATGGCTGGTTTATCTAGTCAGCGGACAGGAGAGGAGGAGCAGGAGCAGCCAGAGGAGCTAGAGGTTTTTGAGGAAGGCGAGACAGAGGACCCGGGCACACCGTGGCAGTATGCAGTGGAGATGGAGACAGGTAGTCCATCCGAGTCACTTGCGCAAATGGCAGGAAGCATGCTCACATGCTTGCGTAGTGAGCCCAGAATTGTTTCCATCTGTCAGCGGGATGACTTCTGGCTGTCCACCTTATTGGACCCTCGCTTCCGGCACAAAATGGGGGCATTTTTTAAACCCACCGAGAGGGAGGACAAACTGAACTACTACAAAGACATTCTACGTAGGCAGTTGGCCGATGCCTATCTGCGCCATGGTCCATACTCTCGCAGGTCTGACTCGAGGGGACCTCTGCACTCACCTTCCACTGTCATGGCTGCTGGGGGGGTTGGCAGGAGCAGCAGCAGCAGCTCCATCAGCAGCAGCCTCAGTCTTCAGTCGCTAATGAGTAGCTTTCTACACCCGCATAGTGAGGCTACTCATGAGCAGCAGGAAGACCTGGAGCAGGACCTGAACCAGCAGGTCATGTCATACTTTGACATGACCATGCCAACACACCTTGAGGATCCGCTGGACTTCTGGGCAGCCAAACTTGATTTGTGGCCGCAACTAGCAGAGTTTGCCCTGGAAAAGCTGTCCTGCCCGGCAAGTAGCGTGCCATCTGAGCGGGTGTTTAGTGCGGCGGGGGCCATAGTTACGGCGAGGAGAACTCGTCTGTCAACTAAAAATGTGGAGAGACTCACCTTTGTCAAAATGAATCAGGGATGGATCAGCCAGGATTTCCACCCACCAATGCCTGATGCATGCGACTAGATTCAGCATGGTGCCACGTTTTACACTTTCCAAATGGTGCACAACATATTTATGTCTTTAGGCCAATTTTTGGGCTCCTGCTGATGCCAACTCCAGGGTGTGATTCATCCAATTTTTGGGCTCCTGAAGCCAACCCCAGTGTCTCTTTAAAGTGATGTTTGGGCTCCTGCTGCTGCCAACTCCAGGGTGTGATTCATCCAATTTTTGGGCTCCTGAAGCCAACCCCAGTGTCTCTTTAAAGTAATGTTTGGGGACTTCCGGGGGCGGAGCCTACGAATATGGCCGCGTTTTAGCAGTGCTCTTCCATCAGCCATTGAAATCCGCTGTAATCCTCTAATTTGGAGCCCTTGAGCACATTCGTGAGAGGGGAGGGAGGTTTATAGCACCCACTGGACTTGTTTGAGACCCCCCTTGAGCGATTCCCCGGAGTCCCTGCCCGAGATTGCAGACTTTCACGTGGTGGCCATAGTGCTGCTGGCAAGGGCAGGTAACTCGTCTGGATTCAAAACCCCCTACCTCATCTCATCACTTTGTCCCAGCGACCTAGCGCCCTCTGAACTTACCGGGATTCTGCTGAGGCTGCGAGAGTTTTGCTGTCGGTGGGCCGGTCATCGTGTCCTTGGACCCCGGGGAGCGGTGCGCTTGGTCCCGATTGTTGGAGGCGGAGAGGAAGCCATCGCGATCTGAAAGATCCTGGAGACCGGCGGGGAGTCGTCGGCGGTGGCTGGTCGGGTGCGGTGAGGTGCCCGAGGACGGCCGGTGCTTGCTAAGGAGGCGGGTGGTGGTGGTGTGGCGTGCCGCTGGCTCCCTCATCCCTATCCCCCCCCTCCCTCCACACACGTGCGCTGCAGAGCCGGACCCGGAGCATTGTGCGCTCCTTTTGCTTTGATCGTCTGTGCTGGAGGCTGGACGCCTGGTGCTGACACGCTGCCTGCTGGAGACGGGGAGGCGTCTGATCGACCGCAACATCGTGCTGGGAGAGCGGCGGCGCCTGTCCGGGGGTGAGTGGGGCCGACGTGGTGGCTTCCCCGGTCTTTCCTGCTTACCCTCCCACCTCCTGTTTGTGCCCTGTGGTGCGGAGCTGCGGGACGCGGTGCCCGATTCCTGGGGTGCCCCCCCCCCCTCTTTATTGCCCAGCTTCTGGAGAAAGAGCCCTACTGGCGGGGTGGGAAGCCGACGGGCCCTCCCCCTGCTCCGCTGCTAAGAGACGCTGGTACACAGAAGATCAGCTCGGCGTGTCGGGACGGGACTTCCCCCTCACAGTGACTGTGCTGCTGTGCATTGTCGGGCCCGGAGTCCAATACGGGCTTGCGACACTCGCCCGGCTGGGAGATCGCAGCCTCTCTCTATTGATGCCCCAATACTCTGGCATAGTAGATCCCCCCGGACACTCTAATTGTCCCATAATTTCTGCGTCTACAAAGGTGGCATGTGAAACCGGCTATTCAATCTTTTGCCCAGTATAGCTGGCCAGAGTTCTCCACCCTGATCCTTGAATCATTGTAAATAGTTTTATTGCTTAAACTTGTTCATTGTGGGCATTGAGTCTCTGCTCTTGACAGAGAGATTTTTGTATTACAACTGCTGGCTGCAACTCATCACCTTGGACACAGGGTGCTTGACATGTGCTGCCATCTGCAGGCCATTTAAATAAGTGCACTCACTATATAACTCATTTCCCTTGTTATCTTTTCCTCCCTTGGAGTGGATCAATCTCTCTTTGGGTCGAAAACTGGTAACTCCCCTCCTATAAAGTTTCTTCTTGAACTACTGGAACTAGTTCTATTGTTTGAAATTACTCATTGTGAGCATTGAGCTTCTGCTCTGGACGGAGAGATTCTGTAATTATTGCATATTGCTAATTTACTCCTTCCCTGCAGGACTATTGTTTTTAGAGGTATTAGTAGGCCGGTGGTGCCGTTATCTTTGTTCACAATGTCTCAAACTGCTAAGAAGGGTCTAGACCGCTACTTAGAGAAAACTACGAAAACTGATAGAGCTAAAGCTAAACAATCTCAGAATAACCAGAAAAACAACAACACTCAGGGATCCCCTCCGGGTTCCCCATTAACCCCTGACTTACACAGAGACTCGGCTTCGGACGCCCCTTTGCTGGGGGGAGGGGACGAGGGTAGACTCATAGCTAAGGAGGTCTTGGCACAAATCACCCCCTATTTTGACAAACGCTTTGACTCCCTACAGGATGCAATTACTAACTCCATGACCCAGATCACCTCTAATACTACAAGAGTTACAGAACTAGAACAAAGGGTTAGCGATCTAGAGGATAAACTAGATTTTCTCCAAACTAGATCCTCTGCTCAAGAAATGATTATCTCAACTCTAAATGAAAAAAATGAGGATCTGGAAAATAGAAGCAGGAGATCGAATTTGAGATTTATAGGGATTCCGGAGTCATACAAGACTACCGCGACCCTAACCAAGTTTCTCACACACGATCTCATGCTTGCCCTTGGTCTTCAAGCCACGGATTCTAGACATATAGAACGAGCACATAGGCTGGGTCAGGAGAGACAGTCGCTTGGTTCAAGGCGCCCTAGGCCGGTGATTGCCAAGTATTTCCACTATGCGGATAAGGAGGCGATCCTTGCAGCCTTTCGAAAACAAAAAGATGTGACGGTGGAGGGGCATAGGATCCTGATATTCCAGGATTTCTCGGCCGCGGTCGCACAGAAAAGGCGAGAGTTCGCCCCGGTGTGTAAATACTTGGCTGACACGGGGGTACGGTTTGCCCTTTTATATCCAGCAAAACTGAGATTGCTAATTAGCGGAGAACCCAAAATCTTTGAAGACCCACTCCAGGCCAAAAGAGAGTTACTGCCACTCTCTGCCCAGGAGGCACCTACTTGAGTCGATATACCCCTTTAATTCACATATTGTTATTCTTTTATGGTTAAAGTTGATATGGCATTTAAAAAAGTTAATTGCTATTATGTTCAGTTTCCTTTGAGCTACCATGATAGCAAAAAGGATATTGTTGTTGGAATGTAGGGATGATTGTCCACCAGCTGAGGTTTCTGGGACGATCCTCTCTGTTTTGAACGTTTGTTTCTTGTTATTGTTTATGGAATTCATTACTCAATTATCTCCCTCTGATTATGAGGGAATTGGTTTTAGAAGGGAAAAAGGAAAAGGGAGTAGAGAGATAGGCATTTTATTATGGGTTAGCGAGGACAGTCGTTTGCGAAGCAAGGATCACACTAGATTCCAGTTTGGAGATGGTGATTTAAAATGTATTAATACTGGTCTACGGAATAAAATGGAAGGGGTGCCTGGGACGACCCCCCCATTTAATATGAACTCTCTTTTGAAGAATGGAGGCATTACTGTATCCTTTAGATGATATTGGTAGATGAGTCAGTCAGCCACCCTAAATCCTGTCTAAAATTGGTTTCCTGGAATGTGGGAGGGCTTAACCATCACATAAAACGTAGGAAAATCTTGCAGCATTTACGCCACCATGCTGCTGATATAGTTATGTTGCAGGAAACACATTGGAGGGAGGGAGAGGAGTGTACCTTGAGGGCGCCCTGGATCAATGAGGTGTTTGCCACGACATATAGAAAGAAACAAAGAGGGGTTGCGATCCTGCTAAGCAAGTCACTCAGCTATACTATCCTGGAGACGGTGATCGATCCTAATAGTAGGTATATTATATTAAAGTTGGAAGTCTCGGGGCAAGAATACACGCTGGTGAATATATATGCTCCCAACGCCCCGAACCTACCCTTTTTTATTGCCCTAACACAACATCTGCATGAGCACCAAGACACTAGACTTGTTGTGGCAGGGGATTACAACGTTGTAGCTGATACTAGTCAGGATAGATCCAATCCCACGTCAAGAGATAGAGCGGGACTTTCGGCACCCTTTAAGCATATTTTCAATTATCTGCCCTTGGTGGATCCCTGGAGACTTCTCAATCCTTCGGCGAGGGAGTATACTTGCTACTCCAAGGCCCACAAGTCTTTGTCTAGGATTGATCACATTCTAACGCACGAGTCCCTCCTCACGGAGGTTATGGAGGCAGAGATTAAGCCTATTGCACTTTCGGACCATGCTCCGATTACAATTTCCTTTTCACTGGCGATCCCCCAGGGCAGATCACGGTATTGGCGTTTTCCCACATATTTAGGGAACTCCGATGGTTTCCGAGAATTCTTGAGAGGAGCTTGGGAGAACTATAAAGATGACAACATCCAGCATATAACAGAGCCTGTGTTGTTCTGGGAGACAGCAAAAGCTGTTGTTAGAGGGCATATTATAGATTTTGTCTCTCGAAAGAAAAAAGCATTCAAAGCAAAGCATAAGGAACTCTACGATGGGGTCACTAAATCATATAAAGTGTATTTACAGCTTAACACTGAAGCTGCCAAAAAGCAGTGGTTGGAGGCCTCGTTGGTGTTGGATACCTTTCTTAGCGCAGAGGCGAAAAAATCTAATTTTTACCAAAAGCATAAATACTACAGGTATGGAAACAAATCTGGTAAGCTACTGGCAGCAATGACTAATCCCTCAGGTCCTAGAAAACACATTGCAGCTATTAAAAAGCCAGCCTCTGGTCAGAATTATACAAAAACTCCAGAGATAGTTAAATCTTTTGAGGACTATTTTAGAGGTGTCTACACCTCTGCATTGCAGGACCACTCACTAGTAAACCCTATTCTCCAACAGGCAGAGCTGGGGAAATTGTCGGAATCTCAGAGGAGGCTGCTGGAGGGCCCGGTCACAGAGGTGGAGGTTGCGTGGGCAGTTAGACATCTGAAAAACTGTAAAGCCCCGGGGCCAGATGGGTACACGGCAGAGTTTTATAAGATGTTGGGCCCATCTCTCACTCCAATTCTGCAAGATTTATTTAACGCAATTCTTCAGAAGGACGTGGAGATGCCGCGTTTCACCGAGGCATATACTACGCTAATTTTGAAACCCAACAAAGACCCCTCACTGCATTCCTCCTATAGACCTATTTCTTTAATGAACAGCGATTATAAACTCTTGGCAAAAATAATGGCGGAAAGGCTGCAATCTATTCTCCCGTCCTTGCTCAGTGACCACCAATTAGGCTTTGTACGTAATAAACATATCACGTTAGGCATACGAACAGCTATAGCGGCTACCGCTGCGGGCAAGAACTCTAAGGGGATTCTTCTGAGCCTTGACGCCGAAAAGGCGTTCGACAAGGTAGAGTGGCCATGGTTGTTGGGTGTACTGGGGGAAAGAGAGTTCGGGGAGAGCTTTTTGCATTACATACAATTTATATACAAAGACCCACGAACCTCTCTATTAATTAATGGGGAAAAGTCACAGGAGGTAAGGTTGGCCAGGGGCACGAGACAGGGCTGCCCGCTTTCCCCTCTATTATTTAATTTGGCTTTGGACCCCTTGCTGAGAGCATTGGAGGCAGAATCAGGGTTTCAGGGTATTGGAATTGGATCTACATCCGTGAAATTAACAGCGTTTGCAGATGACTTGATTTTATTTGTATCTAATCCGGTATCAGCCTTACCCAAGATTTTGCAAATAATTGAGCGGTTTGGCCAGGCATCGGGTTACTCGATAAATTTAAACAAGTCAACGGCTCTATACTTAGGACCGGGTACCAGACCACGATGGGGCGAGGGTTATCCCTTCTCGTGGAGCAGGGGTTCCTTGAGATATTTGGGAGCACTCATCCCCAAGAATCCCCTGGAACTGTATTCCAGTAATGTAACACCGGTGCTGAGAAATCTGGAGAGGGACCTCCGAGGATGGGCCAAGCTTGGACTCTCATTCTTGGGGCGGATACACCTCCTCAAGATGATAGCTTTCCCAAAAAATTTTTTCTACATTCAAACACTACCGATTTTGCTGATCGCACAAGACATAAGATATATCTATCGACTATTTAGAGAATTTATTTGGGCTAAGAAGGTGGCGGGTCTGGGTAGAGTCACGCTGCAGCAGGAGGTTAGGAATGCAGGAGTTAATTTCCCAGATATTGAAAAATATAATCAGGCAGCTCTTATGTGTGTCCTAAGAGACTGGTTGGGGAACCGTACAGAACATACGAACACGGCTTTGGATCAGGCCCTATTGGGGACCATGAGTCTGACTTTTATGTTACATCAGCACAAACACCTTCTACCCCCACAGGTAACTCAAAACCCCCTGTTATTTACAATTTGGAGGTTGTGGCACCTTATTCGTAGAGAAAGGGGTTTGGCTTCGCACTCCTCCCTGCACCTGCCGTTAGCTGGGAACCCGGATCTTGGTCTAGGTAATATGGCCGCTACATATGAGCATTGGCGTAAGTCGGGGATTATATCAATTTTAGCCCTAGTGAACAAGGCTCAAAGGAAAATATTATCGCATGAGGAGCTGAGGCATTTATATCCCTCTATAACCTTTCGGGTATTCCCCTTTATGCAAGCTACCTCCTATATTAAGAAAACAGTGCGACACTTTTCAGATCTCGACTGGTCCAATGACTTGGATGTAATTTTAGAGGGCCCCCCGCCAAGTAAAGGAGCTATTTCCATCTCTTACGCTTATTTGAGAAAAAGGGTAGACTGGGAGGAACAGAAAACGGGAATGATAAAATGGGTCCGACATTTTCCTAACTTAACTTGTGCCCGGATGTTAAAGTCTTATAATTATTCGTGGTCCACTTTGTCAGCATCAACATATAGGGAGATGCTTCTCAGGCAATTCCATTATAACTATGTTTCCCCGCACCGGTCCTTCTGTATGGGCCTATCTGACTCCCCGCAATGCCTGAAGTGCAGCGCTGCCAAAGCAGACCTCTTTCATAATCTGTGGGAATGCCCGGTAATTAGGAAGTTTTGGAGACGTGTAGCCCAATACGCATCGCAGAACTTGGTCACCTTTCTATCCCCCTCGCCGGAGTGGGCAATTTTCGGGGAGCTGATGCTGGAAGGAGTGCGAATCTCAAAGGGGACTAGAAGACTGCTGTTAATAATATCTGCGGTGGCACGCAAAACTATTTTGCAGGCCTGGATTTATCCTGACCCACCCCAGTTTAAAGTCTTCTTGGAAAAATTACAACAATTCTTCAAATTTGATTGGGCTGATGCGGCATCTCACAAGGAGGCTAAAGTGGAATTCTTCTTTGCTACTTGGGAGAGCTTCATTAGTTTGTTGACGCCAGAAGTTCGAACTAAATTACATGAAACTTTTAGAGAAACTGAATGGTATCTAGGAAGAATGGTTGACAGAGATCCGCCAGTTGTATTAGGTTAAGAGATGTGTCTCACTTTATGGTCCTTTTTATTACTGCCTGGAATATTATGTAATGGGCAGATGTAATTGTTGTATTTTGGGCCTTGTTCATTGCGGGGTGTGGGTGGAAGGGACTGACGTAGCCTTCATTGTTCTGTACAATTGACCAGTATGATTGTAATTTTTAAATGTTTACTCGCTAGTCTAATCGCTGTCTATGACCTGTATGATAATGACTTGCCTATTCTCAATAAAAAAGTTTGAAAATAAAGTAATGTTTGGGCTCCTGCTGCTGCTGCCAACTCCAGGGTGTGATTCATCCAATTTTTAGGCTCCTGAAGCCAACCCCAGTGTCTCTTTAAAGTAATATTTGGGCTCCTGCTGCTGCTGCCAACTCCAGGGTGTGATTCATCCAATTTTTGGGCTCCTGAAGCCAACCCCAGTGTCTCTTTAAAGTAATGTTTGGGCTCCTGCTGCTGCTGCCAACTCCAGGGTGTGATTCATCCAATTTTTAGGCTCCTGAAGCCAACCCCAGTGTCTCTTTAAAGTAATATTTGGGCTCCTGCTGCTGCTGCCAACTCCAGGGTGTGATTCATCCAATTTTTGGGCTCCTGAAGCCAACCCCAGTGTCTCTTTAAAGTAATGTTTGGGCTCCTGCTGCTGCTGCTGCTGCCAACTCCAGGGTGTGATTCATCCAATTTTGGGGCTCCTGAAGCCAACCACAGTGTCTCTTTAAAGTAATGTTTGGGCTCCTGCTGCTGCTGCTGCTGCCAACTCCAGGGTGTGATTCATCCAATTTTTGGGCTCCTGCTGCCAACCCCAGTGTCTCTTTAAAGTAATGTTTGGGCTCCTGCTGCTGCTGCCAACTCCAGGGTGTGATTCATCCAATCTTTGGGCTCCTGCTGCCAACCCCAGTGTCTCTTTAAAGTAATGTTTGGGCTCCTGCTGCTGCTGCTGCCAACTCCAGGGTGTGATTCATCCAATTTTGGGGCTCCTGAAGCCAACTCCAGTGTCTCTTTAAAGTAATGTTTGGGCTCCTGTTGCTGCTGCCAACTCCAGGGTGTGATTCATCCAATTTTTGGGCTCCTGCTGCCAACCCCAGTGTCTCTTTAAAGTAATGTTTGGGCTCCTGCTGCCAACTCCAAGGTGTGAATCATCCAATTTTTGGGCTCCTGAAGCCAACTCCAGTGTCTCTTTAAAGTAATGTTTGGGCTCCTGCTGCTGCTGCTGCCAACTCCGGGGTGTGATTCATCCAATTTTTGGGCTCCTGCTGCTGCCAACCCCAGTGTCTCTTTAAAGTAATGTTTGGGCTCCTGCTGCTGCTGCTGCCAACTCCAGGGTGTGAATCATCCAATTTTTGGGCTCCTGAAGCCAACCCCAGTGTCTCTTTAAAGTAATGTTTGGGCTCCTGCTGCTGCTGCTGCTGCTGCTGCCAACTCCAGGGTGTGATTCATCCAATTTTTGGGCTCCTGCTGCCAACCCCAGTGTCTCTTTAAAGTAATGTTTGGGCTCCTGCTGCTGCTGCCAACTCCAGGGTGTGATTCATCCAATCTTTGGGCTCCTGCTGCCAACCCCAGTGTGTTTGGGCTCCTGCTGCTGCTGCCAACTTCAGGGTGTGATTCATCCAATTTTTGGGCTCCTGAAGCCAACTCCAGTGTCTCTTTAAAGTAATGTTTGGGCTCCTGCTGCTGCTGCCAACTCCAGGGTGTGATTCATCCAATTTTTGGGCTCCTGCTGCCAACCCCAGTGTCTCTTTAAAGTAATGTTTGGGCTCCTGCTGCTGCTGCTGCCAACTCCAGGGTGTGAATCATCCAATTTTTGGGCTCCTGAAGCCAACTCCAGTGTCTCTTTAAAGTAATGTTTGGGCTCCTGCTGCTGCTTCTGCCAACTCCAGGGTGTGATTCATCCAATTTTTGGGCTCCTGAAGCCAACCCCAGTGTCTCTTTAAAGTAATGTTTGGGCTCCTGCTGCTGCTGCTGCCAACTCCAGGGTGTGAATCATCCAATTTTTGGGCTCCTGAAGCCAACCCCAGTGTCTCTTCAAAGTAATGTTTGGGCTCCTGCTGCTGCTGCCAACTCCAGGGTGTGATTCATCCGATTTTGGGCTCCTGCTGCCAAATCCAGTGTCTCTTTAAAGTAATATTTGGGCTCCTGCTGCTGCTGCTTGCAACTGCAGGGTGTGATTCATCCAATCTTTGGGCTCCTGCAGCCAACTCCAGTGTCTCTTTCAACCTATGTTTGGGCTCCTGCTGCTGCTGCTGCTTGAAACTCCAGGGTGTGTCAGTCAATTTTTGGGCTCCTGCTGCTGCCAACTCCAGTGTCTCTTTCAGCCAATGTTTGGGCTCCTGCTGCTGCTTGCAACTCCAGGGTGTGATTCATCCAATTTTTGGGCTCCTGCTGCTGCCAACTCCATGTGTCTCTTTAAAGCAATGTTTGGGCTCCTGCCCCTCATAGTGATGCCACTTCAATTCTCTGCAATTGTGCCGCTCTGCGATTCTATTAGCGATGCCTCTGATCTGCATGTGATATTTATTTACAGTATTATTTAACTAACCCAGCACGCATCCTATGCGTGTTACAGCAAGGCAAAATGGTTTACAACCCTATTGAGGCTCTAGGAGGCTCAGAAATAGCCGTTTTTAATAGCGATTCGTCGCAAATAAATTGGGGTCGAAGCGATTTTTGTCGGAAAATTCGGCGAATCAGTCGAATCGAATTTTTCAAAAGTTTGCTCATCTCTAGCGCTGATCAGTGTTTCATCATTTCAGTTCCAAGAAACCACTGCTGAAGGCAAAGGGGACAAACCTTACAGTGTGTTTGGGCTGTCTTTTAGTTGTTCACCAAATTACACATTGGGGGTTATTTAAGAAAGGATAGCGCCAGGCAATACTTCGTAGAGGCAGGCAGCGTCAGGTGAACGTTGGGTGCTGTACGCAAAACACATTTAAGAAAGTGCATCTGGTGAGTGCCTCTAACAGCACCATGCAGAGTCACATGTATTATTGCAGGCAGCTCAGCGTATAGCTCTAGGTTAAGGAGCGCCATGTAGTACCTGTCGCTCTGTAGCGCTCTCCCATACATTTCAATGGGGTTTCATTAGTTGTGTATAAATAGCGTGTTAGGCACTTTTTTTTCTCAAATCATTGTGTGACCTCTCCTGGCTGCAAACAAACACTTTTAATGATTTTTTTTTTTTTTTTAATATTTTTTGCAGAATTGTATTTTCAGGTTCAAGTGTTATTGTCCCAGTGTTAAAAAAATGTTGTGCCATGTGTTTTTGCTTTGTTACTGGTGTGTATATGTGTTCAAAATTAGACTTTAATCACACAGCGTCTGGCACTCTATGCTAGAGCGCCCAGCGCCAACGCTGTGTGTGTAGTTATTTGTTAAATATGGTGTGCAGCGCCGAGTGCTGGACTCACTGAGCTGGCACTACCTGTCGCTTGCTGCAGCGCTGTACTGTTGTTAGAGCGCACAACACACATCATATTCATCAATGCCAGGCAGGATACTACAGCGACCGAGACACTCTGTTACGGAGCCCGATACCCGCTTACAGCGCCCACTAGCGGTCGCTCTAAGCGCCGCTATACAGGCGTTCATCTGGCAATACCTGGCACTAGTAGTGAATCAGCCTCATTGCCATTAAAATCAATTTTAATAACCCCCAAATTCATTTTGTCAGATCTCAGACCTGCGTTTCAATTTTTGACTTATTACTTATAGGGATGAGCGAACCTGAATTCGCTCCGAATTTCAGGGAAAATTCGATTCAGCACGAACCCGAATTTTTAGTGGTTCGTGCTGACCGAATTTTCCCTGAAATAAAAAAAAAAATGCCGGCATGGTGGGAGCGGGGAGGCCAGCTGCGCTGTCAGCGGGTGGCGGAAGCCGGCTTCCGCCGCCCACTGACAGCGCAGCCGGCCTCCCCGCTCCCACCATGCCGGTAAGTGTTTACTGTATAGTGGGAGCGGGGAGGCCGGCAGCGCTGTCAGCGGGCAGCGGAAGCCGCCTTCCGCCGCCCACTGACAGCGCAGCCGGCCTCCCCGCTCCCACCATGCCGGCATTTTTTTTTTCCATTTCAGGGCTTGGTGGGAGCGGGGAGGCCGGCTGCGCTCCCACCAGAGATGAGCGATTCGTTAAAGTTCGATTCGGACGAACCCGAATTTCTTTGAGAAATTCGGCGAATCGCCCGAATCGAATTTTTGAGAAGTTCGCTCATCTCTAATTACTAAGTCCCAATGCAAGTTCTGTACAAATAAATGTGTTTAATATTAATTATAAGCTTCAGCATATAACACTTCTGTTCTGCCCATTATGCTCTATGGGATCGTGAGCTACAGCACCAGGTTTCATCTGGCACAGCTTCAACCAGAGCACCCGGGGCTGCATCATTTTTGGCGCTAGTGTTAAATAAGATGCTAGCTGGCGGCCACAATGGCTCTGGCGTTTTTACATTTCTTAAATCGGATGCTAAGTGACCGAGGCCAAAAAAGTGGAGCTGTGTGGTGCGGACGCTTCCTAAATAAGGCTCAATGAGTTTGAATCGATACTAATAAACCATACATTTACAGCCATGTTATTGGCATTTTTTACTATTTGTCTCAGTTTACCTCAGAGAGTCCAGCTGGACAGAGGTGGTAAAATCCCTCCCTGGTATTGGTGTCTAGGTCTTGCCTGCCATTAGTTGAATTGCATGATCTTTTTTTCAAGGAAGTGGCTAGAGTAAATATGTTTCTCAGGCATGTCAGTGTGTTTCCCTGCTGTGGGCTGTGAGGGAGGGAGGAGAAGGACGGCCTTTGCAGAGAGCAGCCACTCTCGGCTCCTCTCCACACAGATGTGTTCTGAGTATTAGGTTGCACCCTTCTGCTGTTCAGGAGTCCAGGCGGGAGACATGAGGAGAGCTTGAAGTGACTGGATTACAGAGGATGGCCTGGCTTTGCTGGGGAGAAGTGCTGAAGATGGCTTGCTGTGTGAGCTGGGGGCAGCCTGCACTCTGGGGATAGGCAAAGGGGCACTGTGAGGAGGGCATCTGGATTGCTGGAGGGGGTAGAACTTACCTCAGGGACATATTGGAAACACTGCCTGGTGGATTTATTTGTGTCATCTGAGCAGAAGAATTGCAAAATGAAAAACTGGGCTCTTCTTCTTACTCTGGGAACTTTATGGGCACTTTCTGGCATGCCCGGCTCCCTAGATGCCAACATGGTAAGTTTTAAATGAATACATTTAAATGAATGATTTGTACTTTAATGACTTATACAAACTTAGTATATACATTATTTCAAAGCATACACAAAGCATTTTAATGACAGAAAAACATTAACGGTACGAAGTTGAAGCACATTAAAACATATAAAAAGACAATGATTTTATAATGCACTTTTATTTGGAGTTAGGCATAGTTAGACTGGAGACTTGCATGACACCACCTGCAGATTCTTTGTGATGGCAAAGGGGGGCGCTGTCCACACTTACTGGGACTCAATCTTTACTGGTAAAGAGCTGGATGCTGCATCAGCTGCTGGGAAGATAATATATTTATTTTTACCAGACAGGTAGTTCATTCTAAGTGCCTTAATGTGGACCAACACTTACCAAATGTGTGTTGGTCACACCTATACTTAGCACTTGGGGCCATCCTAATCGCTGAATCAAGCCCCCCCCCCCCCCAATTGCATACATCACCTGCAAGCCCCATTTTCTTTGCTCTCCAGCAAAGCTGGGCTCCTCAATTGGCTGCTGGCAGTCACATTGCCCTCCTCCAAAGTAGTCCAGACCATGTAACCACCAGTGTCCAAACAGGGGACCCTGTTTAGTCAGGGGCAGCAAGGAGAAGGTAATAAAGCCCAAGCTTGTGGGGTGTTTGTATGGGCAGGGATAAATCAGCTAGAGGGATGCACTACAATCAATACTCATGTTGCATAAAATGGGTCTTGGATCGCTTTAGAGGAGATCTATTGGTCTAATAATCAAAATACTCAGATATGACGGATGGGTTAGCTTAATTATGGGGAGAATGTCTCAAATCGAACTGCCCTTTCCCTGTGCTGGAATAGTCACTTATTGCTATTGCAATTCTTGATGTGTATAAGTAACTTTACCCATTATGTATTGCTTCAGGCTCATATTTAAGTGGTTAAAGGAGCAGTATCGCAAATTTTTCTTGGTGACTTATATTTAAATGGTACTTTGAATGTAGGTAAGTGTTGGAGTAAGAATTACAAATGTAGAAAAAAATGATGTGTGTGTTGAGCAGCTGGAGACTAATGGCTCATGTTTATGTCTTCTGAGTGTCGGAACCCGACACTCTGGCCTGTTCCATGCTGAGGAGAGGGGTGAAACAATGTATCAAAGTATCAGCTGTTCAGTGCTGGCAGCCGTCCAGCATCAGATAACAACATTGCAACATTGCCTGGCCAGAACTTATATATCTAAAACAGAGAGAAAAGCTCTAGAAGTCATTTAGCTGATTTTGACAGTTTTCCCTTCATGTTGGCTCTGCTGCAGAATCTTTCAGTTTACCATTTTCTCTTTCATATTCTTATTTTTCATTTTTCCATATGATCTTTCTTTCAGCTTTGTGTGTTTGGAGCAAAGCCCAACCCAGGATTTTCACTAGCTGGAGTTTTGTTTTGTGCCCCTAGGGGCATCTCGACTTGGGATGCCCTGATATGTGAAAACGTACCTTTCCCTGTCCCACAGCGCATGCGCGGGCTCTCATCCAATCAGCTCTGTTTGCACGCAGATGGGGAGCCTGAGCAGTAACCTTCCTGGCCGCCCGGCCTGTCTAAATGACTATCTGCGTGAGCGCGCCAGAAAAATGGTGGGATCTGTGGTTATCCAGGGGTCGTTTCACACAGTGGGCATCCTGATTTAGAATGCCCAAGGGGGAAGGTCAATGGCCGGGTCTTATAGACTTCAGGGTCGGCAACTCAGGGTTTTGTTCCACTTTAATACCTTTAGATTTTCCTGCACAGTTATTCAAATAAGAATTTCAGTCATTTTCAGTCAGTTTAGTTTATTTTGTATAGATTTTACACATTTGAGTCACCTGGTCTCATAACAAAAGCAGCACCTCACACACACACAGCCGTTACCACTGATTACAGTGTCAGCCTCTGAGGTAAAGTGTTGCTAGGAGACCAGTGGGCTAAATGAAGCAGCTCACTAAATACAACCCAGCAGATCCCCCTATTCAGCAAATGGACTGAGCCATTGTCATTATACAATTTAAAAGAAAGGCATATATTTTTTCCTTTTTCTATCGCCAGATTATTTATACACATGTTAGAAGCTATTGTGTGGCTATTTAATTATTTATCTTTTTTAATGCAAATTTCGCGATACTGCTCCTTTAACACTTAGAAAACACTGTGCCCGATTCTCTTCCTGTTAGCGGTTGCTACTCCAACCTTAGATGAAACTGTTGGATCGCCTGCTTAGTTTTTCCCTGTTCGTGCCGGACACCGAACTCTAACACAGATTTCTGGCTTAAGTCTGTGTTCGAGTTTGGGAACCCGAACTCGCAAAGTTCAGTACGATCCAAACTTTGCGGTTTGGGTTATCTCTATATGTGGTGTATGGTATAATATTTTGCTGTGATACAATAAAGCAAGGGCACCACTATGATTTGACATGGTGGGGAAACTCTTTGTCCTAGTGCTTTATATGCCAGGCTGCTCAGGTTAAAAAGTTGGATGGGATTGCGCTGTACTTCATAATAAAAAACATGTTGTCAATCATGCCATTGCCATCCAATACAGCAGTATATTTTATCAATGATTCACCCCATGTTTCCCTGGAAAATAGAAAATAAAAAGCTAAAATAAGCTAATTTAAAGATCTCTGCAGGATATTCCAAAAATGAATTTGTCTACATTGTCTAGTGAAGAAAACATACAATATTTTTATCAGTGAAAGAACATTGATATATACAAATATGTGGATGGAATAAATACAATTCAGGAGAAATAACTAATATCTAATAAAAATACTGCTGCGTGTGAACTATGGGAATTGTACAGGTGTGACACGGGCAAGGCATGGGGAACGTTCAGATTGGGTTCATTAAGATGGAACGGAGAATCCCATCATCTGATGTCTGCTGCTGTGAAAACATATGCTTTACAAGAAAGCCAGGGCGACGGAAACTCCCTACATCCTATCATTGTGTGCTGAAAGGGAACAGGATCCAAGTCTGCCCCTTTGTACTTCACTGGCCAAGTAATATCAGCAGCATGAACATAACAGTAAAAATAAACTGGGGATGGAGATAGAATGGCCGTACTATACACATTCAGTGTGGCAAGATGTGGCAAGCTTTAGCTAATGCATAACTGAGATATTGATGACACATACATGTAAACAAAACAGCAGAGTCCCCCTTGACTCTTAGTTTTTAGTTGTCCGGGTTCTAGAACTTCAGTTTAGTTTTTTTTTTTAATATGTTATTTCTGTTTTTTTTGTCAAACAAGGCTTATTCCCAGCACACTTTCTGTAGGTGACTAGTGCTGTCCTAGCTCCTGGACCAGCTGTGTTACTAGTCCCAAATTTCCTCTCCCATCTCCAGCTCACCCAGACTGACCATGTTAAGCTAATAGTGTGCTTGATCAAGGTGGGGGCACCTCCCTCCAATCAGCCTGAAGCCTTCTGACTGGAGGCTGGAGAGTGATCCTGAGGAGTAAGTCATGTATAGACTTTTTCCATAATCCTGCAATGTGTCTTTAAAGGGACTGTAAACCCAGTGAAAATAATAAGGCAGAAAACAGCTCATCTGATGCCTGTCCCATTTGCCACTACGCCATTTTCTGAAGTCCAGGGTAGAAGCTATGGCAGGGCTCCAAAGTTTGCCCTCCTTTCAATTTTATTCCTCCAGGACTACGCACATAATTAGTCTAACAGCCACTCTCCCAGCATGAGCGAACAGGACAAGCCACAGTGGTCACGCAGTGGTCTCTGACCACAGCAGAGCATGCATATGACATGCCTTTTCCAGCTCAGCCACAATCTAAAAATTGAAGGGAAAAAAGAGGATCTACTTAGAATACATAGGGTATTTACATATGATCTGAGATTCTAAGATGTTTCAAGATGGCTTTACACTGTTCCCAAGGGAATAAGGTGGAAGGAAGTTAACGTGTGCCTGGACTGAAATTTTTACTGGTTAAATGAAAATAAAAGTTAAAGTACATAACTAGTGTCTGTGGTTCCCTGGTAAATTAAAAGATCATCTGGCGGCCAGTGAGTGAAAAGCTCCAGAGATAAACCTGACAAAACAATAACAAGTTGTTGAAATTGAATCCAACAAACATTTTTTGGTGTGCAATGGATGGAACCATGGACAAACACACTTCTGTCTGGAACACAATTGACTACCTATAGCTAACCACAGAGTCTGAGAGTGGTTGAATGTAGTGCACCTGGAATGATTGAAAAATAAGAAAAAGCCACTTAATCATTCTTATCGAATAAAGTTTTATTACAAAACATAGGTGTGATGAAACCCATACCTTGTGTACCCGGCTGATGTCATTGTCACTGAGATCACGCAGTACGTTTTCAATAAAAATCCTTCAAGACATTGACCAGCTGCAGGGGGCCCTTCTCTACCCTCAGTAAACAGATCTCTGGCTGCCCATACTGCCACCAGCGCTGTTTGATACACCCCAGGCTGTTAACGGGTAAAATGGACAAGTGAGAGTTCACTAATCAAGATAATAGAGCAGCCCAAGATTAAGTTGTATATTTGTTGCACGCTAGACAAAATACATACGCACATTGAGTATGATGAGTAGATGCAATATAGGTTAGAAGGGCAATTACAAATAAGTCACAATCGAAATGAGCAGATAGAATGCATGTCAGTTATCCTTATCTGCACTAGTAAGCCACAGAAAGGTGTGGGGAAGGTTCCTGGTCCTTGTTCTTAGGGGATCTTTCCAGCACCTTTCCAGGGTAACCTCCTGGATGGTTACGCCCTCCTCTCCTCTGGAACAAACTTCGTCCCTCCCACTGGCAATGGCCTGGTAAAAGCTTCTAAAACTAATATTGGGTCTATCTTTCTGTTGGTGAGTCATAGGGCATTAATAATGATGGCCCCAATGCTGCTGTTATATTGACTCCTGGATTGAGCTCTGCATATCTCCGGCCCTGAATGTCTGGGACTGATGGGGGACCTATGGATGTATGCGTTGATTTCTAATATGTGTTATGATGGTTTTCATGGCAACCTCATAATTCTGTATGAAGTACTTGCTCCGATGTGTCTGGGTTTATGTTTTGAAGTCTGCCTGTAAGTGCAGCCTCAAGGCAGGAGTTTCCTGCTGGCTAAGGCTTGTGGCCGATCAGGCTCGTAGAGGTGTGACTAGTACGAGCAAGCTTTTGAATGGAGGCCCGCTGTGAGGCACTGTATTTGCTGACCTGCTTCTGATTCTGCCATCTGCAGGATGGGTGCCAATTTCCTTACAGCTGGGTTATCAGAGGGCATTTTAAATGAGGTCCTTGCTTACATATGAGCAGGTCAGACAGGGGATAGTATATTTTCCATCATATTCCTCACAGTAGGCATAGGATTTAAACGTTTGCCAATGATAGCAATATATGTGCATTTAGTGTAATGTTGCATAATTGAATAAAGAAAATTGAGGGTCTCTTTCCTACCCTCATTTTTTCTTGTTGTTTCCACATTCCCTCCATTTTCTCCTTCCTCCCATCTGCCTCTCTTTTCAACTTCTTTACATCTTCTTCCTTTTTTGCATTCCCTCCATCTCTCTTTTCCACACTTTCTTTCTCTCTCTCTTACTCTCTTTCTATTTACTCTTTCTTTTTCTATCTTTCTTTTTCTCTTTTGTTTTCTGTCTTTCCTTCTCTCTCTCTCACTCTCTTTTTCTTTTTTCCCCTGTGTTTTGTTCTCTCTCTTTCTTGTTTTTCTTTTGTTCTCTCTCTCTCTAGTCTTTCTTTTTTCTATCTCTTTCATTCTTACTCTGCTCTCTTAATGTTTTCACTTGTTATAGCTCTATTCAAATCCTGCTTTCTCTTTCTTCCTCCTCTACCTTTCTACCTTTCTCATTTCCTCAATTATTCTCTCTCTTTCTAATTTTCATTCTTCCCATCTTGCTTTAATTAGCACATTCTCTCCATCTCTCTCTTGTCACATTCTTTTAATCTTCTTCTCTTTTTAGTTATTTTTTTTTAATTTTTTCTTCTTTTTTCTTCTCCTTTTTCTTTTCCACTTTCCCTCTATCCTCTTTTCCTCCCCTTCTTTTCATAGTACATCCCCTTTTCCTTCTCTCAATCTGTTTTCTGCATTTCCTCTTATTAGTCTCTTTTCTACCTTCAGTCCTCCTTTTAATGCTTTCCCTGCCATAACATGGCAAATTTCAGCTCTTCCGCAACCCTCCAGTTCCCGCCTCTTATTTCACTGCTGCTGATTATCCTCCAGTCTTTGCTTCCTTCTCCTCTGCTGCCAAGAGTCCACCATTGCTGCCACCTCGCTGCCGCCAATTACCCTTCATTCCTCATTCACCTTCTCTATCGCCGCTGATCATCCTCTAGTCTTTGGGGCCAGCAGGTCTGCACACTGGACCACATGACTTACTGGTCCAGTGGGTGGAGCTTGGCAAAGATTCATCCCATGGCCTAGTCCAAGCCCAAGTCAGCCCCTTGAAGATGCCACGGGCCCCTGCATATGCCCAGGTATGTCAAGTGCCGGCATTGCATTTATCAGATTACTGCTACTAGGTCAGAATAGTAACAAGGCAATTTGGAAATAACAGCCCATGAAGACTAGCTAGTGTAAAATGTTCTTACACTTGCCACTAACCTAATAAAACTTCTTATATTCAACCTCTTCTAAATGATCCTTTTAAGATGACCATCAATGGGTGGATTATGGTCACACAGTTTCCTAATATCTACAAGCAGATATCCACCATTAAATTATTTAGAGAAAGGAGGAGGGAACAGCCAGGAGGATGCTGAAACATAACTAAACTGCTCTTAGTCCCATCCAAGATAAGATTGAGCAATCTAAACATGCGCCCTTATATCAAACGTGGAGAAATATTTTACAGCAGTTTTGTGCCAGTGGCATCCAATTATCCACATTACTTTGTTTCGAAGTACAATTCTAGCCTTTTTTGATGACTACATGTATCAGAGTGAGTTTTGGGATGCCTGTCTGCTGATTATACCATGGAAATGAAAATCAAGTATTACATTCGCACTTAAAGCGGAAGCTCAAGCTTTTTTAACCGACCCACCCACCCGTCCCTGGGCATTAAAAAAATTCAATAAAACAGTTCACCTGATCCATGAAATCCTTCCTCATGGGGGCTCAGCACAGCAGCCATGGACTTGAGTGGGAGACCAGTTACACGAACCAGGGAGTAGTGTGGCCAATCTGTTCCACGGACTGGGTGACTGACCTGTCACTCAAGGTCCACCTTCCATGCCCAAATCGTGCTTAGCACAAGGGAGGAGGGGGTGGATGGGGTGGAGGCACTTGCAAAATCACCCACATAACTACTGTGATGTGTGTCCAGCACAGGATGTGGTTAAGGACTGGACTGAGCGGGTGAGTTTGCAAGTGCCAGCAAAGGAGCAGTTGGCTACAGGGGATAAAATGTGAGTATAGCCTGCCTGGACAATCTTTAATGTGGACCAAAACCCAGGATTTTGACTATCCTGGGCCTTGGTCCTGGCCCCCGGAGATGACCTGCTGTGTGAAACCCCCCAGGTTGCCAAAACAAACTCACATCTTCCCGGCATGTGCAGCTGCTCTTCCAATCAGCGTGCTTGGATCCGCTGACGTCCCTTTGTCTAAGGCGAGCGGCTCTGAGCGTGCTGATGCCTGCAGCTCGTGCATGCGCCGTTGGCCCGGAGAAGAAGGTAAGTGTATGGGCGACCTGGGGGGTTTCACACACCGAGGCATCCTGATTCTGGATGCCCCAGGGAGAGGGAATCGATTGGCCCGGAAAATCTTATAGATTCCCGGGCCGATCACCATGGGTTTTGGTCCACTTTAAGGCAGTGATAGCTCAGGTATTGAGCTTAAACAATGTAGCTTACTCCAATGCTGCTTTTGCTGTCTATGACCTTCATTTGGGTTGCAAAGTTTTGTTTGCTTGATCTTTGGAAACAGGAAGTTTACTTAAACCAGACCAAAACTCATATTTGATTTTTAGAACAGACACTAGTGCCCTTATTCATCAAGCGATAGCGCCAGGTAGTGTCTGACGAGCGCCAGGTAGCGGCAGCTAGCGGCGACTACCGACTCAAGTACGCCCGGTCACAATGACGCATTTATCAAGCAAAATGAGGCTAGCGCCGGCGAGAGCGACGGCTAGCACGGCATTCATCATGAAGCCGCCTGGACCGAACAGCGCCGCTGCAAATTCCCTCACAGCGCCAGGTATGAGCTGTCGCTCCCTGGCGATGTCCAATGCATTTCAATGGAGCAATCTATAATTATTCCTAATTAATTGGTATTAATTTTTTTTTTTTTTTTTTAATGTCAAAAAATCGGAGACCACTTCTGCAATGTTAGGATTTATTTTTAAGTAAAAAAAAAAATTAAAAAAAATATGTGCAGAATTGATCTAACAGGTCTGAGATTAATGTATTCATATTACAAAATGATTCTAAACACATGTATAATGTTACATTCAAAAAATATGGTTGTTTAGGGGTTAAAAACTAGTTAATACACATCGCCGCCAGCGCTCTGGGGTTTAAACAAGGAATGGACAGCGACAGCACATTCGGAGCATGATTTGTTGATGAATATGAAGCTAGCCGTTCGCTCTGGCCATTCGTTGTCAGGCGCTCACATACAACGCTGGACCTGTGAAACAGCGACCCCCCAGCCCGTATTCAACATTACCGCACACCGACTGAGTCGCTGTCATCAAGCTAACGCCGGCCAAGCACAGCGAATACTGGCTGGCGCTGAAAAAATCACGCTACAGTCGCTCATCTGTCGCTACCTGGCGCTATTAATGAATCGGCCTCCCCGTCAATCCCTTCCACCCAAGCCTCTGCACTTGCCAAGATGAATATACAGCAATGGATTGCTGCTTGGTAATAGCTTGGACGTGGGGTGGGGGGGCGGAGGTAAGTGATTCCAACATTCCCAAATCCAGATGCCTCCTAGGAATCATGGTGACCCGCCCAATGTCAAATGATGGATGTTACTATAACTGAATTTGTGGTTGATTCATTGATTCCAGAGTGCTGGTTCTAATGCCAATTCCAAGGGGATTCTGTTAGATCCAGCTTCCTTTTTTGAGGCTATAGGGTCGATTCAGCACCAGGTGGGAAAAGTCACTACTTTTTCGAAGAGAAAGCCATTCACTTTTTTTGTCTACCATGGGAGTGATTCAGCAACCGGATGTACATTTTCACCTGGTGCTTTATTGCCCCAAGTTAGGCAATGAAAGTGAATGGCAGCGTTCTCTCTTAAAAAGTAATGACTCTTCTCACTGGGTGCTGAATCAAACCCTATATATCTAAACCGGAGCCACTGATCATATGGCCTGGAGTTGATACTAGTGCTGATGATTTTAGGTGTATGCAGGTGCCCACCACCATTGCTGCTGACATTACACATATTTCCCTTACACACAGCTGTGCTTGTAAGAGGTCATTATTCAAGATCTAGTTATTGCTGCCTGACAACTACTGAAGGGAAATTCCAAGCAGATAATTGGCCAGTTAGAAAATCAAAGGACAGATTAGGTTAACCGCTGATAATCGATTCATTATCTCATTTACATGGGGTTAGCTGTATGGGGTTAGCTGATGTTTCCTCCTATATAGTCATGATGACTCTTCTTATATTTAATAATGACCAGCGTTATCCCCTGGAAACCCTTGTGTCTGCTCCCATGATCTGATGATACATTTTAACCCTGAATCAATTCTCACTCCTCTGTTGAAGGATATCTGTAGGCAGGGGCGGATTGGCCATAGGGAGACTCAGGAGAATTCCTGGTGGGCTGCACTAATTTTGTTTTCCGGCTGTGCTGCTGCTTTAAACACCCCTATCCACCCCTTACCCCCCCTAGCCTGCCCACTGTGCTCCCACAGCAAAGAATCCCTAGCTGTGTACTGTCCCCATTTTTATAGCCCTTGCATCATGTAGCGTTCATACCCACCCCTGTCACAGTAGCTTTCCCTGCATCTTTATTACCATTCCTTTAAGAATGTCCATAGCTACTCTGCTCAGGATCGAATGAACTTGATGCTTGCCTGGCCTGGGCCATTGGAAGGGGGGGGGGGGGGGGAGGTTGTTGTGGGCTTGTCATGGGCTTGATTGATGCCTGTAATCTCCCGGCCTGATTTTTGGCCCCAGTCTGTCATGGTCTGTAGGCAAATATTAAAACCTACATTTATATTTATTCCTCTTTCTTGATCACCTTATCTTGGGAAAATAATGGGTTCCTCTGTGTCTGCCCCCCCCCCCCCCCTTTTTGCTGGATGAGATGGGTACTTTTGTCTGACTGACAACTCTCTATCTTGAAGCACTGTGTGGAACAACAGAGACTAGGAGCAAACGCTGAATTACTGACATTGTGCAACCTGCATACAATGCTTATTATTTACTGAACCCTTATGCACAGGGGCGTAACTTGGGGTGGTGCAGGGGGTGTGGCTGTACTAGGGTCCATTAGGTTTGGGGGCCCATCATTGTTGCTTCTCTAACGTTTTTATAATAATTGTGCTCACTTGGCATCATTCAGAGAAAAGAAGCAGCACCTGTGTCTGCTGATTCAGTCTTTAGTTGTCTAGCTGCATTCAATTCAGTTAAAAGGCAAACACGTTTAGCCCCATCACATTTAGTTACACCACTGCTCATGCAAGCACATCTGTGTGGTCCCTAGGGATGCAAGATTTACATTTAGAGGGAGCTGTTTCACTGCATTCTGAATCCATCCGGGCTGTAGGGTCAGAGCTACAGACTATACATGATTAGTCCTACAGGTTAAAAGGTACCACCACCACCTCCCCCAGTTCTGGTTAACAGAAATAAAAGATATACTCACCTAGGGGTTTATTTATCAAGGGCTAGCGCCAGGTAGTGTCTGACGAGCGCCAGGTACCGCCAGCTAACGGCGGCTACCGACTCAAGTAT
Source organism: Gastrophryne carolinensis (assembly GCA_027917425.1). Lineage (NCBI taxonomy): Eukaryota > Metazoa > Chordata > Amphibia > Anura > Microhylidae > Gastrophryne > Gastrophryne carolinensis. Next base: position 256,033,572 of record CM051239.1, read on the forward strand.
GCCCGGCGTCGGCCACAATGACGCATTTATCACGCTAAATGAGGCTAGCGCCGGCGAGAGCGTCAGCTAGCGCGGGATTCATCATGTAGCCGACTGCAACGAACAGCGCCGCTGCTAATCCCATCACAGCGACAGGTATGACCTGGCGCTCCCTGGCGTGGTCCAATGCATTTCAATGGAGCAATCTTTATATAATAATTAATTACTATTAATGTTTTTTTTTTTTTTTTTTTTTTTTAATGTCAAAAATTCTGTGACCACTTCTGCAATGTTAGGATTTTTTTTTAAGTAAAAAAAAATAAAAAATAAAAATTGTGCAGAATTGATATTACAGGTCTGATATTAATGTATTCATATTACAAAATGTTTTGAAAAACTTGTATAATTTTTACATTTAAAAAAAATGGTTGTTTGGGGGTTAAAAACTACTTTACACACATCGCCGCCAGCGCTCTGGGGTTTAAACAAGGAATTCACAGCGCGAGAAATTTTTGAGCGTGATTTGTTAATGAATCTGCAGCAAGCCGTTCGCTCTGGCCATTCGCTGTCAGGCGCACCCATACAAGCGGAACCTGTGAAACAGCGACCCCCTAACCCCGTATTCAACATTACCGCACACCGACTGAGTCGGTGTCAACAAGCAAACCCCGGCCAAGCACAGCGAATACTAGCTGGCGCTGTGAAAATCACGCTACTGGCGCTCATCTGACGCTACCTGGCGCTATTAATGAATCGGCCTCCCCGTCTGTGCCAGCACTCTGTATCTGTACATTCTGCTGTCGCTGTCACTGCTCTGCTATGACTGTGAGTCACAGCTTTGTCTACCAATCACTGGAACAGCCTGACCATCTTCAAGTCACTAGCAGTACAACCTATTCAGTTTCCTAATAATAGAGTTGGTTACTGAGTGTAAGATTTCCAGCATTTTACAGATTTGCTCTTGGAAAACCTGAGACTAAAAAGTTCTAGTAGAATTTCTTTTTTAATCTCCTGATTATATACTTTACATAAAATGTGTCAGCCTCGCTGATAAAGAGAATGGGTGGGTGAGTGGCAGCAAAGAGTGATCATTTATATGCATGTGTACTTACCACAACAGAGCTTGTCATATTTTTTCTGCAAAACATGATGACCATGCATGGATTCATATACCACAGTAGGTCATGAGGGTGCCAAGGCTTAAAGTGGAACATCAGTCGCCTATCCCCCGTTCCAGCATCCCCCCATCGACCCCCTACTTACCTTTTGGATGACGCTGCTGCCTGCTGCAAAGAAATTTGGCTGCTTCAGGGCCCGATCACTGCTCCCCCCCACGCCTGCTTAGCTATCTGTGACTGCACAGCTTTAGCCGTGCTCTTCAAAGTCCCGCGCCGCTCAGCGAAATCTCGTGTGATTTCGGGTGGCTCCATTGTTTCCCATTCATGGGCTGATGGGGGGATGCCACACTGTCGATATGGGGAATGGGAGGGGGGAATAACACACTGCCTATGGGAATGGGATGGGGGTATGCCACACTGCCTATACGGGGGATGGGAGGGGGGAATGCCCACTGCCTATATGGGCAATGGGATGGGGGGATGCCACACTGTCTATATGGGAATGGGATGGGGTATGCCACGCTGCCTATACAGGGAATGGCAGGGGGGAATGCCACACTGCCTATACGGGGGATGGGAGGGGGGAATGCCCACTGCCTATATGGGCAATGGGATGTGGGGATGCCACACTGTCTATATGGGAATGGGATGGGGTATGCCACGCTGCCTATACAGGGAATGGCAGGGGGGAATGCCACACTGCCTATACGGGGGATGGGAGGGGGGAATGCCCACTGCCTATATGGGCAATGGGATGGGGGGATGCCACACTGTCTATATGGGAATGGGATGGGGTATGCCACGCTGCCTATACAGGGAATGGCAGGGGGGAATGCCACACTGCCTATACGGGGGATGGGAGGGGGGAATGCCCACTGCCTATATGGGCAATGGGATGTGGGGATGCCACACTGTCTATATGGGAATGGGATGGGGTATGCCACGCTGCCTATACAGGGAATGGCAGGGGGGAATGCCACACTGCCTATACAGGGGATGGGAGGGGGGAATGCCCACTGCCTATATGGGGAATGGGAGGGGGGATACCACACTGACTATATGGGCAATGGGATGGTGGGGATGCCACACTGCCTATATAAGGAATGGGAGGGAGCATGCCACACTGCCTATGGGAATGGGATGGGTGGAATGCCACACTGCCCATGAGGAATAGGATGGGGGAATGCCACACTGCCTGTAATGGGGTATTCTAGCACAACATTTGGTTTAGAATATTTTTTTTCCTCCACCGAATCCTGAGTGCGTCTTATGGTCAGGTGCATCTTATAGGGTGAAAAATATGCTAATATCATGCATGCAGATGGGACAAGTTAGTTTTGGGGAGATTTTTTCTTCACCTGTGCAAGGCTGTTGGTCCAGTATCAATAGTGCTAAAACTAACAGAAAGTCTTGAAATAAACAGATAATTGCCTAAAATCTAAAAATTAACAATCTGTTAGATATTGCCTGTCTGGATATTAGCAAAGTAGCTCACATAAATAGCTCATATATAAGTTGATTTTCAGCTGACTGCAGGATAGGTATCAGGGTGTATGTTACAATAAGCTCTCTCTGAATGGTCTATGGGGAAAATCCTTATTAATATGCTAGACATAAGAGAAGCTAGATAACAATAGACAAATAGACACATATTATTATTATAGACTATGCATAAGTGTCTCCCGAGCTAGCTTGTTGCAATTCTCATGTGTGTAGATGTTTTTTACCCATTATACATGTTTTGGACATATATTAGAGTGGGGTAATGATACTTTTGCCAAAGAAAGATGACAAGGAACTAAAGTTACGCAGTTCACCTCACTAAAAGTAGAAAGGTATATTCAAAAACAGGTCACTCCTGATTTTCTTCCTTCCAAAAATATTCTTGTGGGAATTTTTTATGCAGTGTATATAAGTAACTCCTCCATCTTCTGATCTAGCATGTTTATAGAGATTTTTCAAATTAGAAAATGTTGCGATAGTTACATTTAAGTAAACAGCTATTACTGCATCTAAAATGTAGAAAAAACCCAAGATCAACAGAGACCATATTAGAAAAAAAAAATCTTACTGGTTAACATTTCACAAACATTATTGCAGAAATTTCCTTTAATGTGTATACAATAGGTTTTAACTGTCTCTGGAGTTGTTCTTATATTCAGGTTAAGGTACTATAATCAAGTCAGCCCATGCTTACCACATCCTCATTCATTGTATGGCTGCCAGTGGTTTGCCGGCGGTCACATCATTGGCTGCCATTTGCTGCCATATAAGTAAATGAGAAAGTCATGACTTGACTTTAGTTATCATTTAAACCAAACCAAAAGCCAAAATAAACTTTTGACCCAAACACATTCTTTCCCAGGGGGGCATCCCGATTAATTATTAAATGATAGAGTTTGTCTTTTAGAAATAAAAGAATATAAGAATAAAAGTAGAATTCACCTTTAAAGTAGACCAAAACCCACACCGATCGGCCCGGGAATCTATAAGATTCCCAGGTCGATCGATTCTCTCCCCTCAGGGCATCCAAAATCAGGATGCCCTGCTGTGTGAAACCCCCCAGGTCGCCCCATACACTTACCTTGTTTCGATCCAACAGCGCATGTGCGAGCTGCAGCTGCATCCCTGCTATCCCTCTAGCAGGGCGTGTGCCCACGCCAGGCATTTGTGAATGGCCGGCGTGGGAACGCTCTCTGTTAGAGGGAAGCGGGGGATGTGGCTGCCAGTTGGCACGTAGCCGTTGGCGAAGGCTTAGACGATGTGACGTCAGTGGCTCGGAGCACGCAGATTGGACAAGTGGCCGTAGGACCGGAAACAGGTGAGTTGAATCGGCGATCTGGGGGTGTTTCACATAGCTGGACATCCCTGATCGGGGTGCCCTGGGGGAAAAGACCGAAACCCAATGGGTTTTGGTCCACTTTAACTCCTGTACAAAGTAATAGTAAAAGTGCTAAAAGCTAAATTATTCTTTTTATTTTGATGAACAAATAGCAAATGGGGACCTGTGCCATTGTCTACAGCCGGTGCTTCTCCCTGGAAGCTAGTGGCAGACTAAAGTATTTCCCACACAATACTAACTATAATTCCTGTGATCACCAGATTTATTTTACTTACTTTTTTATTATTTAACTTACTGTAGTGCACAGACATTGGGTACATTGTGATAAGTTTCATAAAACACAACGACATATAGTATACGGAGATCAGAATTTTAAAATTGCTAACACTATCTCTTCTCCCCCCCTCCCCCCCAATTGCCATAAAACAGAGCCGGTTGCTGAACTTTAAATATTCATGGCAAACGGCTTTCAATCAGAGCCAGCTCATGCGCCATAGGACAGGGGAAAGGTGAGTTTGTATGGACGATCTGGGGGGTTTCATACAGCTTGCAATTTGTGATGCCCATGGGCAAGGGAGAAAACATGGGATAGTCAGAAACCCAGGTTTTATTCCATTTTAATGCTGGTCCTGCCTACAGTTAAATTATGTGTGAACATTTTTCCGCCAATGGTACTGTGAAAAACAATTGATGGCCATATATGCTGGGCACAAGAGCACTATGGATAAACTGATCAGATCTGCACTTTTGGTGGGACAGTCCCACTTTGAGGTCCACTGTCCCTCCAAAAACTCTGGGGAAACCTAAATGTCCCACTTTGCTGACACTGGGGAAGACTGTCCAACCAAATGCAGAATGCTGGATATCTAGGAGATTTACAACTGCTCTGGCTCTTTGGTTGAATGGTGGTAGTGGAATGCATGGACTTCAGATCATTGGCTCAATCACCAACATCTTCTCTGGACCAAATATTCCTAGAGCATATGACCCATAATTAAGCTACACACTAAACCACACCCCTACCATGCCCATCGCATGCATGCATTGAATGCTGGATATCTAGGAGATTTACAACTGCTCTGGCTCTTTGGTTGAATGGTGGTAGTGGAATGCATGGACTTCAGAGCATTGGCTCAATCACCAACATCTTCTCTGGACCAAATATTCCTAGAGCATATGACCCATAATTAAGCTACACACTAAACCACACCCCTACCATGCCCATCGCCCAGAAACTAGTTTAAACTGTCCCACTTTGAGGAACCCAAGAAATGGTCAGTTTAACTATGGAGCGTTCATCTATACGACTGTTTCAGGAGCCCTGCATACCAGAATTGAAATTTTTGTAAAGAAAGCAGGATTTGGTTACGCATTTCTTCCAGCTTTTAAAGTGTGGCTTGTATAAATAATTTTTGTTTTGCTTCTGTATTCTTCAGTTAGTCATAATTACTCAAAAACCCATACACCCGTCTCTAACAGTAATTATGGTGGTCACCCACTGTTTCCTATGTTGTAGCTCTGGCTACTATAGCCAAGAGTTTGCAACTTCTGTTTATGAGCTTGCAGTTCTTCTTTTGTGGTCTGTGTCCTGACGCATCTCAAATTTCTGCTTCAACTTGTTCTTCTGCTTGACCAACCCCTGCAACACCCACACGTGCATAGCAGTGTTTGAATTGTTAAAGAAAAAGAGGTGCTTTCCTAGAACGGAAAATATTTGCCCAATGTAAAGAATAATGGAATTACCGATAAATCCTTGCAGTGGGCGGGGCTATGCTAATCATTTCTTTCCGTCTCTGAGCCACCCAAGGCCGCTGAATGTGCAAAGGATTGGCTTTATATTTACACGGCCAAACATATCCACTAGTGGACACGTGTTTTGAGCTTTTGGCAGTGGCCATTAGTGCTTTGGATGGCCTAGAGAAATAAAGAGATGATTTGCATAGCTCCACCCACTGCAGGGAGTTATCAGTAATTCTGTTATTCCTTACTTTGGGCGCTTTTGAATTGTTACACTGATTGACCTAAAGCTAAGCTTCAAATCCATCAAAACTGCTCTTAACAGAAGTGGTCTTATGAGCTGATCTACAGTTAACTGTGCTGAAGAGTGTGGGTGCTGGGTGCAGCGGCGTCAATACAGATACACATTTGTGTTGCAACAGGTACTGACTTTACTGGAACATTCGTGTTGTAAGAGAATGTCATTTTACATGGTGGATAACATAGACCGGAGAAGAAGATATCGCAGGTCAATGTACAGGAAATACAACCCAGCAGAAAAATTGGTAACAGAGCCCTCTACTGATACAACTTGTCATAACTATAAACTGCAATATATCCAGAAAATATAGACAAAGCTAGGCTGTTGTATCTCCAGCAAACTGCAGATGAGCTTATAAGCAGTATATAAAATACTATATATCTATTGTTTTTTTGCAGTTATCTCATACTCATGGAGCAATTTCTACTAGGCTCAGCTGGCAGCAGGGTCGTATTTACCATTAGGCTAGGAGTGCATTTTTAAATTGTAAAATTTATATGAACAGTGCTGGTAAGGTGCTGGGCTGGTCGTGTTTCAAAGAGGCTGCTTACAGCCTGCAGTATCTTCTTCATCACTGGGGGAGGGATACAACCTAAGATGTGGACGCTGATTTATTACTAGCGACAGGTCCCGGCAGATGAGCTTCTGTAGCGAGGCGCTCAGATTGACCGCTAGTGGTCGCTATGATATTCTGTGGGTCACTATTACCGAGTGCCTCAGTCGCTGTAGTAACATGGCCGGCATTGATGAATTTGGTGTTTGTGAGTCACTGTAAAGGCACTGTACAGCCACTCACCCTTATTCAATGCAGCGTCTGAGCGTTCCTATGCTGCTCTAACACCACCATTGTTTAGAATCTTATCTTTTATTGTTTCCAAAACACGTTGTTTGCATGTGTTTTTTTTATTCTTTTTATTGTTTTTTTTCTTAATTCATTTTTTTTTGTTTTTAATGTATTGTTTTTTTGTTCTTAATGCATTTTTTATTTTGTTTGTTCTTAATGTTTTTTTATTTTTTCGGATAAAAATATTTTCAGATGTGTTTTTGGTGTTTGTGTGGAGTCAGACAATACTATTCTAAATAAAAAAACAAACACAAATGTATATTATTAAATACTATAAATATTTATTATTAAAAAAAAAAAAAACAGGCCAACATGGCCACGACCCAAAACAGCCGCACAGCAGCAAACCTAATTCCCCCCACCCTGTCAATCATTCTGCATCTCCAGCAGCATTCGAAGGGATTCCATCACATATTGCCACAGTTTGTGATGCTCGTCTGCGCAAGCTGTGGGAAAGAAAAAACACAATTAAGTACCACAGCTCAAGAAATACAGTATATACCTATGAATTTTGGAAAAAATGTTAGTTTAACCAGGAATCATTCAAAATATTTAAAAACATGCACAACAGGGCAAACTTTCTTAATAATGTACTTAATGTAGTGGTCAGTTACACCTGAGCCAATATGATCTAAATACATTCACCTTTTAAAGCAGACCTTCACTCTGAATAAGAGTCTATCTTATATGTTTCCCACACCCTGTACATACAGATTGTCCACATTAAAAATCATCCTACCTGCATCTACTGCATGTTATGAGCCTTTAAACATCCAAGATGGCGGCTTATGGAAGCTGCCATCTTATCAGGCAGCCTGCAAACAGGAAGTGCCTCCTGACTGTGCTGCTCTGCATTCTGGGACTGCTGACCTTTACCTGACCCCAGCTCTGCTCTGTCTGAGCAAAGCACAGCTATAACCCACCCCCTGTACCTTATCCCACTCTTCTCTCCTCAGTAAGTGTGATGCTTCTGAGTCAAGATGGCGGCGCCCGTATCCTAAATTCCTGAACAGAGTTGCAGCCCAGTGGGGGAAAGAATAATAAGTTAGTGACTAAAAACGTAAAATATATTAATTTTAGATGCTGGGGAACCGTTTTTTAAGAGTTTGGGCGTTTCATTAAATCACGCTGAAGGTCCGGTTTAAATGTAATTATTAATTGGATGTAATAATTAGTGAATGGGGAGTTACAACAGTAGCAAGAATTGAAACCCAGCACATAACCAACTGCTCCCTTTATCATGTAGGGTCAAGTAACATTAGCAGGGGCAGCAAACTAGCATGCTTTGATTCAATTATGAATTATTATTCAAAAAAGAGGGTCTCCATGTATTATTGTCAACTCTAGACTGCCACTAACATGTGTACATGGTCATGGACACATACATATGCATGTTTACAAGGTTATTGTCAAAAATCACATTACTCACCATCACAGCTGTGGCTTGGGCCTATGCTGCTGGAGGATCCTGGAGATAGGGTGGGGAGAATTACGACAGGGTCCATCTGTGTGGAAACATCTGTATTGAGAAAAAACACAACAAAAACAATCATAAGAACATTTGTAATTGTGTAATTGTTATATAGTTCAGTCTGACTAATTTTTTGAACACACTTGGCCATGTGTTAACTAAAACAATAGTACTTTGGCTAACACATGATCAAGCCACATAATCTTTTGCAGTTGGGGTACACCCCAAGAGAGGCTACTGTGCGAGAGGCCACATGGCCACTTCACAACAATATCAGGTTTCATCTATTCATAAAATGATATAGGCATAAAACACTGGATGCATATAGTTTATTTCTAAAATTAATGTCATTCTTACCTCGACTATGCCCGAGTGCCACATTCACAGCATAGGGTTGATTCAGAGCCCCTTTCTCATCATTTTTATGGAGGTCTTGCTACCAAATGAAAAATCATGCAAAAAAGAAAAACATTTCACACTAAAGTTCTCGCAGAAAAAAGACTTTGCTGAATCAGACGAGAGGAAAAAATGAACGAGAATGGAAATATTCACGCAAAACAAAGGTGCGAAAGGGGCTCTGAATCAACCCTCATATGTGGAAGAGGTGCCGGCTCTATGATGCCCTGAAAAACATATTTAAATGGAAAGAAAATGTTACAATGTTAAATGTTACAAACAACGATGTAACAATTGAACTACAAAGCAAAACTAAGAATTCCACTCACCATGGGATGAGCTGCTGCTTGTATCCCAGGGAGGGCTATGAGGTGAAGGCGGGTGCCTCCACTCCTCAAAATGGGCCCAGCAAAGCCCAAACCCGAGGGCTAGCCTTCTCCCTCTCACTCCTTGATCCCTGAGTCCCTTCACTCCTCCCCACTGGGACTCTCCACTTGAGAGTGGCCACACAGGTTTTGGGACTCCACTGAGTGGGATTGAGAGGAGCTGAGTCTCCATAGTGCCCTCACCCCATCAGACTCCACTGGGGCATCATCCCCTTCCTCCCCTAGTCCTCAATGTGGGATTGGCGAGAGGGCCCCGCCCCCGCAGACTCATCCAACCCAACCACACGTCTCTGTGGGAGGAAACCCTTCCTGAGCTTACCCAGGCGAGGCGCTTATCTGTAGAGAGGGAAAAAAACACAAAGGAGAAATGGTAAGACATCAGCAGCTTAATGTGTACATATGTAAAAATAGTCTCTGTGTATGTGTGCTGAACTTACCAGAAGCGTAGGCATCATAGAGCTTGCACACGCTCTCATTGTCTCGGTGCTTGAAGTCCGACCATTTTTGGATAATAGCTTTCAGCGTCAAATCTGTTTTGAAGCGCCTGGACACGGTGGCCCTCACCTCCTCCATTATGCTGCTCTTAGTACTCGGGGCATAATCATATTCGTGAATGCAGAAGTCCTAGATGTAGAGAAAATAAACAATAACTAAATAAATATATATTTACAACAATAATAGAGAGAGCCTAGCCAGGAAGGACGTTATCAGCTTGGCCTCCGTGTGACTGCTTGTCTATCTGTCCTAGAGATGAGCGAATCGAATCTGGCGAACCCGAATACATTACAAATTTCAGGAAAAATTTGATACGTAACGATTCTGAATATCGCTATGATTCGATCGCTCGAATCGCTTCCTTAAAACTCCATTTAATACTATCCAGCCCATCTAAAATGGTGGATCCACATGTCAGGATATGTCCCATGGGGCAAGGAATCCTGGGTAGGCGTCACATGCTACCTATCAGCAGACAGGCTTTACCGATTATGTCACAGCCCTATATAAGCGGTGGCCATTTTGCGGAAGCTCATTTCGGCATTGTATTGTGGCCAGAGCAGATCAGGCAGGGAGAGAGCGAGGGAGAGACAGACAGACAGACAGACAGACAGACAGACAGATAGATAGATAGATAGATACAGCAAGGGAGAGATAGATAGAACAAAGAACAGAAGAAGCGAGGGACAGATAGAGAAGGAGAGAGCCTGTGACAGTGACAGAGAAAGACAGGGAAAGTTTAAAGTGTTTGCATTAGCTTTCAAGCCTATTTAGTGTTAATAACACACCTGCCTATTTAGCTTTTCCTTTTCCTGGTGTCATTCTTCGTGCTAGCATAAATATTTGAAGAGTATCTGTCTACTAACTGGTTGCATTTTGTAAAGAAAGTAACTTTTTCACTGTTAAAGCAGCCAGCCTATGTATTTGAAGGAGGGGCATCCCAAATACTAGCATAAATATTTGAAGAGTACCTGTCTGCTAACTGGTTGCATTTTGTAAAGAAAGTCACTTTTTAATTGTTAAAGCAGCCAGCCTATGTATTTGAAGAGGGGGCATCCCAAGTACTAGCATAAATATTTGAAGATTACCTGTCTGCTAACTGGTTGCATTTTGTAAAGAAAGTCACTTTTTAAGCAAACTTCGCCTTTCGCCGGGAAGGGGGGGGGTTCATCCCAAATACTAGCATAAATATTTGAAGAGTACCTGTCTGCTAACGGGTTGCATTTTGTAAAGAAAGTCACATTGTCAAATTGCCAGCAGCCAGTGCCTTTCACCCGGGGGGAAATACTAGCACGTGTCTTTTAAGTACCTGCCTACTTGCATTTTGCCTTTTGTATAAAAAAGTCTGGTTTTCAATTATTTTAAAGCACCCATTGCCTTTCATCGGGGGCCATTGTCAGTGCTACCACTTATCTTTTAAGAGCACCTGCCTACTTACCTTTTGCCTTTTAACCCTTTAAGTGCCAGCCTACCTGGAGTTTTTGTCACCCTTTGTTGCCAGACTTTTTTGCACTATTATGCAATGTTCAAATGTGATTTTTGAAGGGATTTCCAGAGATTTCCCAGGAAAATTATATATTGTTTTTTTCAGCAGAGTCTGGGCTTTAACAAGTAATGTCTCGTTTGTCATTTTTTAGGTGTATTCTTAATATTTTTTTACTTTTTAAATCTTTTTACAATTTGTAGTGTTTTTTTGTAATAAAAAATGTAAGTTTGCAATAAAATCTTATTGCGTGTGAAATCTCAATTTCTCCCGGTTATAGCGATACCACATATGTATAGGTAGACACCCTTTCCTGCCCAGGAGACTCCCCCAAACTGAAACAGCGCTTTAGGGGATTTTCAGATAAAATACAACTATGCTATGCAATATGCGTACCTTGCAGTTTTTCCAGAAAAACAACCCTTTACATTTGAAATACCCCCAACAAACTATATATTTTCTATAAGTACACACCTCAAGCTTTCTAGGTGTACCAGGTTTGTTGATGTGGCCATAGTTTTCTGGAAGTAATCCCTCAATGTATTCTTTGGTTGCAAAGAGTTTCCCTAAAAAAAGGATAAAAAAGCAGAATTAAAGCCACATTTTCCTAAAAAAACTATATACAAACAAGAAAAAACATCTGAAAAAGCAACATCCCCTGAACAGAACGATGCCCAACATGCATAGCTACTGTCAAGGGAAGAGTTGCCAAACACCCCAAAGTAAAGCATGTGCGTAACGGTAATTTTACTTGAAAATTTCAGCTCTGCAGAGAAAGTGCGCACCTTGCGATTTTTCAACCAAAACAACCCTTTACATTTGGAATATCCCCCATAAACCATATATTCCCTGAAAGTACACATGTTAAGCTTTCTAAGCGTACCCAGCTTGTTGTAGTGGGCTCATCTTTCTTGAATTAATCTCTCAAAGAATTCTTTGGTTGCTCAGGGTTTCCCTAAAAAATGGATAAAAAAGCTGAATAAAAAACACCTTTTCCTAAAATATAAATATGCAAACCAGAAAAAACAAGCTAAGTCTGAAAGCGCAAGGTCCCCTGAACAGAACAATACCCAACATGCATAGCTACTTTTAACCCTTTTAATTGCCAGCCTACTTGAGATTTTGTCACCCTCTGTTGACAGGTCATTTTTCCCCATTTTGCGCCATGTTTTGCGCCATTTTTGCTGGAATTTTCAGAAAAATTATATATTTTTTTGCAGCAGAGTGTAGGCTTTAACATGAAATGTCTTGTTTGTAAATGTTATTTTGTTTTTTACAATATTATTAAATAAAAAAAAAAAGCCCCATTTCTACCAATTAGAAAGGTACCACATATTTATCGGTAGCCCCTCGTTCCTGCCCAGACCCCCCTAACTGAAACAAGTACTTTATAACATTTACAAATAAAATACAACTACCATCCACACTACAAAGGGTTAAAACGAGAAAAAAATGACATAGAGTCCCCCCCTCCCGGGGGGGGGGGGGGGGGGCATTTTTTGGGGGCCTTTTAGGGGTTAAAAACCCTTAAAAATTGAAAAAAAAAATTTACATGGGGTCCCCCTTACCCAAAGTAACCAGCCCGGGACCAGCTTTGCAGGGCTTGTAGAAACAGGGCACAGGGGCCAGCTTTTGTCTTGCCATCCCCCCAGCCTTGTGAACTGGTATAGGGGTCATGGACCCCTTACCAGTTCACAAGGGGTTAAATGAAAAAAAAAACACAGACACACACAAAAAGAAAAAAATATTTTATTAATTTTTTTTTTTTAAATACTTACCTCCCATCCATCCTGGAGCACTGTGTCCCTCAGCGATCACTGGCTTCTGCTCACCTGCTGGAAGCCTTTTATAGCTGCTGGATGACAGAACATAAAGGGTTAATTAAAAAAAAACGACATAGGGTCCCCCCTTCCGGGGGGAGGGGGGGAACCCATTTTTTGGGGATTTTTAAGGGTTAAAAACCCTTAAAAATCCCCCCAAAAAATTGACATGGGGTCCCCCTTACCCAAAGCAACCAGCCCGGGACCAGCTATGCAGGGCTTGTAGAAACAGGGCGCAGGGGCCAGCTTTTGTGGCCCCGGGCCCTGCAGGCTACGAGCCCGCATAGCCCGTGGGCCCAGGCTCTTCTGCCCCCCCCTGGGCTTTGGGGAGGCTGGTAATGGGGGTGCCGGGGGTTAATGGCAAGTCACCCGCTAGTCGCAGGTGACTAGCCATCCCACCAGCCTTGTGAACTGGTATAGGGGTCATGGACCCCTTACCAGTTCACAAGGGGTTAAATGTAAAAAAAAAGACACTGACACATAAGAAAAAAAATCTTTATTTTTTTATTTTTTTTACTGTACTCACCTCCGATCCTGCGTCCCTCATCGCTGTCCCCCGCCACTGTCATGTCACTGACAGATGCAGGTAGTGATCACCGCCGGGCGGGTGAGAGGCGAGGAGGCTCCGATCGGAGCCTCCTCGCCTCACACCCGCCCTGCTCCGATCACCACCGGCATCTGACAGATGCCGGTGTGCGGAGGTAGTATAGGAGGAGTGGGATGACGTCACCTCTTTCCTCCCACAATGGGCGGGGCTAGGGGGCGGCGGCCATCGCCGCCATTACAAGAGGTGAGGACCCGGAAGAGGGTCCTCACCTGAAGCCTGCGCAGCCCAGGGGGGGGATCGGACCCCCCCCCCTGGTGAAGAGGAGACCCGGACAGAGGTATCGGGCGCGGAGGTGAGTAAATGAGTTTTTTTTTTAACTTTTTTTTTTACAGCCGAACTGTCAGCGCTGGAAAGGGGGGTGCGGCCCCCTCCTGAAGACGGAGGACGACGGGGGAGGGATCGGATGCCCCCCCAGGAAGAGGGGACACCAAGCTTCATGTGGATACCAGAGGCAAGTGTTTTTTTTTTCTATTTTTTAACTATTAGGGGGAAATACCAGGCACGTAGTTTCTACGTGCTTGGCACTTAACGGTAGGAGCAGCTAACCACGTAGAAACTACGTGCTTGGCATTTAAAGGGTTAAAGCACCCATTGCCTTTCACCGGGGGCCATTGTCAGTGCTACCACTTATCTTTTAAGAGTACCTGCCTACTAACCTTTTGCCTTTTTAAAAATAAAAAGTCTGGTTTTCAAGTTTAAAGCACCCATTGCCTTTCACTGGGGGCCATTGTCAGTGCTACCACTTATCTTTTAAGATTACCTGCCTACTAACCTTTTGCCTTTTTTAAAAAAGAAGTCTGGTTTTCAAGTTTAAAGCACCCATTGCCTTTCACGGGGGCCATTGTCAGTGCTACCACTTATCTTTTAAGAGTACCTGCCTACTAACCTTTTGCCTTTTTTTAAAAAAAGGTCTGGTTTTCAAGTTTAAAGCACCCATTGCCTTTCACCGGGGGCCATTGTCAGTGCTACCACTTATCTTTTAAGAGTACCTGCCTACTTACCTTTTGCCTTTTGTATATAAAAGTCTGGTATTCAAGTTTAAAGCACCCATTGGCTTTCACTGGGGGCCATTGTCAGTGCTACCACTTATCTTTTAATAGTACCTGCCTACTTACCTTTTGCCTTTTGTATAAAAAAGTCTGTTTTTCAAGTTTAAAGCACCCATTGCCTTTCACCGGGGGCCATTGTCAGTGCTACCTACCACTTATCTTATCTTATCTGGTTTTCAAGTTTAACCCTTCTAGTGCCAGCTATGTGAGTCTCACGCAGCTGCCTCTCCAACTGTTAAGTGCCAGCTACGTGAAACTCACGTAGCTGACTTTAGCGCCCCATAAAAAAAAATAACAAAGATACAGACTTACCTGAAGCCTCGTTTGAAAGTGCCAGCGATTATCTTCAAGTATCGCCTGTTCGATTTCCGCCCTCAGATCTTCAGGAGGGGGCCCGGAATAGCCCCCCCCCCCCCCCCCGTGCCATCTGAAAGAAAAAAAAATTAAAAATGACACAAACTCACCTAACAGCCCGATCGCTCCTCCGATGTCTTCTCTTCACCAGGGGGGGCTGAAATCCCCCCCTGGACTTACCACGCTTCAGGTGAGGACCCAGCAACGTGGGAGGAGCGGGATGACGTCATCCCGCTCCTCGTATACCGGCACCCGGCTCCGATCTATCACTTGTCGGTAGTGATCGGAGCAGGGAGGGTGAGAGGTAGGGAGGCTCTGATCTCCCTGCCTCCCATCTTCCCTGCTCCGGTCACTACCGACAAGTGTCATCTGCAGCGGCGCGGGACACTGGATGGGAGGTAAGTATAAGTGAAAGAAAGAATAATAAAATATTTTTCGTCTGGTGTCTTTTTTTCTTTTAACTATTTGTGAACTGGTAAGGGGTCCATGAGACCCCTTATACCAGTTCTCAAGGCTCTGGGGCTGGCAATCACCTGCGGCTAGCGTGTGACTTGCCATAACCCCCAGCCCCCCCATTACCTGCCTCCCCAACGGCCAGGGGGGGCAGAATGGCCCGGGCCACTTAGTGGCTATGTGGGCTAGTAGCCTGCAGGGCCAGGGGCCACCAACGCTGGCCCCTGCGCCCTGTTCTACAAGCCCCCATAGCTGGTCCGGGTCAGTAATGCTGGGTAAGGGGCACCCTACGTCATTTTTGGGGGGATTTTAAGGGTTTTGTAACCCTTAAAATTCCAAAATAAAAATGAGGTCCCCCCCACTGGGAGGGGGGACCCTATGTCATATTTTTTTTTTACATTAACCCCTTACAACTATGCAATCATATTGCATAGTTGTATCCTATCTGAAATCTCCTAAACTGCTTTTTCAGTTTGGGGGAGTCTCCTGGGCAGGAAAGGGTGTCTACCAATACATATGTGGTACCGTTGTAACCGGGAGAAATAGGGCTTTCACACGCAATAATATTTTATTAACAAACTTACATTTTTTATTACAAAAAACACTACAAATTGTAAAAAATAGATTTTTTTTCTATTTTTTTGCACATATTTCACCCAAAAGTATTGAGAATACACTAAAGAAAAGGCCAAACAAGACATTTCATGTTGAATCCCAGACCCTGCTGAAAAAACAATATATAATTTTCCTGGAAAATTCCTGGAAATCCCTTCATAAATCAAGGTTGAACATGTGTAGCGCAAAAAAGTGAAAAGTAGTCTGGCAACAAAGGGTGATAAAAAATCTAGGTAGACTGGCACTTAAAGGGTTAAAGCACCCATTGCCTTTCACTGGGGGCTATTGTCAGTGCTACCACTTATCTTTTAAGAGTACCTGCCTACTAACCTTTTGCCTTTTTTTAAAAAAAGTCTGTTTTTCAAGTTTATAGCACCCATTGCCTTTCACCGGGGGCCATTGTCAGTGCTACCACTTATCTTTTAAAAGTACCTGCCTACTTACCTTTTGCCTTTTGTATAAAAAAGTCTGGTTTTCAAGTTTAGAGCACCCATTGCCTTTCACCGGGGGCCATTGTCAGTGCTACCTACCATGTATCTTTTAAGAGTGCCTGCCTACTTACCTTTTGCCTTTTGTATAAAAAGTCTGGTTTTCAAGTTTAAAGCACCCATTGCCTTTCACCGGGGGCAATTGTCAGTGCTACCTACCATGTATCTTTTAAGAGTACCTGCCTACTAACCTTTTGACTTTTGTATAAAAAAGTCTGGTTTTCAAATTTAAAGCACCCATTGCCTTTCACTGGGGGCTATTGTCAGTGCTACCACTTATCTTTTAAGAGTACCTGCCTACTAACCTTTTGCCTTTTTTTAAAAAAAGTCTGGTTTTCAAGTTTATAGCACCCATTGCCTTTCACCGGGGGCCATTGTCAGTGCTACCACTTATCTTTTAAAAGTACCTGCCTACTTACCTTTTGCCTTTTGTATAAAAAAGTCTGGTTTTCAAGTTTAGAGCACCCATTGCCTTTCACCGGGGGCCACTGTCAGTGCTACCTACCATGTATCTTTTAAGAGTGCCTGCCTACTTACCTTTTGCCTTTTGTATAAAAAGTCTGGTTTTCAAGTTTAAAGCACCCATTGCCTTTCACCGGGGGCCATTGTCAGTGCTACCTACCATGTATCTTTTAAGAGTACCTGCCTACTAACCTTTTGACTTTTGTATAAAAAAGTCTGGTTTTCAAATTTAAAGCACCCATTGCCTTTCACCGGGGGCCATTGTCAGTGCTACCTACCACTTATCTATTAAGAGTATCTGCCTATTAACCTTTTCACTATATCCAGTCCAGGTTGTCCCAGAAGTGATGACATGTGGGTAGTCCGCCACCAGGTGGCGCAGTCACTGCAAGATCCAGAGCTGTAACACCTCCCGGCCCCTATAAAATGAGGTGTCTCAGTAGAATCCCCAGAGTTCATCTTGCAGTGCTGCTGCTAGGATCGTCTTGGATACTCTCTCCTGGATACTGCAGCTGAGCGGGGCATTTTAAGCCTGTCGGCCGCTGCACCCCTATTCCCACTGTTTTCCGTGGACCCACTACTGCCTCCCAGCCTCGGCTGACAGAACGGAGAAGGTAGGGTGAACACCGGGGGTCAGGCGTCGACAGAGCTAGGCTCTGGGCCACAGATCCTCCCTAAAGGGTAGCCAGCCATAGGCGATGGTGAGCCAATTGGGGGGGGGGAACCACCTTATGCCCACGGTTTATGCCTGTCTGTTCCCACAAGCTTTATTGTATATGTTTTGTGAAGAGCTGACAGTTCTGCTTCACTTGCTCTGTTTTGACTGTGATCTGACTGTCATACCTACCTCCCTCATTCCCTCGGCTCCTTCTCCTCTACCCTCCATCTTGACGCGCTGTGAGGGGAGGACGGGAGTTGCGCTTCGGCGGGGCCTTTTATTCTGAGGCCGCGGCCTCGGCGGTGTCTGTGCGGAGCGCGCTGCGCTCTGCGTCGGGTGCGGCCCTTCCTCCCTGCTCGCCCTCAGCGCCATTTTTCCTTGTGGAGGGCACTCATTTTCGTGCCCACAGTGGACTTTCTGCGCTACGGCTACGCGCCCGCCCCTCGAGGTTCGCATGAGGCTGGCTCCCGACGCCACTTTCCTTATCTGCTGCTGCCTGCGGTCCCCAGCGCTTCGCTGGTTGGTCCCGTGAGTCCCTCTCTTTATCTGCTTATGCCTTTTACTTGATGCATGTGTTGTGGGATTCTCATGGCTACTTGTTGCTTGTGTCTTCTAGGTGGGCCCCTGGCCAGCTAAGGGTTGTGGTTCCTCCCGGTCTCCGACCTCTCCCACCCCCCCCACACCCCCCACCTCTCTCTCCGCACCTTCTCCCACAAGAGGGATCACAAAAAGAGGGACTAAATTGGGGATCTCTTAGGTTTGGGCCATTAGTGCCTTGTAACCTACATAACATTCACTATAATCATCATAATGGAGGCTTCTGGGAATAGTGAGCTAGGGGCCCCATCTGGGTGGGTGAAGTTCTGCCCCATGTGCGGTACCAGCCCCCTGGGCGGACTCAGCACGGTTTGTATCACTTGCGCCAGGAGCGTGTTTTTGGAGCATGATAGGGCGGGCGTCTCTGCCCCTAGCCCTCTTTTGCCTGCGGCCTCGCCAACACCCCCGCGCCTGCGTTCAGCCCCCAGCGAGGGGGAAGCCAGCAGGGGGTCCTAAGCCGAATTGGCACACCGGGTGGACAGCCTTGAGAGACAATTACCTCGCACGGGGGCTCGGAAGGCCATGAGTAAGAAGCGGCACATCGAGCAGCGTTACTCGGATTTTGCTGCTGATGATGATGATCTTTAAGGATTCCTTTTCCTTCGGGGATCAGTTGGTTGGCTATGACATCGACCCTGGTTCTTCCTCAGTCAAGGATATGTGGCTCCCTGATGATACGGAGAAGTTGCTGTCCGTGGTGTTTGAGACCTTGCACATTGTCCCTCCTAAAGCGGCTAAGAGGAAGCAGGGTGATTTATTCTGGCATGGCCCTGCTTGTTGCACCCCATCGCTCTCTTTGGCTGCGGCAGTGGTCGGCTGACGCTGCGGCCAAGAAGTCACTCACTAGCATCCCTTTCTTGGGGCACAGGTTATTCGGGGAGCGTCTGGACCTCCTGGTTAAGGATGGGAGACTCCCTCAGCGACGGAAGCCTGCAGGGCCCTTTCAGGGTTCATCTGCCTATCGCTCCTTTCAAGTAGGAAGAGGCTCTTCATTTTCAGGTGGGCGCAGAGATTCCTGGGGACGAGGTAGGTCTCGCGGCCGACCCAATCCTTCTTGGGGAGCTAAATCCAAGCCCCCTGCCAAGCCCTCTCACGCATGAAGGGGCGCCCTCACCCATCCGGGTGGGGGGACGGCTTCTGCTATTTGCTCACGTCTGGAGACAGCACATCTCGGATCAGTGGATTCAGGAGGTGGTTTCCTCCGGTTAAAAGTAGAGCTGGCAATTTGTCCGCCCTCAAGATTTCTTCAGTTGCGGATATCCCAGAACCCATTGATGGCACAGGGCCTGAGAATGGCCGTCCAACGCCTTCTGCGGTCAGGTGTGATTTGTCCCGTGCCTCGTCAGGAACGGGGTCAAGGTTTCTACTCCAATCTGTTCACGGTGCCCAAGAAGGACGGAACGCTGAGACCTATCCTGGACCTGAAGGGTTTGTCAGAGTCAGACATTTCCGCTTGGAGACCTTACGGTCTGCGGTGTGCTGGCTTCGGCCCGGCGACTTCATGACCACGGTGGACATCAAGGATGCTTATCTGCACATCCCGATTTTTTTAGGGTCATCAGAAGTTCTTGAGACTTGTGCTGGAGGATCAGAATTACGAGTTTGTGGCACTACCGTTCAGGATATCCTTAGGCACCGTGTTCACCAAGGTGCTGGCGGGCATCATGGCTATCCTGAGGAGGATAGTGGCGTGGGAGGTGGTGTGGCGAGCGTTACGTCTCCTGCAGCACACGCTGTTGTGGAAACCGAGGAGGACATCAGTGACGTGCAGACACAACTTGATGATGATGATGATGATGAAGCCGATCGCACTTGGGAGCCCGGTGCAGAAGGGGCTTCATCATCATCAGGAGAAGATGGTCCCAGGTTGTCCCAGAGTCAGCAGCTGAGGCAGCAAGGTGGTAGTAGGGTTGGCAGTCAGCATGGTGGCAGAATTGGGATGTCTGGAGCCACACATGGCCGGGGGCGGG
This sequence comes from Gastrophryne carolinensis, assembly GCA_027917425.1. Lineage (NCBI taxonomy): Eukaryota > Metazoa > Chordata > Amphibia > Anura > Microhylidae > Gastrophryne > Gastrophryne carolinensis. The sequence continues at coordinate 256,053,697 of CM051239.1, forward strand.
GTAGACCACCTTCTGCACGGCAGGCTGCCTTCCCGGGAGGTAGTGAAGCAGGGGTTCCTGGAGTTGGCAGTAGTAGCAGTGAATTAGTACGGACTGTTGGTGGGAAAATTAGCTACTCGGCAGTGTGGCACTTTTTCATCAAGCATCCGCAGGAGGGTAACCTGGCCACATGCAAGATGTGTAGACAGAAGGTGAAGCGTGGCCAGGGCCCCAATGTTGGTACCACGGCCCTGCGGCAACACATGCAGCGTCACCATAAAGTGGCCTGGGAGAACCGAGGCTCCGAAGTGGGGGTCCAGCCTGCTGCGTCAGCCAGTGCCAAGCCGCTTCCAATTTCACCCAGCCAAGGCTCCACCACCTCAGCCGAAGGTAGTTGTGTGTCATACCCATCCTCTGCCGCTCCAGGTGCTCCTGCTCCTCCTACTAAAAGTCAGTCATCCTGCTAGCAATCCATCAGCGAAGCCATGTCCAAGACACAACAGTATGTGCCCACTCATCCTACGGTGCAGAAGCTAAATGTGCTCCTGTCCAAGTTGCTGGTGCTGCAGTCCCACCCTTTTACGGTGGTGGACTCTGCACCTTTCAGAGAGCTGATGGCTAGTGCCGAGCTGAGGTGGAGAGTCCCAAGCCGTCATTTCTTTGCAAAGAAGGCAGTACCAGCCCTGCACAAATTTGTTGAGCAGAAGGTGGGTCAGTCCTTGAGCCTGTCTGTGTGCACCAAAGTGCACGGCAGCGCCGACATCTGGAGCTGTAACTACGGTCAGGGACAATACATGTCCTCTACGGCCCACTGGGTGAATGTGGTTCCTGCACAGCTTGGACAGGTCACACTGCTTCAGCCTCCACGCTCCCAGACCGTTTTGCCTGTCACAGTGTGTGACTCCACCTCCTCATCCTCCGCCATCTCCTCAGCCTCCACTGTACAGTCAATTCTCAATGCCCCTCCAGCCTCCCATGTGTGCAGGGCACGGCGGTGTCACGCTGTGCTTCACATGGTTTGCCTTGGCACAGGGGTGGAGCTCCTGAAATTCATTCATCAAGAAATCAAAACATGGCTTACTCCACGAAAACTGCAAATGGGAACCATGGTGACTGACAATGGGAGTAACATCTTGTCTGCGCTGCGACAAGGAAGCCTGAGCCATGCACCCTGTATGGCACACGTGTGCAACCTAGTTGTCAAGCGTTTTCTGAAGTCTTCCCCCCATCTGCAAGACATCCTAACAACGGGAAGGAAACTTTGTATGCACTTCAGCCACTCCTACACCGCCAAGCACACCCTTCTTGAGCTACAGTGTCAGAACGGTATCCCCCAACACAGTCTGATTTGCGATGTTTCCACCCGTTGGAATTCCACCCTACATATGTTAGATCGACTATATGAACAGAGAAAAGCCATCAATGATTTCTTGATGATCCAAGCAGATAGGGGGACTCCCCTGTGTAACTATAATGTAAACCAGTGACAGCTCATACGTGACACCTGCCATTTGCTCAGGCCCTTTGAGGAAGCCACTTTATTTGTCAGTCGCCAGGATTACGGGATGAACGACGTGATTCCGCTGCTTCATGTAATACAACACATGTTGGAAACCATGGCTGGTCAGGGCACTGGAGACATGGCGCATACATTTCATGGCCACATAAACCCCGTGGGAGCTGAGGAGGAGGAGGAGCACAGTGAAGCACGGTTTAGTTTTGGTGAAATGGGCGGTTTATCTAGTCATCTGACAGGAGAGGAGGAGCAGGAGCAGCCAGATGAGCTAGAGGGTTGTGAGGAAGGCAAGACAGAGGACCCAGACACACCGTGGCAGTATGCAGTGGAGACAGGTAGTCCCTCCGAGTCACTTGCACAAATGGCACGATGCATGCTCACGTGCTTGCGTAGTGACCGCAGAATTGTCTCCATTTTTCAGTGAGATGACACCTTATTGGTCCCTCGCTACCGGCACAAAACTGACCTACTACAAAGACATTTTACGTAGTCAGTTGGCCGATGCCTATCTGCGCCATGGTCCATAATCTCGCAGGTATGACTCGGGGGACCTCTGCGCTCACCTTCCACTGCCATGGCTGCTAGGGGGGTGGTAGGAGCAGCAGCAGCTCCATCAGCAGCAGCCTCAGTCTTCAGTCGCTAATGAGTAGCTTTCTGCACCCGCATAGTGAGGCTACTCATGAGCAGCAGGAAGACCTGGAGCAGGGCCTGAACCAGCAGGTCGTGTCATACCTTGAAATGACCATGCCAATGCACCTTGAGGATCTGCTGGACTTCTGGGCAGCCAAACTTGACTTGTGGCCGCAACTGGCAGAGTTTGCTCTGGGAAAGCTGTCCTGAGAGCTGCGGGGGCCATAGTAACACCAAGGAGAACTCGTCTGTCCACGAAAAATGTGGAGAGATTCACCTTTGTGAAGATGAATTAGGCATAGATCAGCCAGGATTTCCACCCACCAATAGCTGATGCATGCCAGTAGCTGATGCATGGTAGCTTCTTCTGCTGCTGCCAACTCCAGGCTGTGTCTTTCAGGCAATATATGGGCTCCTAATGCTAGTGCCAACTCCTGGGTGTGTCTTTCAGGCAATATATGAGCTCCTTCTGCTGCTGCCGACTCCTGGGTGTATCTTTCAGGCAATATACGGGCTCCTAATGCTGCTGCTGCTGCCAACTCCAGGGCGTGTCTTTCAGGCAATATATGAGCTCCTTCTGCTGCTGCCAACTCCTGGGTGTGTCTTTCAGGCAATATATGGGCTCCTAATGCTGCTGCCAAATCCAGGGTGTGTCTTTCAGGCAATATATGGGCTTCCTATGCTGCTGCCAAATTCAGGGTGTATTTTTCTGGCAATATATGGACTCCCTATGCTGCTGCCAACTCCAGGGTGTGTTTTTCAGGCAATATATGGGCTCCTAATACTGCTGCCAACTCCAATGTGTTTTTCAGGCAATATATGAGCTCGTAATACTGCTGCCAACTCCAATGTGTTTTTCAGGCAATATATGGGCTTCTTATACGGCTGCCAACTCCAATGTGTTTTTCAGGCAATATATGAGCTCGTAATACTGCTGCCAACTCCAATGTGTTTTTCAGGCAATATATGGGCTCCTAATACTGCTGCCAACTCCAATGTGTTTTTCAGGCAATATATGAGCTCCTAATGCTGCTGCCAACTCCAATGTGTTTTTCAGGCAATATATGAACTCCTAATACTGCTGCCAACTCCAGTGTGGTTTTCAGGCAATATATGGGCTCCCTATGCTGCTGCCAAATTCAGGGTGTGTTTTTCAGGCAATATATGGGCTCCCTATGCTGCTGCCAACTCCAGGGTGTGTTTTTCAGGCAATATATGGGCTCCTAATGCTGCTGCCAACTCCTGTGTGTGTCTTTGAGGCAATATATGGGCTCCTAATGCTGCTGCTAACTCCAATGTGTTTTTCAGGCAATGGGCTCGATTCAACAAAGGTAGAAAATGGATTTTTCGTGTGTTTTGTGCTTAAAAAGTTGCGACTTTGCGATAGTTATTTTTACGAGTGATTCAGCAACCTGGAACCATTGTAAAACACAAGTCACTCGAATTAAATTCGATTGCGATTGTAAAAGTGCGAAATAAATTAGTGGATCGAAAAATTTACTACTGCATTTTGCGATTCGAAAATGTTACTACTGATTCAGATGGACTTGATGAGCCACACACATGATATAAATTAGAGTGTTTCGCACTAGTTTTTTGATGCAGCTTTCAGCAGGATCTCATTTTGCTCTTTCTCACAATGGAGCCCTTCTACTTTCTTTGCAATGGTAGTAAACTCTAATGGTAGTAAAAAATTCAATTCATAAGAAAAAAACCTGGGAATTCTACAATTTGTGAATCACTAGTTAGGAAGACAATGAAAGTCAATGGCACATTTTTATTCCTGAAAACAATATTGAACTTTTTACCCCTTTTTTCTAGTAGTAAAAAGTTCCATAAGAACAGGGGAAGGTACATGGGAGTGATCGACCTTTGGGTTTTTACACTGCGGGGCCCCAAAACCCGGAATAGTCAAAATCCTGGGTTTTGGTCCACGTTATAGTGTAAGCATAAGAATGGCGTACCATGAGGTTAAAGCTAGCAAAGAGCTGCACACTGCACCCAAGGACACGTGGTGCTATGTGAGCAAGCTTTGTATAGAAAGCTGCATTAAAGGAAACATTTTTAATACAGGTCCCTGGCAATCCAACCAAACAGCCCCCAAAAAAACAACATACATGCCTCTTACAAATATTACTGTTTAATTATTACTTCCACTACAGCATACCTTGCCTCTTTATTACATGTATCCACAATGTTACCCATGTACATACAGCTACACAGGCAACTTAAAAAGTTGAAATGCATTATGCATTTACACTTTGAGAGTGCACGTACATGCATGTTTGGGAGTGCGCACACGTGCGATTGGGATTGCAGCCTTGTGTGTTTGGGAGTGCTGGTCCAGGCTCCAATGTTGCCTGGCAGCAGGGGGAGAATCACAGCCAAGATGTCTGAATCAAGTTTTAGGAATGTTACAGACCCTGTCCATTATGCTGATTATTATGCTGATTAGTATGCAGCATCACAGATCCAAGGGCCACACCCACTTTTTCAGAAAACAAATCATGAGGTGAAAATGTAAACCTCGATATCTTGGTTATTTCTTCTTCAATTTAAAAACGGATGAAGTTTAGGACAGTGCCAAATGTAGCCCAATGCAATGGTGTAACACAGTGAGTCTCAACATTTTTAAGCCAAGTACCCCCTAGTGACAAGCAGTTATAACCAAGTACCCCCAAAGAGGAGATCAACTAATGTGGCCAAAATAAGTAGGTCATAGGCCTTGTAGCACTTTTGAAGCAAGAAAGAATAATCTTTCACAGTTAAAATAATATACCAGACCTATTATACCTACCTCGCTGGTGCACCCTTGAACATTGCCAAGTACCCCCTGGGTTACACGTACCGCAGGTTGAGAAACATTGGTGTAACAACTGCCTTTGCCTTTTATATCACTTTAACAGTTTTTTTTAAAAAAAAACACACGTTACTGGTGTTTTTTCTTTAAAGGTGTGTGTGTGTGTCTAAAAAGGTGTGTTTTGGGAAAATTGTACTTCATACAATATTTTTTTTAAAATGCACAGATGACAGACAACACAATAATTAATAATTGAATATAATATTTTCATTTTTAATGCCATTTTATTTAGTCATGGTATTGGAGAGGAGTGGAACAACACATTTCTAGACTACCTTTAGACTATAAGTATTGAATCATGTCTGACTAAGAGAATTAGGTATGCTCAAAATCTTACCTTAAAATAAACTCAAAAGGTATTGCCTTCACTTTTCTACTATTCGCAATGGCTAACACGGTACAACACAATACTGACTGTAAATATTGACAGACTAGCCTAAAGAGCCAGGATTTTAACAGCCTGCCAGCAAGCCCATAACCAGCCGTCCACATTCCCGCTGATCTTTCGCCCAGTGTGCTTCCCATTTGGTTAATACTAGTACGTTTATGGTGGCCTGTCTGTATTTTCTGTCCCAGTCCTGATAATTATCCTGTGATCTGTCTGTTGTGTTTGCTCCAAGGCTGGGGCTCTAGCATCCAGAGGCAGATTATAGTGGATATGGCCACTTATATTGATGGTACAAAAGCTTTAGTATTTTTAGTATTTTAGTATTTTAGTGGCATGGTATGTTCCACCACAGCCATGATGCTAAGGTTATAGCATTCCAGGGCCAGAACATGGGTTGGGGTTTCCTGGCTGGGGGGCACAGTAGGGCCAGTACAGGGGTGCTCAGGAGGGAACTAAGAAGGCAGGGATTGAGTAGGGGTGTTAGAAGCAAGAGCCCAACAAGCTCCAAAACAGTGTGGCCTATTGGGAATTCTCCATGGTCAACCTATGACCCACCCCCGAATGTAAGCTTATAAGCTCTCTCTTATTTTATTATTTTTGTAACTTCATGTAACACATGTATTTGTTCAAGGCTGAATAATGACTGGACTGGAATTATTGAGACCTAAGGGTATTTAGCAGTTATAATGATGCAGATTTGACTTGCTTAAAGGCCCGGTCCAGGCAAAATTAAAAACAGAAAGATGCATACAATATTCACCTGCTTTACAAAGGTCTGGTAGTCTTATACCCAGTGATTCCAACCAGTGGGATAAGAAAATTCAATGATGTGAATGCAGCCCTAGCCTGAAATGCGTCTTTGTTTTTTAAGGGTCTGCTTGTGCTTGGAGTTGTATCTACCAGTGTTCATTGTGTTCATTTTAAAGGAAAAAAGAGTGGGTGTGAGACAAAGTAGGGCACAATCCTTAGAAAATACACATTGTTGTTTTTGGGAAGCAATCAAGTAAACAATTCAGATGCTCTTCCTGCCAGGGGAATGAATTTTCCTGTTTGCCTGGTCCCTGCCTACCTGTGACCTCTATTCAGCATCTCTAAGGATAGAACATTTTGTTCCAACGTTAACAAGCCCGTGAGGTATTTTACACAATAAAACAGACTTTATGAATCAATTGGATTTATGAATTACCGGATGGTGGAGCGTGCATTTGGCACACAGCAAGTTTGTTAGACTGAATAGGTTGGAACCAAACATATTTTTAGACAATGCATAGCTACTTCTATTGAATAAGTTATTTGTGAACCTTTTTACCACTAACCCTGATGAAACAAGCTTTTGGCTTACTAATCTTTTTGAGCTACGTGTTTGACTGTTTTACTGTATAAACAATAGAAAGCATAGAAATTGGGCATGGTTTATACAAAAGCATCAAAATACATTGAGCATACATGCTGTTGTGTAAGGCCACGAAAAGTGTCCAATATATTAGGTTTGGCTGGAGCTGTGATAGTGCCAGTGCAAGATCCCAGTAGAGACTTCTATTTTGAGAGATAAAAAAATAATATTCAGTACATGAGAAAACATAGTAATCCTATTAAATAAAGACTCAGTGAAAGCTCATGTCCTTATATGGGTTTAAACCTATTGTAGACTGATTCATGGAGGGTTTCAATTTGTAGATGTCTAGATTTATCTTATTGTTGGAGCTCTTCACCCACCACGTGTACTGTACTGCAATGCTCAGCACACCAAGGCATGCACTGTGCATTTGAGGCAGTTTCCAAAGAAAAAATAGACACATTTACAGATGCAAAAAAGTGATGCAAATGTGGATTTGTAGCAGACTAGCTGCAAGTGGGAGATGGGGCTTAGATTTTAATCACAGGTCACATAGGTCGTTGCCCAAGTCATTATATGTACCAGATATTGGGTGAGTAGCCATTGATTACAAATTAATCTATTTTTTAAAGCACGTATTCAAACTATAACACTTAAATGTGCATAACAAGTTGTTGCGTTGTCCTGTAGTGAGAACCAGTTAGAAGTTATAGATATACTGGGTCTTTTAAAGATGAAGGCAGGGGGGAGCATACGTGATTCATATTAAGATTCATTTATTTATCAACAAGCATTTACATGCATACTTGATTGATCCCCAGCCTGGAAAGTGGGTTGGGAACCATTATTATTGTGAAATGAACCAAAAACATGTACTGTCTAAATAGTTGACTTATCTTTGGGTTTTTGCAGGCAGGTCAACTTACCCCGATTTCCTGAGAGTCACTTAATTTTTTGACCCCCTCACCCAGTTACCTGGTCAGAGTGATAAATCACCAGGCAAAACCTGAGACAGATTGTGTTGGGGATACAGCTTGTCTCTGTATGTGATCTGCATCTATATTTCTAGGTTAATGCAGTTTACATTTATGACAGTAGATGGCATAAATGTAAACTATATATATCTATGTGTAGTGTCTGTTGTACATTCTCTACTGCATGTTGTTTGTCCTGTACATTGAGGTGATCTCTATGACTTCTTTTTCCTGTCTGTTATCCACCATGTTAAAGCAACATTCTCTTACTTCACTCATATTCCAGTAAAGCCAGTTCCTGTTACACCACAAATGTCTATCTAGATTTGACTCAGCTGCACCCAGAACTCACACTCTGCAATAGATTGTATCTTGGATATATTCATGTGGGTAACTCCATCCAAAAGGAACCAGTAAAGTTGCCCTTTTTTCTTGACTGGTGTTTGGGTGATTGCCTCACCTACTGGGTTTTGAAAACCTTCTATGCTGAACCTTGACCAGTACACAAAAGCACGAAGTCCATTGGGTGTTGGCTTCAGATGAAATGAAAAGATGATAACAGAATATTTATTAAGGAGTATAAAGCAGAAGTTGGGTGATCGCCAATAACACAGAACAGGAACACGTTATTTATTTACGCTGAGTATCCAAAAGCATTCAAGAGGAAAAAGACAGACACCACAAATCTGACTCTAGATCTATAGGTATGATTTATCCGGTTCGTAAAGTCCAAGACTCCACCCAGAAAAATGTAGCTGCACAGGTTTGATTGAGAAAAGTCTAAAGCTGACTCCCTCTGGAAGAATAATTCTGGTAGGTATTTGACAGCGTGTTTATATTCAGGCCCATTTAACTTCATGCAATCATCTGAGACTGAGCTGTCTTGTAAAACTCCCACATAAAAAGTGGTGAAGCAATTGTAGCCAAGTTACTACTGAGTAATCCCTTTCTGGTAGAAAGTATAACACTATCTGTGTGGTTGGAGAAAAATCTGAGCTTCCGCTGTTGACTTGGGTTGAACAGGATGAACTTATTTTCTAGTTCAGTGCCTCCAGCCAGTCAAGCCTGCTGAACACTGGGATATGTCGACTGGCAATATGTTTTAATAAAGAGTTAACATCCTTGCTTCCTCAGTAATAGGGGAACAACTAAAAACGAGCTGCAAATGAGGAGTCCAGAAAAGTCTATTACTCCAGCTTTCAATAAAATAGAACCTTTCACTCACAATTATGAAGTAAGTGTTCGATTCCCTTCAGGTGAATTATCTTATGTCACAATAGGCTGGTTCTCTGTAGACACATGAAGCTGCTGCTCTCCACACTACACTTAGAACAGGTCCAGACCCCTGTTAAAGACTCTGCCGCAAGGCAACACTGAGAAACCACCAGCAGAAACGGTCCTGCTACCATCTTGAAGGAGGGTAGATAGCAGGGAAACACAACACATCTGTACATTCTCCCCCGTGTGAAATTCCGTCCAAGAAGGCAAGACAATTTACACACATTTAAATCAGTAACATTAAACATCATTGTCATCTTCTGCAGACTGCTCATCCAGGAACAGTCCTTACAGCGATTAGCTACAACAGAGAGAAACATTAACAATAGAAAGACATCATGCTAACCAATCTAGGATGATCAGCACTCATGTCCATCAAAGCATAAGGTTGGACCACTTAACATCGTACAGCTTAACAGGGCCTTCCCAAGTCATCATATGCAAATACAGGTGGAGGTCATTGAACACGACTCCCTCTCTTAACGCCATCAGGCATCACTCTAGCGAGCCCCAAAGGGGAGTCATTATAAAACACCAGATATTCCAGTCGCAGTAGGTGTTGACACCAAACCCAAAGGCCTTGATTTAAAAATTGAGGAGTTAGGATTCAAACCTCCCCTCTGATGAAGGCCATAATTTGCGTGTATCAGGGGATTCAGGAGGGGGAGTGAACCAGTCACTTTTACTGACCTGAGCCATTTCTTTACTAGAGGATGCATCATTTGGCTCAGGCACAGGATCAACCTGCACAGTGGACTCAGCAGTAGAATCAAACTGTGAATCCTCAGTTAATGGAGGAACCACAGGCACAGAGAGTAAGTGATTTTTGGTGCCAAGTCTTAACACAACCATCTGGTCTTTAAATCCTGAAAAGTGGTATCCCAGGCAGCTCAGAACCATCTTATACATGTCCTTCCAACAACAATCTGCTAACTTATGTTTAGCTGAAGGACCTAGGTTACAAAGAAACACCTTATCATCAGGCTTCAAGTCTCGATAACGAACCTTAGCATCAAACCGCAGATTGCTAGCGGCATTCAGTCTGGACATATTCTCTTCAGCCATTTGGTAAGTTTTAATTAAACGGTCCTTGAGTCTGAAAGAAATAGGTTGTAATACCGCGCTGCTCACAATTACAATCAAATAGTCCAATTTATTCCAATCTATTAAGAAAGGCGGAGCTCAACGTGCGAGATGTAAGGTTCCAGTCCTTGCATGGGAAGTTTCACAAATATCACATAAACATATGATTACACAGAGCTCTCAATAATCCACCGTAGTGTACTTCAATCCACACGTGTTAGCACACAAGGAAATCCGCCACCGATCAATCAAGCCTCTTACCAGACATCTAGTATAAATCAGCAGAAAGGTCTGATCTCTCAGTTGAATCCCATTTTTCTGTATAATCTTCGGAGCGATCAGATTTTAATTAATGATCAGGAACCAGAGATCATTTAATTCTACTCCAAAATCATATTCAAGGATGAGAACTTAATATCCATGGATCAACAATGGCTCAAATTTAATTGACCATGTGGGGAGAAATTAAAAAAATATATAGTGCAGATTGTCTAAAAATATCTAAACTTTAATAAATAAAATGCGCACTCACAAAGAATTCAATTAAAATAAGCAGAATTCAAGTACAGCTGTCATGTCAGATAGTAGTTCTCACCACGCCGACACCCAGAACGGACCTGCGCTCAAGCTTAAAAGTATCCTGATTACTCCAACGCGTTTCACCCACGTGGGGCTTTGACTAAGGTAATCAATGCACTGACCAGGCCATATTTATAGCTCCCTAATCAATTACATATGCAGCCTGGTGCGGCTGTAAACCCGGAAGTGATAACAATAACAAACATTCCTCTCATGTCTGCCCAAATGATAAATAGTGATTAATCTCATCAAAGAAAAAAAAAATTTTTTTTTTAACTCATCTATAGAGTAAATAAGAAAAAATATATATAAATATTCCCAACCTTGTGAATTATTCAAATCCCCCGAGTAAGACAAATCCAATTCCTGGAATCCACAGGAGGCCGGAAGTGCGCCGTCTGCCTGAATCAACAGATGGAACGCAGAAATCGCGCACATGTTAAACAAAGGGTTCAGTTCCATGCAATCTGCATCCAGGTCATGGACCCCGCATCCGTCCCTGGCCTGTGCGTCCTATTCGCGCACCGGAAGAGGCCATCTGCACTCCAAAACTCAGTGCCCCCAGAGCGTCAGTCAATCCCGCGCTGCAGACGCAGATGTCGTGACTGCGCGCCGGATCTAGCAGCCTACGTTCCAAGCCCTGGGACGCAAATCGGTGCGTCCGCTCCACTGCGCACCGGATATGACGACTTGCGCTCCAGATCTCGGAACGCAAGCCAGTATATCAGCTCCACATCAGGGAAGTCATCTGTCTTATTTAATACCCGGAAGGCTCTGCGTTCCAGCTCGTGGACCGCACACCTCCGCAGCCGTGGACCGCACACTTCCGCAGTCATCATTTCCAAGAAAAATGAATTACATAACGGCCAATAACTGATCAAATTAAGTGATGCAGAAAAACTTTAACTACAAGATATAGAAAGAGTGTAAATAATAATTAATACATAAGGATTATATGAAATATAATCTTATCTCCTACCATTAAAATCACAATTTTAAACCACTAAACAGTGTATGTGATATTTTTAGTAGTCAGAAAAAACAGTGCATATCAATACTGTCAAAGAAATCAAAAAAGGTCCTATATTAGTATACCTAAACTATCACCATGTTTGTTAATCAATAAAGTGACTAAGATGTGTATCTATAAAACTAAACTGATAAAAAAATAATGACTTATCCTTATTTATCTTAAACCTAAATGCATAACGCCCCTACGGCGTCTGCGTTAGTGAGAACCACTTTACACAATTAGATCACATTCAAGACATTATATAAAAAGAAGTTCATAAACAATTTAAAAGTAGGCTAAAAAGAAGAAGCACATCTAAATAAAATCAATGTCTCACCTAGAATTATTAGAGCATTAATTAATCTTATGAGCTATCTATGAAACAGTTAAGATCGAATTCTACATTCAATCCATTAGGGACTAGCGTGTTAAGATCAAATATCCAGCGACTCTCCTTTTGTGACAATTCCCTTATCAGGTTGGTTCCACGCCAATGGGCTTCAATCTTGTCAATCCCTATAAAGCACATCTGGCTTGGGTCCGCAGCATGGAATTTCTTAAAATGGTTTGAAAGGTTATGTGCCTCGTATCCCCTTTTAATGTTATAAATATGCTCGCGGATCCTTACTTTAAGGAGACGTGCAGTTCTACCAACATAGAGGAGCCCGCAGGGACACCATATTATATAGACCACATACTTTGTGTTGCAACTAATCATCTGCTTAATTTTAATAGATCTCTGTGATCCTACACTTTGGAATTCTTTAACAGATTTATCGGATTTGTGACTGGTCCTGCAGCCACAACAAGTGCCACATCTAAAAAATCCCTTCAAAGAGTTATCAGCTACACCCACCCTACTCGGGGGGTTTATGTAACTCCTAACTAGCCGATCTCGAAGGCTTGGTGCCCTCCTATATATAAGGACTGGACTCTTTGGTAATGTCAACCCTAAGATGGGATCATCCTGTAAAATGTGCCAGTGTTTTTTAAGAATTCCCTTTATTTTACGGTGCTGTAGGTTGAAACCAGTCAGGAAGGCAAACTCGTTCTGCTGTTTCTTTGCCCTTTTTTGTCCATGGGGCTTCATAAGTGTGGATCTATCTGTGTCCCTAATTTCTTTTAGTTGTTGTTTTATGGCATCAGCAGGGTATCCCTTCTCAAGGAACCTCTCAGTCAATTGTTCAGATTGTTTATCAAAATCTGTAATCCTACTACAGTTTCTTCTAAGTCTGAGGAATTGACCCTTAGGGTCCTTGAGTCTGGAGATATACATTAAATGATCCTTGAGTCTGGAGATGTACAGATGTTCCTGTCCAACTCCATCTGTGGATACACAGAGCAGAAGGTCAATAGGTAACCAAGCTTCCTGGCCGAATATTAAAAAGTAGGGTCTTGTTTTGTACAAGTGTAGGCATGTACCATAGCTACTACATGTCGACTCCATGACTACTTGACCCAACATGTCCACTCTTACTCTTACTACTTGTCCTGATCCATGGTTAAAGGCAACCCAGGGTGACTAGAGAGGACATCAGCACCAATATTTTTAGCCTCAAGCTTGTACTTCAGAGTGAAATGATAACTAGATAAAGCAGCTAACTATTAATGGCCGGTTGCATTCCAATATGGCAGTAGTAAACACATATGTAAGTGGATTTTTATTGTCACGATGCACTCACCTTCCATCCGGTCCCACGGGTTCCTCGGTCAACCACTCAGGCAGCGCAGACTCGAGCGGCTTGCCAGGATCCCCGTTGCCCGTCAGCAGCGGCACAAGCGAGCACAGCTTAGTTATGTCCTCCAGCAGCGCTGTAGATAGGGGGCTAATGAGCCCCCATTTTACTAGTGGGCAAAACACCCTAATTTTTAACAGGGATATCAGCCCTTAGATTGTTCAGGGGCCAATGAGCCCAAAAAACATTCCAGCCAATCCCCAGCCTCCAGCCCTATAAAACCATTCCCTGCCATTCCATCATCGCCCGTGATAGCGTGCTACTGGGTGCTATAGTTCTTGACTTCCTGATTGTTTATCATTGCTGACCAAGTTTGCTTGACCACTCTGTGACCGCTGCCTGGATCAATGTTTGCCTGAACTCCGACTATGAACCTGTCTCATCCCTTGTACTGCGAACCCTCTGACCTCCCGGCTGGACCTTTGACCCTTCTCTTGCTCCTTCCTTGGTGCTGCATCTCATTATTGATACCCTGTGTATGACTCCGGCTTACCCGACATCACCTAGTCTCGCCTCTGGTTCATCCGCCTTCCCCAAGGGGTAAAAACTCAAAATTCTGTCCAGGGTAGTTCTTCGCAGAGGAACTAAGGCTCCTACGGACATAAGCCACAGGCCTCAAGCCTCCAGGATAATGCTGATGCAGTGCCTTTGCTGCAGTGCTTTTGTCGGAGGTAGAAGCAGTTTTCAAAAGATCATTGAGAGGCCGTGCTGTCTTAAAATAATTCTTCATGAAATGGTGATGAAATGGTCATGAAGTGGCAGTAAGTAAGACCTCTAATCAATCAGACTTTTAGGGTGTGGCCAGTTAATCACAGCTTCCCCTTTTCACAGGGTTGATTGCCTCTCCTTCCCCAGACACAACATGTCCCACAAAAGTTCACAGAAGCCTGAGCAAATTTGCAATTTCACAGATGAAGGCAAATGTCTTTTTTTGATCCTCCTTACTGATGGATATTTGATAAAAGTGTATACTGATCAGGAACAGTCCCATGGTTTAAGGTTCAATAATCCACACATATACATACCCCCCTCACTCTTTTTTTTCTTACCACAACAATAGTAGAAGCATGTGGGCTTTGAGAGTCGACAGTGAGGTTCTGATCATTCATCTTTTGAAGACACTCACAAACATCCTCCAGATCTTCGGGAAAAATGCGTCATGACCGTAATCTAAAGAGGATGCTATCAGTTAAAGAGATGCTATGCTGAGTGCTCTGAGCACACCCCACGTCCATATAATCAATAGAGGAAGCATCTCTGCATTCCATAAGCTGTTTTTGCAGGGCGTCTTTGTGTGCTTGTGGACTGCATCTCTCCCCAAGTGGAAATCCAGGGGACCCTCCTCTCTAATAACTTCAACAGAATAGGATTCAACATTCTCCACTGGATAACAATAGGCCTCTTCCAGCCAAGTTGGTATAATTATGGGATGAGCTGATAATCTTTCCTCTCTGAAATTATTTCCTATTCCTGCTTCGTAACTTCTTCAGTCTCAGAAAATAACCACAATTCACTCCAGGGGCGATTTCTACATACACTTTCAAAACCTCTCCTGGTGGAAGTTCCCCCTGGTGGAAGTTCTATGGAACACCAAGGGTTACCCACACATCCCCCAGGTAATTCTGACGAATGTAAAGCCACTGTTAAAGCCGCCCCCCCATGTTGAAGAAATTAAAGGAAAGCAACTTCCACAGCTGTAACATTTTTCCTTTAAAATAATAGTCCAGCCAATTATCTGATTGGTGGTTGTCTGGCACCCGCCTACTTACCGAAACGTCAGATCGAGTCCCTTGTGCCACCCTTGTGGGGGTGCGCGCTGCTCGGCAACTCCTGCTTTGCCATTCTGGATGGCTGTAGGTTTGCAATAACAAAAAATGGCTTGCCCAGATGTGGGGGGGCCCACTGCCGCTGATAGCTTTGTATCTTTGGCCCACCGCCTGTCAGACCAAAGACTGAAGCCTCCTGGACGAGACCATAACCCAAAGGTCGGTGGAGGCACCCTTTGCATGGCAAGTGGTGGAGGCTCCGGGGCATGTGCCCCTTGCGTCCCCTCATGATTCGGTCCTGCTGAACAGTAGTACTCACATGGGTGTCCTTGTATGCTTTCACAATAAATAATGCAGGAAGCTTTAAACTTTCCATAATCTGCTACTTTTTCTTCTCCTCAGAGCAAGTCCATTCTTCCATCACCTCTAAAGTATAATCCCGGTATAGTGTAGTCCCAGCCCTCAAAACGTTCCTCTCCCGTAGGCACATTCCTAAAAAAGACTTGCTATACATACACCTTATGGTAAAAATACCAGGAATTTTGTTTGATTTTTCCTTTTTACCAGAAGGCAGAAAAATATGTGCCATACGTTTGAATTTACCATGCTGTTGTTACAGGAAAGGACTGTGAGTGGACTTCCCCTCAAAAGTGGAAGTAGAAAAATAACTTCATCTGATCCCCTCAGCATCCCAAATTAGGATACCTGCTGCACATCCACAGCCAGAAAGCTGCTTCCAGTTCCATGCCCAGGACCAGTCCCCGTCTAACCTCTGATCCAGGGATCTGTTGCTTTTTTCCACATGGCTGTTTAGAGGCTAGCTGGAACTGTGTATCATTGGTCTTGCTCCCAAGTTGTTGTCTCCAGTCTGAAAAGCTTTCTGGACACTGTTGCGCCCTTCCTTGCTCTGTCCCTCTCTTCCTGGCCCCTCCCCTGTTTAAGTCTGCCTAACTGACAGACAGGGGAGGATACGCAACGCTGGATCAATGCCCTGTTACCAGAAAAAGAATAGATGTCCCTGGCAGCTTGGGAGCTACTGTTTGTTTGATGCCATCACCTTGCAGCATCACATGTCCACTGGCCGAGTGCTTTGCCCCCTCACTCCCATCATCCTGTTGTACCTCCCCACCATGGCCCACCTGCGACAGCATACACTTTGGTGTTTTGGCGTCTTAGTTATTAATGCTGGAGCCCGCGGAGAGTCCTGTGGGCCTCCAGTGGTCCAGGGTGAGCCTGTGAGTTACATATCCTTGTGCTTTCTAGCATGATTATATGGATATTTAATATTAGTTTTTGTGATACATCCACTTTAATCATTCTAGAAGCATGTTGCATCTGTATAGCACGCAGGTCTCTTTTTGACTGCGAAAATGACTGTCAAACGTAAACATAAACTTTCCTCGGTACATTTTTAGAAGCGGATGTGGGACAGAAAACTTGAGCTTGGCAAGAAAATGTCTAGCTGGCTGTACATATGTCTTGCAGCTGGGAAACTGAGGCACATGCCTGGAAGATGACACCCCACACTGCCTGCACACATAAATATGACATTTTCCAATAATTCCAATCAGTATGAGCATCGTCTTAGAACGTGCCGCCTCCTCTGACCACACTGGAGTCCTTTCTGTGGTCCTATCGATACCGATTTATTTTTCTCTGATCTTCCTAAATGGTTGATGTAAGAGAAATTCAGTTTAAAGTCATCAACCGTTCAAATCAAAACTTTGAGCAAATCTCCCAATGATAACAGTAATTTTTCACAAATGAAAATACTCAAAATGCACTGTTCCAAGTTATTATTTTTATGCACAACAGAGTTATAATACATTTTATAGGCTGTAAAGGACTGAAATGGTAATTTGTTGAATTTGCAGTATTGACAGGTCCTGTGTACTGAAATCAAAAGCTATATCAATCAAAAACATCTTAACAGGCCAAGTTACATGTTAACCTAGGACCCCTTGTTTGATATCCGCTTTACATTTTTTGAACATGTGGGTTTTTGGAGAGTTTCTGCTTGAATTTCTTTTCAGGATTTTCCCCCAGTACTGTTGTTTTGATGTGACCTGCCTCCCAACCTGATATATCTTTTGCTTGAGGATATTCCAAAGGTTCTCAATTGGGTTAAGGTCAGGGGAGGATGATTGCCACACCATGAGTTTCTCTCATAGCAGCATATATACATTACTGTATCTCACAAAATTGAGTATGCTCCTCACATTTTTGTATATATCTTTCCATGGGACAACACTGGGGATATGACACTTTGATACAACGTAAAATAGTCAGTGTAAAACAGCTTAAATTTGGTGTTTAGACACTAAAGTGGACCAAAGCCCAGGATTTCACTATCTCAAATTGGGATGCCCCTCTGCATGAAACCATGGTTCTCCTCCAGTCAGATTCTCTGGCAACGCATAATAATGTGTGGCTGGAGAATCTGAATGGAATTCTAGCCACACACATGATCGGTGCACGGCACCCCGTGCGTCACTCAACCAGAGAACGATGTGAGAGATGCTTGGATAGGTAAGAAAAGCAGGCAACTGGTGGGGTTTCATGCAGCATATGCCCCTGGGTTTTGGTCCACTTTAATGTCTAAACCCCTACAAGCTGTACACTGACTACTTTTAGTGTTGTCCCATGAAAAGATATAATAACATAGTAACAAAAAAGTGAAGGGGGTACTCACTTTTGTGACATACTGTATACTGTATATAATATAGAGGGTCATTTTTAAACCATCGAGGACCCTAAAGGGCCTACCAGCTTGCCATGATTCCAGCCCAAAACATGACTCTTTCTTGCAGATATTGCAACCTTGTTGGGACACGGTGACCATTCACCAACCATCCACTGCCTCATCAATCTGGACCATCCAGGAATGCATCCAGGCACTGAAACAGTTTCTACTTATAAGCACTAGTTAGGGGTTGCTGAATAGTGGATATATGCACAAATGGATTTAAAGGATCATACCCTTTGAAAATGGCATGTTATCAGCTGCTCCTTTAATTCAATTAGTTTGTCTGGCTGAAACATTCCTCATTATGCTTTTACTGCACAGACCTGTCTGTTCTTTGAATTAGCCACAAATCTTCAAAGTACAATGATGTTTTCATACCTTGTCCAAGGCATTGCACAATTTAAAACTTTTATGGCAACAGAGAGATCCTTTTTCTTTCCCATATTGCTTGAAACCTGTGTTTTCCTTTGTTTGTGCTCACCTAACTAATTATCACTCATTATTTCAGTGATGCAAAAAGCCTTGAGGCACTATGCCACAGGCTTGATTCAACAAAGTTTGTAACAAGAAATAAGTCTGTTTTTTTTAAAACAAAAGACACTTTTAGCTTTTTCAAATATTTGTGACTCAACAAAGGAAACACCATGCCTCATTTTCTAAGTTTTTTTCACTTGTCTTCTCTCATGGAGCGAAAGAAAAAAAGTATAACTGTAATTTACAATGAAAAAATGAGTGTGATTCAGCAATGTTTTGACTCTAGTTTTTACTACTCTTTTGAATGAATTATTTACAGCTGCCCCGAACAGATGTAAAAAAATTCTTTTTTTTTCACCCAAAAAGCCAGGTTAGCAACTGTCAGCATGTTTTTTATTAGTGTAAAATACATGCAGGATTAAAGCAGACCAACAGTCAAAAATGAATTAAATCAGACCAACACAACAAACAGTGCTCAAATGCATCCTTTTCCAGGGCAATTTAGATTGCTGCACATAAAAAATAACTTACCTTTTTCTAACGCCTGCTGAGGTAAATTTTAAAAACAATATGGATGCTCATGGGCTTGCAGGTCACCTGCAAACAGGAAGTCATGCTGGGCTTCCTGTTACAGTGCATTTCAGTCTCTGTCACTTGGGAGAGGAAGCTCCAAAATGGCTGCTACCTTTCTTTTCCAACTGTGCCAGGCTGTTGGTCTGGTTTAACTTTTCCATGACTGTTTAATTTAAAGCTGCCGACACCCCAGGTAAAGCACCAAACTTGGCCCAAAGGCTAAAGGGTCTAGTGAGTTTCCAGAACCAGACTAGTGCACTAGCATGGTAATTAGGAGGGAGGGGCCATGATTCGTTTTCATTTTAATTGAAACAGTAAAAATAAATAAATACAAAGTTAACTCCAGTAGGTTTTCAGAAATAATTCTATGCAATTGCAATAGCCATATTTTTGTTATTTTGATACGTTTTACAATTACTGTTTTAGTAAAATATTAAAGGCTACACCCCTGAAAAAGTGCTAAACCTTGGCCAAAAGCCATGTAGCTGGAACGTTGAGAACCCTGAGATTACTATGCCTGGTGCACCAGTCTGGTAATCTGGAGGAAGGGCCGAGATTTCTTTTTCATTTCATTTGAAACAGTTACAAAATAAATAAAGTAAACTCCCGCATATTGGTAGGAATAAATCTATGCAACTGCAATTGTGTTTTTTTTATACTTCAACACATATTACAAGTCATCCAAAACATGTGAAGCAAAAGAAAACGGCATGTGCAGTTGCCTTGATCTATTACAAAATGCATATCTAGCATTACATGGATTATTATTATTATTATTATTGTTTATTTATATAGCGCCATCATCTTCCGTAGCGCTTTACAAAGTAGTAATTACAGACAGGGTAGAAACATACGATACATATACTATTTCAAATGCAGTTTTACAGAGTTGACAATGGATATTCTGAGTACAAGATACAATAGGGGAGAGAGCCCTGCCCTTGCGAGCTTACAGTCTAAAGGATGAATGTGATCCTTCATAACAAAAAGACTAGTTGCACAAGTGCATTAAAAAACAATTGTCACAAATTGACAGATATCTATTACATGGGGACGTCACCTGATCATTCCGCAGCTGTGTGAAATGTAGAAAACAAATGCATCATTTGGGGTAAAGACTTCTCAGTACCAGAGACACTTTCACAATTTTTAGCTGGTAAATTCGAGCCAATTTTCCGGAAATTTACACTTACAAAAGCCATTTTTGTATGTACATTTTTCTCCTGCATTTTCGACTGGACGAATCACTCAGAGTTATTTAAGTTTTTGGCATGGGATATATTTTTCAAAAAAATTATTCTTTTTGAATGTTGAATCAAGCCCTAATTGTGTGTTTTTATCAAAAATATCTAAGAAAAAAAGTCTATTGCTGCTCTAAAAGTAATAGGGGTCAGTTGACAGCAGACAGCACTGAAACAGCAGGAGGAGGGTTAATATAGGCTGAACAGAAAAAACTGCGCTATGATGTTAGTTGTCTACTGTACTGTGTATTGTAAAGAGATGAATGATTGGGAGTGCATGGCTTGTGGGGTGGTTACTTCTACAGATACATTGCCAAGATGATTATATTACTACAACTCATTATCCACCCTCATCAGGGGCCATTAATTAGGATACATTACAATAATTGCCTGCAAAATAATGAAACTAGACACCATCAAGCCACATATGTTCTAGTAGTATATGGAGCTGTATGGAATATCCTTTGGTGACCTATATATCAAATTCAAATAATATTAATTGTAATGTGTATTATAAATAGTGCTTGCCTAAGTCCTCTGGAAAGTCTCAACATTTGTAGCCAAAAAACTTTGTTTGCATTAGTTTCAAGTAATGAAACGGTTCCTATACTAATATGAGGTCTGTGGTAGCTAAGGCATACAATAAGGCATTATTTTATTGTAACATTGAGGCTAATATCAACAAGCACATGTACCTGTTAGTGCCTGTCCTGGTTGCTTACCCACTGGGATTATCTGCTTACAGGCTTAATTCTCCATAAGGACTAGTAAGGTTTGGTTTCTTATTGGATATGCACTGAACATATATGTTTAAAATACCTGTCCAGCCAGTAAAAAATACTACAATTACCTGATCATCTTGCAGGTTGCAGCAGTCCAGTTTCCATGCTATCATCTCAGTTTTTTAACCCAGCCTCCTTCAGTGTGCGTTCCTGTTTCTAGTCACTCTTGTTGATTGGCCAATAGGGCGCACCATGTTAGCATCCACTGCTGATATGATACCAACAATGGACACTCATATGCCCCCCACAGGTCAGGTGAGAGGCTGTAGGCAGCTATAGAGTTGACAGCTCCAAAACAGGACCACTACAGCCTGAGGGCTATGAGGGTTCAAGGTGGAGAAGTAAGTGTTGCCTGCACAGTTACTGTCAGAATAATAAACAGTCTATATACACCTTACCCCTGATCCACTGAAAACTGTGGGGCTTTCTATCCCTGCCTTGCTGATTAAGGGTAAGGGAGCTTGACCAGACTATTCAGTCTGAGCTGTCTTCTCTTGATGCTGCAGGAGCATGATGAAGCTAGCAGTGGAGCTGTTATGGTAAGCACTGGAATTGCTCCTTTGCAAAAACCTCTAGGACCTAATGATAGTAGCAATCACCACTGTACAATGGAGGTTACTGTTCCCTGCCCTGCCCCTGCTATGTCATTCTGTCCAACAGAGGCATGTTGTAGTAACCAAATGATGCTGGGACACATATGAAGAGATTCTAATGGGTATAGTGGTGGACCACTATAGATGTCTACTTCTCAGGGAAGGTTTCATTGGCATAGTTTGTGAGCAGAGAAGTTATATCCACCACCACATACCTCAGCAGGTAATCGTGGAGTCTCATTAGAATTGTCCCAACTCCCACAGCGCATCCCTACTGTTCCAGATCTTCAATATTTTTTTTTTTGAGACGATCCAGCCTCAGGAACCATGTGTGTCCCTCTCGTGGCTATCTGGTCACAGCCTACAAGAGCTAAATCATGGCTGGAACGACACCCCCTCCATAGAATGGAGTGCACAGCTTCAATGCATGAATGAATAGTAGGTTTTCTAGGCACTGCCTCTACAGGAGGAAGTGGGAGGCTGCTCCCTAGAATGAGTGATCATTGAATAGCCAGAACCAACAGAATCAATTTGGTTTTGTTTGTTTTTTTACACCTTTAGCAATTCCAGAGTATATTTGGGCCCGCCAGAGAAAATCATTCTTGGGGCCTACATTTCAGCTTTATAAAAATAATGAAAAGATAATCTTAATCACATTGCAGCACAATATAAAGTGTGATGTTTATTCATTAAATAACAAAAGTCAATTACTGAATCCTAAACAAATTCCAAGAACATTTCAGGTGGACCAAATGCTGTGTCAGTCTCGGGCCTCTGGTACTGCCCTGATGGTGGCCTTGCATCGTGGAGGAATGTATGGTGTTCTGGTAGGCCAGTCCAACACTGCCATGTCCACTCCGCTCAATGTTTAGCTCACATTAATTGCTTATCTTATTGGTCAAACATTTTAAAAACTTCCATTGTAGCACACAAACAATTTAACAAATATCTTAGACAATAGATCAATCCATAATTCCAAACTGCTCTGGCATAAGTAGAGCTCTGAATAAATATGGGTACTGTTTTTAGGAACAAGAGTGAATTTGTTCTAGGTGCCGCATGTCAAAATGTAATAGATTATGGTAAAATAAAGGTTTACATTTGGCACAGAAAACGTTTGTTTTACACCAGCAATAATATTATTGTGTTATTGAGAAAAATCTGAGAGCTCTTTGTTAATGTCATAAGGTGTTAATGGAATGCAGCCCATATTGTTTTCACATTTTAAAGGGATTATCCGGGGGGAAAAAACTCTTCCTTTTCCAATTTGTTACATTTTTTAAATATTTCTTCAGAAATGACATTACAGGTCTGCCATTAAAGTGTTCATGTTACAATGTTGCTACAATGTAATTCCATATGTTTTCGCTTTGTTACTAGTTGATAGATGCTGAAAAACAGACTTTAAACACACCGCCTCCTGCGCTATGGGCTACAAACAAGTATTTTTCAGCGCCAGAGATTTGTGAGGCTGTTTTTTTGCTGAATATGGTGTGAGTCGGTCGCTATGAGCAGTCGCTAACATGCGCTCCCATACAGCGCTGTACTGGTCAAATAGCGACTCCTCACAATGTATTCAACATTACTGAACAGCGACTGAGTCGCTATAAAGCAGCGACCCACGGCCGAGCACAGTGACTACTAGCGGGCGCTCTGAAAATGCCTGCTACAGACGCTCATCTGTCGCTACCTGCCGCTAATGATGAATCAGCCTCCCCGTGTGTATAGCACAGAATTTAAACTGCTGGATGAGATCCTGCACTGCACCAGTCACAGTGACTGAAGTGCACCGTGATCTGCATTTTTATTTATTTATTTTTACTGTTTCAATTAAAATAAAAACAAACCATGGCCCCTCCCTCCAGATTACCAGGCTAGTGCACCAGTCTGGTCCTGGCAACTCACTCACCCCTTTAGCCCTTGGCCCAGGTTTGGTGCTCTGTCTGGGGTGTTGTCAGTCTTAAATAAAACTGTCATAAAAATGATAATGTTAATCCGCATGTCTTTTACACTGATAAAAAAACATGCTGGCATTTGGGGTAAAAAAGAAACATATGGGAATGTGCTGAGTTTTTTTTAAGACCTGCTCGAGACAGCTGTAAATAATTCATTCAAAAGAGTAGTAAAAACTAAACATTGCTGAATCAGACTCATTGTTTACAATTGTAAATTTCAGCTGTATATTTTTCACTTTACGAGACAAGACAAGTGAAACAATGTAGTATAGAAAAGAAGGCATGTTTTTTTCTTTGTTGAATCACACGAATTTGAAAAAGCTATAACTAGTATTTTTTTCTCATAGAACAGACAAATTTCTTGTTACAAACTTTGCTGAATTGAGCCCTTAGTGCCAATTTCCACTATTTCTAGGACTATACTTCTCAGCGATGCTCCTGATTATCTGCACCTTCCATTCATGCTCTTTTGCACACAAGCTTGTGAAAATTTAGGCCCTTATTTATGAAGGAATAGCGACAGGTGAGCGGCCGGTAATGACGGGCCCCGCAACGAGAACGCCGGCTCCCCACCACAATCACACATTTATCAAGCCGATCCTGCTTAGCGACTGAGATAGCGCCATATAGCCACTCATTCATCATTATTCCAGCCTCAGCCCACAGCGCCAGCGTCCGACCTTGAACAGCGACAGGTATGACCTCTCGCTACCTGGCGCTCTCCAATGCATTTCAATGGAACAATCTTTAAATATTCATAATTAATTGTTATTAATGTTTTTTGTTTTTTGTTTTTTTAAATGTGAAAAATTCTGTGACCACTTCTGCCATTTTAAATATTTTTTTAAGGTAAAAAAAAATTAAAAAAAATGTACAGAATTAATATTACAGGTCTGATATTAATGTATTCATATTACAAAATTATTTTAAAAACTTGTTTTTTTTGGTTTCCAAAAAATATGGTTGTTTGGGGGTTAAAAAACTACTTTTAACCCATCGCCAGCGCTCTGGGGTTTAAACATGCATTTCACAGCGCGAGAATTTTTAGAGCGTGATTTGTTAATGAATATGGTTGGAAGCCGGTCGCTATGGCCAGTCGCTATCATGCGCTCCCATACAGCGCGGAACCTGACAAATAGCGACTCCTCACCCAATATTCAACATTACCGCACACCGACTGAGTCGCTATCAACTACCGAACAACGGCCAAGCACAGCGACTACTAGCGGGCGCTCTGAAAATGCCGCTACAGTCGCTCAACTGTCGCTACCTGCCGCTGTTAATGAATTGGCCTCCCCGTCTTAAAGAGGCCTTCTGGTCCAATGGCCAGAAAATAATCTTGAGTCATCTCTTGACCACTATTAAAACCAATATGCCTCGGTACTAGAAAAGGCTGTCTGTCCCCTTAGTAACTAGGTCCTAGAGGTGAAGTCTTTTAGCAGGATGGAGAAACTGTTCTCTGGTAACAAGGGAACTCATGGACTGTAGTAGGTAGGTAGGTAGGAGTATACCTCCAGTCTGATTTGACCTCTAAACTTTGGTGCTGACAGCATATTCCCCAGCCATCCTCGTTGTGTTAGGAACAAAAGTGAATTTATTCTAGGTGCAGCAAGGGCAGAGGAGGAAGCAGGCTGTGGATAATGGTAATGTGTGTTTGTGTGTGTGTGTGTGTGTGTGTGTGTGTTTATGTGGGCTTGAGGCACTGCTGTGGCATGGGAGCTCTGTAACTGGGATACCACACACATTGCCTGTAATTGGGATGCCACGCACACTGCATGTAATTAGGATGCCCCTTGCTGCCTTTAATGTGGGATACTACTTACTGCCTGTAATGTGGGATGCCTCTCACTGTCTGTAATGTGGGGTCTGTTATGGGGTGATTGGGGGGATTTTGCACACGGTCTATAATGAGGTGATTGGGGGGATTTTAGTACACCATTTGGTTCAGGATATTTTTTTCTTAGTTTCCTTCTTGAAATTCTGGAATAGTAATGACGGGAGACATTGTAATTATGGGTGGCTTGAACATGCCTGATGTGGACTGTAATATCCCAAGTGCACCGACATTCAAGAGCAGGACTATATTAGAGGCACTTAATAGAGCATTTCTAAAACAACTTGTGGCATCACCATTTAGAGGAGATAACATTTTAGACTTAGTTCTGATCAGTGGGGATCTGGTGTCCGAGGTCAGGGTAGAAGAAAATCTGGGGTCCAGTGACCATCAGTGCTTATGGTTCAGAATAAAAACAGACATTGTGCAATCCCACACTAGAACCCAAATGCTACGTTTTATGAAAACACACTTTAAGGGAATGGCAGAGTATGTAGAAAGGGAATTAAACTGGCCCAACAGCCTGGCACAGTTGAAAAAAAAAACTCTCCCATACTCACTTGACCTATCTGCACCCATGATACTGAAGGATTGCCAGCTCCTACATTTGCTTCTGAATCCACTCAAAGCTGAAACGCCATCTCACTGATTTTCTAATGGTAGCGGCCATTTTGGAGCTTCTTTTCCCAGCATCTCAGCCATGCTGCTGTCTGGATTCAACTGACATAACAGACAATACACAGTAACAGGAAACCCAGCAAAACGTCCTTTTTGCAGGCAGCCTGCACATACATGAGCCATTTTGTTTTCATTTTTTTGTGCAGCAATCTAAATTGGCCTGGGGAGGGATGCATATGAGCACTGATTGTTTTGTTGGTCCTGTTTCAGTCGCTTTAAGTGAACGGAACAGAGCAGCAGAAGTAAATGCCCAGTGGTCATAATTAAAATGACCATCTTAAAGGCAACTTAACAATACAACAAGTAGCAAAAATAAAAGGAAGAAGAAACTGCTATGGTTTACTATAGTCAAAAAAAAAAGAAGTCTGCCTATAAGACGTTTAAAGAAAGTAGAAGTGTAGCTGACAGAGAGGTATATAAAATCAAACAGAGGGAAGCAAAATGGATTATAAATACTGCTGTCATGGTGGCCAATGTGGTCCTGCATGCACTTGCGAAACTGAGCATGTGCAGCAGGCACTTCCAGGTTCTAGTGGCCTAAAAAAAGGATGCCTGAGTCACTGGGAAGATGCCTGCAGATCTTTGCCATATGTAGAATATGGCCTTGTTCCCTGTTCCTGCATTCAGCTGGGTTTCTGCACGCACTGGAACCCTGCACACGCAGCTCTGCTTCTACATGCACTGGAGTCCTGTACACCCAGCTCTGCTCCTGCATGCACTTTGTACCAGGGTCTTGGGGCTCGCTGTTTGTCAGCACTAGCTGTGACACCCCCACACTGGGCCTGGCTCCCATCTTTTCTAACGGAAAGCTCTGGCAAAATCCTGACTGCCGTCAGACTCCCCATACAGGGCCTGACCGTCTTGTCTTCCAGCTTCTGAATTCCAGTTCACCTCTCCAGAATATGCAATTCATTCATTCCTGACACCCTGGCCTTCTCTTCTGCTGTGTTTTCCCTGTAACCACTACCAGGGGAAGCCGCAGGCGGTACTGCTAGCAGTAGTCTATGTCTACATCGGCCGATCCACAACAAGACCAAATCTGTGAAGAAGGGGGATAAAACATTTTTCCGATATATTGGAGTCTCAAAAATTAGAAATGGGGAGAATAATTATAAGGCTGTGGCTGACCATCATAATTTTGTTCAGTATTTTCAGATGGTGGCTTTCAAACCCATAGCATGTATGGCCATAGCATAGCATCCAACTGGGAGGATCTAGCTCCTGAGTTTTTGGAGGTTGATGCCTTAGCTGAGTTGGTACATCTAAAGTTTAGTAAGGCAATGGGTCCAGATGAATTTCTAGGAAACTCAGATTTGTTAATGTTGTGTATTCTGAAGAACGGGTTACAAGTGGTGTACTCCAAGGCTCTGCCCTGGGCCCAATTCTTTTTAATATGTTTGTAAGTGACATGGGGAAGGCTTAGTAGGAAAAGTTTGCCTGTTTGCCGATGATACAAAAATGAGTAATTGGGTGGAGTCTGCAACATGGAAAATGATTTAGCTTTACTGGATGGTCAAAACACTGTAAACTGGAGTTTAATGTCTCTAAATGAAAAATTATGCACTTGGGTAGAAGGAATCCTTGCTCTGAGTACCTTTTGGGTAGTACTATGTTAGTCAGGACTTCGGAGGAGAGATATTTAGGGGTACTGATTACTGATAGCTGCAAGATTACTGAACCGTGTAACCAGGCAGTGGGAAAAGCAAGCAGGGTGTGGGGCTGCATAGCTTCAGGCATCACCAGTAGGAGAGGAAGAAACCTTAATAATAGAACAAGGGGGCAGAACCTGAAGATAGTCGGAGGGAAGTTCAGGAGCAATGTTAGAAAATATTATTTTACAGAAAGAGTAGTAGATATAGAGGTAGCTTAAACATGTAAAAGGAATTGAATTTAAACATGCCTAAGATAAAGAGAACATATAGTATACCCATAAGGGCAGACTAGATGGACCGTATGGTCTCCTCCTGCTGTCAATCTGTTTCAAGCTGCAATTCACACACAAATGTGCACCCAGAGTTGAACTTGATTTGTTAAATCATTGACATGAACCCCACTGAGGGCTTTATGTGAGGTGAAAAAGCTTCTGGAAAAGGCTGGACATGTGGGATGCTTGGGGCCTAGAAGTCCATACTATATACCAGCACTAAGCTCCAAATTAAAACTAAACTTTAGTGCCAATGCTGTTAAAAATCACAACAGGTTATAGCAAGATTTGGGTTCCTTACCCATGTGGGAAGTGGGAGTATAGTCGCTACTTTACTGGGATACCCATGTTATGCCTAATATAGTGGCGAAAGCCCCTTATTCAAGAGTAAAAGCAATAAGTACTTCTTTACCTTGCCTATTTTTTAGCCCAGCTATATGAATGCTTGAAGAAATAAATCAGTGTATTATTATTATTATTACCTTTCTAGTTTAAACTAGAAACGTAACTGCTTTATGGTCACTGATTGCCAGAGATGGGGGAATTAGAGCACATAATAGGAGGGCATGTTTGACTTTTATTCTTAACCCTTTCAGTGCCTACCTAGATATGTCCCCCTTTTCCCCTTTTTGTGCTATGTATGTTTAACTGTGATATTTTCTCGAAAAGTATATATTTTTTTCAGCAGCATTTAGGCTTTAACATGAACTGTGTTGTTTTTAAAATTTTTAACATTTTGTTGCATTTTTTTAAATATAAAAGGTACATTTTTCAAGAAAACCATATTGTGTGCAAAAGCCCTATTCTTCCCCATTACAATGGCACCACATATGTATAGAAAAAAAACCTGTTCCTGCCCAAAAGCCCCCCACTAAAAAGAGTATTTTATGACATTTCACATACAGCTACCTCTTTGGGGGGGGGGGGGTGTAGGGGAGGTAGGATACCTGCATTGCATAAAAACATTTTAAGGTTTAAACCATTCAGAATAAAAAAACATTGTTTGGGGTCCTCCTATCCAGCAAAACTAGCCCGGCACCAACTATGGGGGCTGGTAGACCAGAGGCCAAGCTGCCGACCCCCAGCCCTGAAGGCTCCCATCCTAAATTTCCTTCACATGTTGCTGGCTCTTCTGCACCCCTAGGCTTTGGGGATGCAGGTAATGGGGTGGGGGGGGGGGGGTTGTGGCAAGTCACCAACTGGCTGGCAGGTGACTTGCCAGCCCCTCCTGCCTTGTGAACTGTTTTAGGGGGTTTTAAGGACCTCCTTATCAGTTCAAAAATAGTTACATTTGTAAAACACACAGACACATTATTTTTACTAGTCACTTCGATTCCATTGCTCCGGCTATCGACACCTGTCAGAAGCTCGGGGGGGGGGGGTTCAAAGCCCTGTGCTGGATTCAGGATGGAGGTGAGCATTTCACAGTTTTTTAGTAGATTCTAGGTTTAGTAGATTCTAGGTGCTTAGCACATAATGATAGCAGCCACAACTTAGAATCCATGCGCTTGGCATTTAAAGGGTTAAATAGCTATAATGCTTGTTTTTGTCTCTTTCTAAAGTATCTGGTGACTATGTTAAGGAAAGTGTATTGAATCAAGGCAATTTGGTGATATGTTGGCCTCCCAGGATTATCTAATCACCCTTGCCATACAGTCGCCAAGTAGCTGCTCACGCTACAGGGGAAACATTGTCAATGCTGCTTCGAAGTTGTTCTTGTAACTGATGATTATATCAGTGCATTGTGTTGTTTCATTTTTCATATAACTGCCAAATATGTTGGGTTGTGCAATTAGCCTGTCCTGGGGGAAAGATTATTTGTGCTTCCCATGAACTCCTCCCGTTCATGTCTGCTTTTAATCTGCATCGGTTTGTGGGAAGAGCATTGCAAGTAGTCAACCGTAAAACTGACAGCAAGTCTGTAAAGGTTTTCCCTTTCATTCTTGTACGTCAGGATAAAATTGTACTTTCTGCATGAGAAACTGTGCCTATGTGTCACTGTGATATGGAAATACCCTGCTGTTGGCTGCCCTATCTAAAGTAACTTAACCTAACCTGACTAAATAAACACAACCTTGAAAAGAATACAGGATAGAGCATAAGAGAAATCCTGAATTAAAGTGTTGATTTTACATTTCCAGGCTATAGATTATGTACAAGTGCTGACACTTTGCTTTCCGTATATACAGTACTTAAGTATTTCTAATTAAGTTCAAGGAAATATCATAAAGACATTCCAATTGAAATGCTGATAGGAAGAACTGTAAGACTCAGAGCCCTAACAAGCAGCCACCCTAGTTGCTGCACAGGCAATTGGTGATGTTTATTTCCTCCAAGGGCTTGGGGAGTACTACCTTGTTTGCCAGAACCCCAGCTATTGGACCATGCATTATCTTTCATCTCTATACTGCTGGTAGGCAGCAGTATAAAAACATAAGAAGAAGGATACATTTGCTCTTCTATATTTTTGTAGTTACTAATACAGGCCGTACCCAAGATAGCCCTCCCTTATGAATATAGAATATATGATGTTTTAATGAGGTTGAGAGAAAACATATGTTCAAAAAAAGTGGTAAATACATTCATAGGCTCAAATAAAATATTTTGAGACTGATTTATGAAGTGTTAGCGTTTTTTTGCCTCAGTGGCACTCACAGTGCAATTTAACAAACTGAAAAATGGCAGCGCCCGCCAGCACATGTCTAATTTACCGTATTTTTTGCCATATAAGACGCACCTGCCCATAAGACGCACCTAGGATTTGGAGGAGAAAAATAAGAAAAAAAATATTCTAAGCTAAATGTTGTGCTAAAACACCCCATTACAGGGGTGGCATTCCCCCATCCCATTCCCCATGGGCAGTGTGGCATCCCCCCATCCCATTCCCCATGGGCAGTGTGGCATCCCCCCATCCCATTCCCCATGGGCAGTGTGGCATCCCCCCATCCCATTCCCCATGGGCAGTGTGGCATCCCCCCATCCCATTCCCCATGGCCAGTGTGGCATCCCCCCATCCCATTCCCCATGGCCAGTGTGGCATTCTCCCCTCCCATAGGCAGTGTGGGATGCCCCCATCCCATAGGCAGTGTGGCATACCCCTCTCCCATTCCCATAGGCAGCGTGGCATGCCCCTATCCCCTTCCCATACACAGTGTGGGATGCCTTCATCCCATTCCCATAGGCAGTCTGGTATCCCCCCCTTCCTACTTGGACATTTTGAGTGTCTGGGCATCCACTTGGCAAATGAAGTTCAATGTGGAGAAATGTAAAGTCATGCACTTGGGGTCTAACAACCTGAAGGCCACATATATCCTCGCGGGAGTAAAACTGGAAGAATCATTTGCTGAGAAGGATCTGTTGTACTGGTAGATCACAAGCTAAATAACAGCATGCAATGCCAAGCAGCTGCTTCCAAGGCCACAAGTCACTGGTGTGCCCTTACCTGGCATATGCCGTCCATTTCCGGGCACCAGATCATAGAATCGATGCTCTGAATATGGAAAGGGTGCAGAGGAGAGCCACCAAACTTATAAGAGGAATGAAGGATCTTAGTTATAAAGAAATATTATGAGAATTAAACCTGTTTAGTCTTGAGAGGAGACAACTGTGTGCGGACATGGAAACACTATTTCAGGTACAATCCTCTCTAAAGACAAGGGGGCACTCCCTTTGACTGGAAAAAAAGAAATTTAATCTCTGGAGGCAACAAACATTTTTTTACCATAAGAACTATAAATCTGTGGAATAGCCTCCCACATAAGCTTGCTAGAGCTGACCGATTTAAAAAAGGATTAGATGGTTATTTAAATGAAAATAATATTAACATTTACAATGAAAAAAATAAAATATAAAATACCCCAACACCCTTGGTTGAACTTTATGGACATATGCCTTTTTTCAACTGTATTACCTATGTATGTATGTAACTAATGCCATATAGGTCTCAAAACCGGATGCTGTGGTTGAAGCTGCGCTGGTTTATAGCAGCGGAACTATATTGAAGTGTTTTATGCTTTTACATTTTATTACACACATTTATTGGTACAGAACTTGCATTGTAAATTATCAATAAAGTAAACACAGGACCTAGATGTCGCATGACATTTTTCAACGCCGGCCAGCTTCAGAAAAATACAGCACCAAACCCTTCAGGGTGTCAAAAATGAATAAATATGCTGTCCAGCATCAAAAGATATCGATAGAAAGTGGCACACACTGGCGCTGGTAAAACTGGCAGTCGGGTCCAACAGGCGCTGACACAGGCCGGCCAATATCTAATGCAACAACGAAGCATATTAGTTAGCACCAGGAACCAAAAAAGAAGAAGAAAATAGATGTTGGCACTCCAGAACTGGCGCTACAGCCACCAGAAAGATGCTAAATGGTGCAATTTATAAATATGGCCCTTAATCTTGCACACAACCAGGGCTATCCTTAGATAAAGAGGCCAATTTATCACTAGCACTTTGTAGCGCCAATTAAGCGTCTGCAAAGAGAAGCTATTAGCACCTCAGCCACAACACCAGCCACAGGCAGAAGGCGCTGTTAGTGTTCAGCCCTGTAGGGTAGCCGTGACACTGTGTCTTGTTTTTTTTTTCCAATGGAGCTAGCGACAGGTAGCACTGGTGGGGAGGGCCAGAAATCATTTGTATTTAAAGTGGACCAACACCCAGGATTTTGACTATCCTGGGTATTGGTCCACTTCCGCGGGGCACCCCGATCGTGGGTGCCCCCTGTGTGTGAAACCCCCCAGAAAGCCCCGAAAACTCACCTGACCCCGCTCCCACGTGACTCGCTCGTCCAATCGCTGCCGCCGGACAAGCAGAGGCAGCGCCGGACAAGCTGACCGCCACCGCCTCCCGCGCGTCCCTCTCACAAATGGCCGGCGCGGGTGCGCGTCCTGCTAGAGGGACGCGCGGGAGGCGGCTGCGGCCCGTGCATGCGCCGCTGGAACAAGGATCAGGTAGGATTTTCGGGGATCTGGGGGGGTTTCACACAGCGGGGCACCCCCGATCGGGGTGCCCCGCAGTCAGGGAGCTGATCGGTCCGGGAATCTTATAGATCGGGCCGATCAGGGGAGGGTGTTGGTCCACTTTATAAACACATGGAATGACATTGGGAACATACAAATGACATGGCACATGATTGGCAGGCATGAAAACGCAAGTTAGTGGCGGGTAACCTTAAAGAACACTATCGCGAAAAATGGTCCAAGGATGGGAGGTCACCTATATACCTGGCATTAAGAAATATCCAGCCAGGCTCGTTTTTTCTATTTTATTGCGGGGAAGAGGAAATCAGGGATGACAAGCTCTGTCACCCCTGATACACTAAACCTGTCACCCCTGGATTATATCCTACCATGAGAGAATAAACCACAAGCTTGGAGGGAGTTTTATTCAGTTTGGGTGTATAAGTGACCCCTCCTCTCATGAGAAGTCAGGAAAAATTGGAGGGATTGCAAATAAAAAAGGTAGAGATAATGTGTAAGAGAACACGAAATATGGTGTGAAAAAAGATTGATAAAGGCAGAAAAGAGAAAAAGTTGTATTGTGGATGAAAAAGAAAGATGGCGACAGGAGACATAGAAATGTGAAAGTAAAGGGAGAGTGGAGGAATTTTGTAAAGATAGTGTAATTAAAAAAAGGCTGTAATGTATGAAATAGCGAGAGGCGAAAAAGTGGAAAGGTCGAATGGACAGAATTTAGAAAATTTTGAAATTTAGAAAAGAAAAGGGGCGTGGGGTAGAAATAATCGCTGCTATCCTATTACCCTCTCCCCTTATGTTCTCATCCTGCCTTTTTGTTTTTTAAGAAAATTGTCAATACACAAAATATTGTGCATGTGATAAAATCACAGACAACCGGCCTAACAGCCTTGCACAGTTGAAAAAAAACTCCCCAAAACTTTATTGCCCCATCTACATGCAAGATACTGAATCATTGTCAGCACTTACATTTACTCATGAACCAACTCAAAGCTGAAACGCAGCCTCTCCAATTTTCTCCTGGTTGCAGCCATCTTGAAGCACCCCAGAGACATGCTTTCCCAGCTACCCAGTTGTGCTGCTCCTTGGATTTAGCCGACATGCCCATACTGCACTAAACCCACTTCCTCTTTGCAGGCTGCCTGCAGCTCCATAGGATACAAAATTGACCAAGAGCAAATAGAACATAATGAATTTTCATATGCATTTGCCCCCTGGGGATTGATGCATATGAGCACTTCATGTAAGGGCGTTGGTCTGGTTTAACCTCATGCACATTTCACAATCAAAATTGCATTGAAGCAGACCAAAACCCTCTAACCCCCGCCCGAGTCCCCAACCTGCCCCCTATCTGAGTACCTGTGCTGATGCATTCAACTCGGTGACCCCATCCCCTACTTCTTTCTAGATTGAGGCACGCTCCCACCCAGCCTATACTGTTAAACATAGTGCCATGGTTGATTCTGTTTTAAAGCTATTGGATCTTAGAGGTGTACTAAGTACTTTTGTAGTCGTTTTGGATTTGTCATTTTTAATGAATTTAGGTTTACAAGTTACAAATTCCATTCCATTGAATTGAATAGTGGAAGGTCCTGAAGAACCCCTCATAGAAATGAATGGCAGAATGCACACATGAGCAGCCACTGTCCTCTCTCACACACCCACACCAGCAGATGCACACCCCCCCCTACAGCTGAAGCAAGATATGCATGCGCACACAACCAATACGTGCGCATACACTCATACAGCTGCAAAGGGGCGTGCGCACATACCCACAAACACCTCACATGACACACACAGGCCCACACACTTTCAGAAGTGTGTCTTTCAGACAGACACAGACTTTCAGATGTATTTCCTCCTTCTTGTGTTCTTGTGTAATTTTACAGTCAGCCATCTGCTCATCCATCGACCTGATGCTTTCAAGTTCCTGTAACCACTCTGCTATTGATAGCATTGTCAGAGATTTCCGGTGGTGGGGAATAACCTCTTGTGCAAGTGAAGCAAGGTTCCCTTTTTGATTGTTCTATTCAGCCATTGATAACTTCACCAAATATGTGTAATCAGCAGTTTTAGGTAATCACCAACCACAAGCCGGCTGTTATTCACAATTTCTGCCTAGTCCGTGGATCAAAAGTCACAGGCCACAGGGCCATTGCTCTTCTGATTCTTGGCTCAATTTCAGTAGGAATCCAGCTCTGCCCAAGCCAATGTGTCTCAGTTACACTAGGAGAACATTTTTTTAATTTATCAGTTATATGGTAGAGAGCAAGTGAAAGTAGTATAGTACTCGAATATGGTAGTTCCTCATGCATGGTGGAGGGATTTTCTAGTCCCTGTGTGAGGAAGACTGTCCAAGCAATCACCAAACTAGCAGTTACAGAGAGCCTGTATAAGGATCTGCCTAATTGGCAGCTGAGGGAATTTTCAAGATTATCGCCTGTATATTTCTGGAGAGGAGTAGAGAGAATAGTGCTCCTCAAGATGAAGATTTGACTTGATTACTTTGACCTTATTGGTCTTTGCTCTGGCTCCATTAAAGGAGTGTGGCAATGAGACAACACAGCTGGCTGGAATATCTCTTATATGATCGGCAACTAAGATTAAAACTGCACTGAATGCATCTCCCTGTGTGTGTGTCTTGCAACCCCCCCTACATTTTAAGGACCTAAAGAGGAAAAGAACCTGGAGTGACAGATATAAGTGTACTTATAGAGACAGGGAGAGATTGGTAGCTGAGGAGGAAGGCTCAAGTCAGATCAAATCTATGTTTCTTATTGGCAATGAGCATATGAAATTAGTGAGATTGTTAATTTCCACAGGCAATAACTATAACCTGCTCAGCAAGCAGCCTTAATCTGAGGACATGGAAAGGCTATGGAGAAATCTTGTTCACCTACCCTCTTGAAAAGCTATGTGTTTATAGATTGCATTTTTTGGTTTTAGATTACATTCCTTGAGAATAGTTGTGTGTGTAAGCTCTCAGCTTCCTTGTGTAATTAACCCCTGAGCAAATAGATGAAGCACGCTACATTATATCATTTCAGATCCAGCAGATAGCTGAGAAATTTTACATAGCATGCCATGACATTGCAGGTTGTTTGTTAAAGTCTTCACATGACAATTTGTGGATTCTGGTGTGGCTAGCAGGAATGTGCTCACTAAGCTAAGTCAACTGCCCACTAGTATATTGGCCACTATCAGATCAGCTCTACAAAGGTTATGACCTTTGTTTTGCCTTATTTTGAATCAATAGAGTGTACTGGCATAAGATTTTTTCCCTGCCCTCTCATGATCGTAATGCTTTGTGAGACACGATAATGGCCACCACCTAGAGCCCTGTATCACACTTTCAGCTGTGTTCAGTATTACCACAGCTTGAGAAATATAAGTGATCAGCAGCATAACTTACAACTACACCGGGGCCTAGGAGGTCAGGAGAGGGACTTCATTGTTGCTCCTCCACCTTATTTATCATATAGAGAAAGGAAGGTCCATGTATCTCTGAGGGCCCCGTCACATTTAGTTACGCCACTGTGAGTGGTGCCTCAAGGAGAAGGCAATGTAGATAATAATAAGTTCCAGGGCTACATAATGTAAGGAATCAGTGCCTAGAGCCCTTAAGATGCTAAATCTGCTCCTACTTACATATTACATGACTTACAAAATACAGACAATTAAGAAGCCACTATAGGAAAACCTTAATAAATGTCAGTGGGACAGTGTCATTAAATGTTTTTAAGGGTCTATTTGTCATACCTGTGTGCAAATTTCTTTAGTAGCTTCAGCATAATTAAAACTCTATTGTGACTGGTTGAGACCTGCTGGGCTCCATGCTGGGGACACAACATTTGGGATTCACCATTTGCTTCTTACACTTGCTTTACAATGGTCAGCCATGCTGAGCTTCTGGCAGCTAGATCTATAACAGTGGAGGGCAGAGCAAAGGCAATGCCCTTAGCACTCCAAGTAGGGATAAAAAATGTGGCATGCGACATGGAAACACAAACACGGAAGAAGGAGACCACATGGTCATATGATTATATCTTGGTGGCTCTGCAAGCCGCTGCTTGACATTACATACTGTTATTTAGCCTGTGGTCTACCAGTACCCCCAGATCCTTCTCAACTAGTGAGTCTCCCAGTTTTACTCCCCCAAGAAGGACATACGTGGCCTGCAGATTACTACACCCCAAATACACTACTCTACATTTCTCCACATTGAACTTAATTTGCCAAATGGATGCCCAGACACTCAAGTGTCCAAGTCAGCCTGAAGCTTGTGAACATCTTCAATAGACTGCACTGCACTACGTATTTTGGTGTCTTCTGCAAAAAAAATAGAGACTGTGCCATTAATTCCATCTTCTATATAATTTTTAAACAAATTGAGTAATAGTGGGCCCAGCACTGAACCCTGGGGTACACCGCTTACAACCAGGGACCATTCAGAGTATGTATCATTAACCACAACTTCTCTGCACACGATCCTTCAGCCAGTTTTCAGTCCAATTGCAAACTGTATTTTGTATTTTTCCCCTGATTGGCCCGGGAATCTATAAGATTCCTGGACCGATCAGCTCCCTGACTGCGGGGCACCCCGATCGGGGGTGCCCCGCTGTGTGAAACCCCCCCAGATCCCCGAAAATCCTACCTGATCCTCGTTCCAGCGGCGCATGCCGGGGCACCCTGATCGTGGGTGACTCGCACGTCCAATCGCCGCTGCCGGACAAGGAGAGGCAGCGACGGACAAGCTGAGCCCGGGCCACCGCCGCCTCCCGCTCGTCCCTCTAGCAGGGCGCGCACCCACGCCAGCCGTTTGTGAATGGCCGGCGTGGGCGCGCTCCCTGTAAGAGGGACGCGCGGGAGGCTGTGGCCCGCGCTCAGCTTGTCCGTCGCTGCCTCTCCTTGTCCGGCAGCAGAGATTGGACGTGCGAGTCACCCACGATCGGGGTGCCCCGCGGAAGTGGACCAATACCCAGGATAGTCAAAATCCTGGGTGTTGGTCCACTTTAATTTCCCCAATTAGTGTCTATGAGGCACAGTGTCAAATACTTTAGCAAAATCCAGAAAAACTAAGGGGTAAATTTAAAAAGCACTAGTGCCAGATGAGCTTCTGGTGAATGCCAGGTCATGTGCAAAAGGTGTATTTATCAAGTTAAAAATCCATAGCGCCTCTGATAGTGCCAGGTAGCGTCCCATCTATCAACAGTGCCAACGCTGTGTTCCTTACAGCGCCACATAAGACCATGTGCGCTCTGTTGCCTTATCCCATAGATTTCAGTGGGCTGGGATGGTCATCATTTTTTGGCCACTTTTTTTTTAAAGGATCTCTGGGTTGTTTGGAATAGTTTTTGTTTGCATATTTTGCACATTTGGGTTGCGCTGCAAACTTGAGATTTGGGCCTTGCAAAACCTGTGTCATGTCATTCAAGTGTGCCCAATGTTTTCACTGGTGTTTGCGCATGGAAAATTTGCCGCCATCACCTCTAAAATGAAATGTTGGGCATATTCCTGCATTCTCTTGTTTCCCAGTGACCAATTCCCCATTACCATTATTTAGGAAACCTACCTGTTCCAAGTTTGTTTATTTGAATTTAAATATTTAGTTGTGCTTTAAATTTAGAAACATGTTAACTAATAGGCTGATCACAGACATATTTATGGATATATGTGCTTTTTTTTTAGTATGCTCTGTACTTCGGCATGATTTGCTGCTTACTAAGGACAACAAAATCAGTTTTCCCTTTGCAGTAAATGTTGTACAGTCCTGAAACCTTTCATGAACTTCAAATGCATTTAAATGACATAGGTAGGCATTGGCATGGGCTCTTCATATTATAGCCCTGATATCAGTTTAGTGTAAAATGCAGTTGTAGTGACCATCTTTAAGAATATATGGGTCCTATTTAATCACATTTTAAGGGCTCCTTTTAACCTACAGACATTGCTGGACAGGATGACACCACAGTGTTTGCTGTTCACTAGGCTGCACAACCTGCCATATTGCCCTGCTACCCTATAATATTTAATGGCCTCATTCCTATATAGAAACATGCCATGCCCTAATAATTCTACATGTATAGGAGGGCTTGTACAGGCCTACAACCCACCCATACCTCATACTATCTGACCCATTTTACACCGAACAGACCCTGATACCATGATGTATCCTACCCATACTGTGTATTACCCTTTTTAAAACCCCTAAAACTATTCAAAATGCATAACGAATAAACAATAATGAATAATACTGATGACATGCCAGATTGGATTTATCCTGTTTAATGTAGAAAATTGGCTTAGTTTAAACTGGCTATATACCTGTTCTGCCCCAATGGCTGTTGTGGGCTGAATTCAAAATAGGAATGTGATGATGCCATGATGCGTGAGCTAAAGTACATGTAAAGTATTAAATTATGCAGAATGTGACCTGAAGCATTCCTTAAAATCAAATGGCATCTGGCACAATGTACTTTTAAATTAATCAGCGCTTTTCAATGTTTTTGTGCTGGGCTAAGGCCCTTATTTAACAAGGGATAGCGCCAGGTAGCGAATGGTGAGCGAACGGTAATGACGCTCACCGCCACGAGAACACCGGCTCCCCTCTGCAATCACACATGTATTAAGCCGATCCTGCTTAGCGACTGACAGAGCGCCAGATAGCGAATCATTCATCATTATTCCAGCCTCACCCCACAGCGCCAGCGAGCGACCTTGAACAGCGACAGGTATGACCTCTCGCTACCTGGCGCTCTCCAATGCATTTCAATGGAGCAATCTTTAAATATTCATAATTAATTGCTATTAATTTTTTTTTTTTTTTTAAATGTCAAAAATTCTGTGACCACTTCTGCAATGTTAGATTTTTTTTAAGGTAAAAAAAAAATAAATAAATAAATTTGTGCAGAATTGATATTACAGGTCTGATATGGGTGTATTCATATTACAAAATGTTTTGAAAAACATGTTTTTTTTTTCTCCAAAAATATGGTTGTTTGGGGGTTAAAAAACTACTTTTAACCCATCGCCGC
This sequence comes from Gastrophryne carolinensis, assembly GCA_027917425.1. Lineage (NCBI taxonomy): Eukaryota > Metazoa > Chordata > Amphibia > Anura > Microhylidae > Gastrophryne > Gastrophryne carolinensis. Next base: position 256,093,655 of record CM051239.1, read on the forward strand.
CAGCGCTCTGGGGTTTAAACAAGCATTTCACAGCGCGAGAATTTTTGGAGCGTGATTTGTTAATGAATATGCTGGAAGCCGTTCGCTATGGCCGTTCGCTGTCATGCGCTCCCATACAGCGCGGAACCTGTCAAACAGCGACTCCTAACCCCGTATTCAACATTACCGCACACCGACTGAGTCGCTGTCAACAGCCGAACAACGGCCAAGCACAGTGAATACTAGCGTGCGCTGTGAAAATAACGCTACTGGCGCTCATCTGTCGCTACCTGGCGCTATTAATGAATCGGCCTCTAAATTCAGTTAAGTTAAGCTCCCGAGTTTAATAAAGTCTGCCTCTCGCTATAAAATGAAATGGATATGAAATGAAACTTATTTGAATCTGTTATTTTTTTCCTTTCTGTGTATCCTAGAATTCCGACTTTGACTGTGACACAGAAAAGCAGTATAAACACCACCAACGTTGCTGCAGAAAATGCCAACCAGGTATGTCCACTATCTTCTCTTATAGTAACTAATAATTAAGGACTATTTACCCTGTTTCTTAAACAGGACCAGAAGTCGTATTTTACATTTTGTTCAGGTCACAATTTGAATGCAGCATTGAATTTTGGCTTGGTAAATGCAGGGGCTCAGGCAGGGTGTTATCACCCAGAAAAAGTTAAATATAACTGTTGGTCCACTTTAAGGGTATGTGCAAAATAAAGAAAAATAACCTTTTTATTTAAATAAGGCTTACTCAAGGGTTAAATAAGACTTAAATAAGGGTTACTCGCTCTTTCCACAAACATGTATCTTCACTGGGAGACCGGATGCTGTAGTCATGCAATGGCTTCCTATATCTTTAGCTTTCCTCTAAAATTACCCAAAAATGAGTTGGCCTGGATAATGAAAAGAAAGAAAATGTAAGCACATCTGTAAATGTGAAACCATACTTTCTTTCCCTGCTGACCTAGATACAGGCCCTCAAATGCTTTATGGTATATATATAGCCCTGACATGTGTGTGGAGTAGTGTATATTTACACAAAGACAATGTTAGCCAGAAATAATTGCACTTGATAAGGGATCATTAGTCAGAGGCAGAAGCTGCCATTGTGCGGCCTGTAAAACCTTTGTTTATATTGTGGTTACGCCATGTCATCCACAGAGCAGGCAAAAGATGCAGTATAAGCAGAAAGACTCCCTTCTAACTGGCTTTGGTTAAAGACAAAGGCTTAATTGTGGGAAAAGTGACGTTACAAGCAGATAATCTTGGTATTGCAATATTAATCAAATAGTGATCACTCACCTTTGTGAAAGCAGAATAGACCAGGCATTGAATTAGGATGATAGTAAATAGTCTTGAACCTGTAGTCAGCCACCGAGGAAAATACTATGCCCTGCAGTTCACCTCAGGACGTGGCATAAATGCTTACTGGCACTACATGTTGCGAACATGATATTTCTCTGTACGTGAATATAAATAATGCTGAATGGAAGGCAGGGGAAAACTGAAGGAAATAGTTAGATTGCCTGTCACCCCTATATAATGAATTTTACTGACTTCCTGTCTTCAGTGAAAAAATAGGAAGTTTAAAGTGGACCAACACCGAGAGGTGATCGGCCCGGAAATCTATAAGATTCCCGGGCCGATCACCTCCCACTCCGCGGGACATCCGAGATCGGGATGTCCCGCGGGGTGAAACCCCCCCAAACACCCCGAATCACCTACCTTCTCTTCCGCCGCCGCCGCCGCCTCCCTCGCGCCCCTCTAGGCGTGCGCGCCCCCGCGCCGGCCGTCTGTGAATGGCCGGCACGGGCGCGCGCGCGCCGAAAGTGACGCGAGGGAGGCGGCGGCGGCGGAAGCCGCTTGGACGTTCCTGTTCCCCGCCTGAACGTTGGCGGGGATTGGGCCGGGCAGTTACGTGGGAGCGGAGAGAGGTGAGTTTATTGGGGTTTCTGGGGGGTTTCACACAGCGGGGCACCCCCGATCGGGGTGCCCCGCCGAAGTGGACCAAAACCCAGGATAGTCAAAATTCTGGGTGTTGGTCCACTTTAAGAAACAAAATCTGCGGGGTGTAATAGAACGTTGTTATTGATAGAGGCATAAGGCTTTTTTATCACCCTTTGATCCAGTGGCATAACCTAATATGACTGGGCCCTGGTGCGAACATTACATGTGGCCCTGTCATGGCTCATACAGTAACGATTTTCTGTCTTTTAACCCAACTGCATGCAACTAGACAACTTAAGACCTAAAGAGCTGAGATAATTGGTTCTTACTTACTATAAATAATGGCAAGTGAGCATAAATCTGATAAATAAGGTAGAGGAGCAACAATAATATGGCCCCCCTTGACCTTCTGGGCCCAGGTACAATTGCACCCTCTGAATTTATGCCCCAGCTTTGATCTCTTTCACATTTTATACTGTAATTCAGAAACCTAAATTTTTCCCTGCTTTGTGTCAGCTCTTCTGCAGCTATAGTCCAAGACAACCCCAGGAATACTGTAAGGTTGAATTGCATGCAAATGGAGAATGCAGTTATACTGCTGGAAGTGGGTACAGAAGGCGGAGGCTCACAAGGTGTACGGCATGCAGTGTTTTAGGGGGCTCAGAAATACCTTGTCCAATGAGATTAGGGCTGCAAAAAAGGATACAAAGGAGGGGTGGCCGGCTCAGACCAATTTATAACTAACCTGGGAGGTGCACATGAGCTGGGCAATTAGAATACACATGTTAAAGGGACCACAGCACTCAACCCATTTAGTTTGCAACCAATCCTATAATCTGTTTTTAAATTCGGTTAAACAGAGGTCTCATTTGGCACACATCTGCAGAAGCATGCTAAAGCTGCACCACCAAACACCAAGGTGCCTCTGTGTAGGCAAAGTCCTAACTATAATCTATGAGAGCCCCCTGTGGAACATACAATGCAATGGGTTCATTAGGAGCAGCTTACCTGAGGTTGCCGTATAACCTTCTATGCAGCACATAGGGAGGAAGGGTTGAATGCCTCCCTCATACAGCTTCAGACCCCACAACCCAGAATCAGAATACAGAGGAGTCGTGGCAGCCACTTATAACAATTTAGAACTAATCTGGGAGGTGCACATGAACAGGGAAATTGGGCAATTAGAATACACAAATATTAAAGTTATAATAAATCCAAAATGTCCCATTGTCTCGGGCTACATGGACCCTATAGTTCCTAAGTTATAAGTAAAAGTATTGGTAAAATAACTTGGCACTGTATGCTTCAAATGTAAAAACTTTCTAGCTGGTATCTGGTAGCAGAGGATATAAATAGTTAGTAGTTAATGTTTAATGAAGTTAGTAGTTTATTTAATTGGGTATGTCTGTATCTAGGTACATCTGTATATATTGTTCCTCTTTCCACTGCCTGGTTGGCCAGATAAAATTCATTGTATGTATGTATATATGAAGCCCAGCAGCCCTTCCTGTTTGCAGGCAGATGCATGAGCCACCGTTTTGTTTTCAAAATTTACCGCAGCAAGAGTTAGAAAAAAGGCAAATAAATTTTTATGTTCAGGAATCAAAATTGTACCAGGGAGGGATGCATATGAGCACTGTTTGTTGTGTTGATCTGGTTTAAATATGTCCTATTGGAAACAACAAAACACACAGCTTGAGATTGTATCTCATAAAGTTAGCGAGAATCTGGTGAAAAAAAAATTAGCTAGAATAGGAAACAGTTTTAAAAAAAACAGTTGGAACCATGGATGAGGTGTCAGGGTACTCGTATTAGAATTTCCTCCAGTACGAGAATCAGGATCTCACTATGTCAACCTCTTCACTCTTTTCTCCTCTCTTAATTTTCTTCTCTTTCTATCTTTTCCAGTTGTGTCTTTGTGTGATCTCCTCACTATTATAACACCATGCTCTCTTTTAATAAGCATTTAACTCAGAGATGTTAGATGGCATTGTAGATAAACATCCCGATTTGGGATGCTCCACTGTGTGAGCCCCCCCAATCGCCCAATATGCTTACCTCGCCAACAAGCCCAAGGCACATGCATGGCTGGCAGCATTGCTCGCATCCTTCTTGAGCTGAGTTCATCTACACCCACCGTAACTGAATGGCTTGTGTGGTCATGCACAGCCGAAGAATACGGGGGGGGGGGGGGCATGCACGGATTGCATGTGTGGCTGGTTTCCATTCAGCTTCTCCAGTTGCACATTAATATGCGCGGACAGAGAAGCTGATTGGAGCAGAGCTACGTCTGTGCCGTGAGCCCATTGGATAGGTAAGCTGTAAATGTATGATTCTAGGCTTTATCTCTTTAACTCAATAAACTGCCCCTTTTAAAAGAACATGCCAAGAAAAGTGTACCCGAATTGCTCTTTACTGTTCTACTTGGTAAGGCACCTGATCTGGAAGAGAATGCAGGTCAGGGGAATTTTCTGCCTGATTCCGACTGCACAGTTGCTTTTTGCCATTCAGTCAATGTGTTATGTGAGCCATAATTTGTGACTGGGGGTTTGGAAAAACAGAACTATGTATTTCTTGCAAGACCAGTTTAGAAATACTTGCTGGAAAATCCCATGCACAGGTGTTACCATGTATTAGAGTAAATGGAAAGTAAAAGTTAAAATAACACTTCTGCTTGACAGGGATTTTAACATTTGACATTCATGGGTAATGATTAATTACCGGTACCTCTCTGAGTGCCGCAGCTTACTGAGACAAAGCTTCCACTGGACCCTGCACTATATTCCAAGTATGTCACACAGCCCGCCTCCACTATTCATGACATATGGGTTATGGTCCAGTAGAGGGCGAACTTCTGCAGAGATGAAAGCAAAAAAGAAGCCCCTCCCGGTCCATAAATACCTGGGACCTCCCACACATTCCCCAGTTCATTCTCTGCAGGACGGCGAGCAAGTCAAAAGATGTATGCTGCTTTTCCTTGCAGGTAAGCTGGGTTTAAACCCGGCCATGTTGTGCTCTATTTCTGCCCGGACCTTTATGCATCAAGCCCATTTCTAGCCTCCCAGCCTTGGCTGCAGGTCTGGGTGATGGTAGCCTTCACCTTAATCGGTGTTTAGGGAGCCATGCTCCCCCGTGAGACCCCATACAAGGGGGTAGGTGGCATCCGGGTTGGTGATCCCGGTTTGGGATGCCCTGTCCCCATTTAATTCCCTTACACCCTTTTGGTGAGGGATTCTCCCCCTTTCGGGTCCCCTCTGTTACCCTCCAGCGGGGGGGGGGGGGGGGGGGGTGGTGGTATTGTTCTTCTATTTTTCACTTTATATATGTGTGTGTGTGAGTGTGCTTGTGCGCTTGATTCACTTTGCACTGTGCGCTCTGCCTGCAGTCTGGGGAGCTTCTTCCCCTCAGGCTGATTCCGTGAGGGGGCGGGGCGGGGCCGGGCGCTCGCGCGTTGCCGCGGCCCGCCCCCTTCTGTTGGCGCCATTAAGGATCCATCCCATTGCTGGGAACCGCATTACAGGACTCGGAGGGAAGGGGGCGGGGGCGGGGCCCTCCCTCTCTCCCTCTCTCCCTCTCAGGCGCTGCTGGCTGAATAGGGCGCCATTTTCTGCGGTGGGTGAGTGCCCTGCTGGGCTCCCCCCTCTTCTTGCTATACTTGGCCAATATGCATCAGTCGCCACTTGGGGCCATGGTAGGCAATTCTGGTGGCCCCAAGGTGGCCAAGACATGTTTGGTTCGCAGATGTCGTAAGATTGGCGGTAGATCAGTACAGGCTGCCCCTGTTTCCGGATCTGATCTCTCAGGGTCAACTACGTTACCCCAATTTACAAACGCTTGCTTTGATGGCAAGGGAGGAAGGTTTGTCTGAGGCGGTTATTCAAACCTTAATTAGAGCTAGGAAGAGGTCTTCCTCTACCATTTACTATAGGACTTGGCGGTCCTATATTGACTGGTGTGAGGCTAGGGCCTTACCTTGCAGGGTGTTTTCGATCCCTAGGATTTTGGAGTTTCTACAACACGGTCTGGATCTGGGGTTCCAGCTCTGTACTTTGAAGGGTCAGGTTTTTGCCCTGCCTGTCTTTTGCTTTGCATCATCTGGTCAAGACTTTTTTCCAAGGGGTCACTCATGTTCGGCCCCCTAGAAAGTCTTTGGTTCCCGTTTGAGACCTAAATTTGGTTCTCTCGGCCCTCCAGGGGCCTCCCTTTGAACCGATGCAGGACGTGGCTCTTTCTGTGCTCACTCAAAAGGTTGCCTTTTTGGTGGCTATTACCTCTGTTCGACGTGTCTCTGAGTTGGCGGCTCTGTCTATTCAGGCCCCTTACTTTGAGAGACACCAGGACAAGGTGGTTTTTCGTTTTAAACCAGATTTCCTTCCTAAGGTGGTTTCTGCTTTCCATCTCAATCAGGATGTAGTTCTCCCTTCCTTGTGTCCTAAGCCTAGCAATGACAAGGAGAAGGTTTTGCGCTCTTTGGATGTGGTTCGTTGTGTTAAGTACTATTTGGTTGCTATTTCTCCTTTTCGTAAGACGGGCGCCTTGTTCGTGGTGCCTTCCGGGCCCAGAAAAGGTTTGGCGCCCGCCAAGTCTACCATTAGTTAATGGACATGCCAGGCCATTGTTGGGGCCTATTCTGCTAAGGGGAGGGTTCCTCCTTTTAAGGTCACTGCTCATTCTACAGCGCTGGCCTCTCTGCTATTGTTTTCTTATGACATATATTTATTTTGCTGTTGCTGTGTGTGTGCATGTGCTTATGGCCACATATCTTGTGTCTTTCAGGAGGACTCCCTGTGCCTTGCTTAACCCTTTAAACGCCAGCTACGTAAAATTCACGTAGCTGCCTCTCCTGTCATTAAACGCCAGCTACGTAAATTTTACGTACCTGGCTTTCCCCCCTGCTAACTGGCAAAAAAAAAAAAAAAAGACACTCACCTGACCCCTCGTTTGATTCTGCCGGGTCTCCCCTTTAAGATGGTGTGCTCCGATCGTCTGTGGGACCTCCTCCGGCTGCAGGGGAGGGCCCGGAATAGGGTGCCCCCCCCCCCGTTTTAGCTGCCACTGGCTTTCCTGTAAAAAAATAAAAATATTAAAAATGACATTTACCTACCTGCATGTGCGCTGGCTCCCGTCGACCCTCCTCTTCACCTGGGGGGCCTCCGATCCCCCCCCCAGGGCTTGCCGATCTTCAGGAGAGAGCCCGGGCTATGACGTCATCCCGTTCCGTCTCCCCGTCAAGCCCCGCCCCTTTTGGGGGCGGGGCTATGTCGTCATCCCGGTCTCGATCACTGGCTTCAGCTGTTTCAGCTGTCAGATGCCGGTGATCGGCGACCTGGAAGGAGGTGGCAGGAGATCCTCCCCCTTCTCTGGATGCCGATCACCGGCATCTGTCATCAGAGCGGCGAGGGACAAGAGCTTGCAATCGGAGGTAAGTACAGTAAAAAATTTTTTTTTTTTTTAATAAAATCATTTTGTGTGTGTGTTTTTTTTGTTACAGTTAACCCTTTGTGAGCTGGTAAGGGGTCTATCAGACCCCTGTACCAGCTCACAAGGCTCTGGGTCTGGCAAGTCACCTGCGGGCTAGCGGGTGACTTGCCATTAACCCCCAGCCCCCCATTACCTGCCTCCCCAAAGGCCAGGGGGGGGCAGAAGGGCCCGGGCCACTATGGCTATGTGGGCCTGTTCTACAAGCCCCAATAGCTGGCCCGGGTCGGTAACGCTGGGTAGGGGGGACCCTACGTCATTTTTTTTGGGGATTTTTAAGGGTTTTTAACCCTTAAAATTCCAAAAAAAAAAGGGTCCCCCACCCTGGGAGGGGGGACCCTATGTCAATTTTTTTTTTAATTAACCCCTTATGTTCTGTCACCCAGCTGGTAATAAATGCTTCCAGCATTTTGTGGTGTGGTGTGTTTTTTTTTTTACATTTTAAGTGGACCAACACCCAGGATTTTGACTTTCCTGGGTATTGGTCCTTTCCTCTGGGGCATCCCGATTGGGGATGCCCCGCTGCGTGAAACCCCCCCGATCACCCACAATAACTCACCTTACCCGGGTCCTACGGCGCATGCGCGGCCGCTTGTCCAATCAGCGCGTTCAGAGCGGCTGAGTTATGGACGTCTAAGAGACATCTAAACTCAGCCGCTCTGAGCGCGCTGGCGGCCGCATCCCCCACTTCCCTCTAACAGGGAGCGTGCCCGCGTCGGCCATTCATAAATAGCCGGCCTGGGCACGCGTCCTGCTAGAGGGATAGCGGGGATGCGGCCCGCGCATGCGCCGTAGGACCGGATTCAAGTAAGTGGTAGCAGGTGTTCCGGGGGGTTTCACACAGGGGGGCATCCCGATTTTGGATGCCCCAGGGGGAAGGAATAGAACGGTCCAGGAATCTTATAGATTCCGGGGCCGATCAGCCCTGGGTGTTGGTCCACTTTAACCCATTGTGAACTTGTAAGGAGTCCATGAGACCCCTGTACCAGTTCACAAGGCTCGAGGGCTGTCAAGTGACCTGCGGCTATTGGGTGACTTGCCATTAACCCCGGCCCCCCTATTACCTGCCTCCCCGAAGCCCAGGGGGGACAGAAGGGCCCGGGCTGATTTAGGCGGTGCTGGCTTGTACTTGGCAGGGCGGGGGGCCACCAAAGCTGGACCCTGCGCCCTGTTCTACAATCCCTGCATAGCTGATTCCCGGGCTGGTTATGCTGGGTAGGGGGGACCCCATGTCATTTTTATGGGAATTATTAAAATAAAAAAAATGGGGGTTACCTCCCCCCCAGGAAGGGGCACCCCACACCGATTTTTTTTCTTGATTTAACCCTTTATAGTGTGGATTGTAGTTGTATTTTATTTTTACATGTTATAAAATGTTTTTTCAGTTTGGGGGGTCTTCTGAACAGTAACAGGGGGCTACCGATACATATGTGATACCGTTGTAATCGGAAGAAATGGGGCTTTCACATGCAATATGGTTTTCTTTAATAAAACAAATGTTTTATTTGAAATAAAGGAGATAATTTTCTAAAAAAAAAATTTTTATTTTGTTTTGTTTAATGTACTCAAAAATATTTAAAAAAAACTGTAAAAAAATTACAAACAAGACATTTCATGTTAAAGCCTAAACTCTGCCGCAAAAAAAAAATATATGATTTTCCTGGAAATTCCTGCAAAAATCACAGTTAAGCATAGCGCAAAATGGTGAAAAATGACCTGTCAAGAGAGGGTGACAAAGCCTAAAGTAGGCTGGCAGTTAAAAGGGTTAGTAGTACCTATGCATGTTGGGTATCGTTCTGCTCGGGGGATTTTGCGCTTTCAGATTTAGCTTGTTTTTTTTTGTTTGCATATTGATATTTTAGGAAAACTCATTTTTTATTCTGCTTTATTATACATTTTTTAAGGAAACCCTGTGCGACCAACGAATTCTTTGAGGGATTACTTCCAGAAAGATGGGCCCACTACAACATGCTGGGTATGCTTAGAAAGCTTATCATGTGTACTTTCAGAAAATATGGTTTGTGGCGGGTATTCCAAATGTAAAGGGTTGTTTTGGTAGAAAAAGCGCAAGGTGCCACTTTGTCTGCAGAGCTGAAATTTTCAAGCAAAATTACCGTCTCCCCAAGCTTTACTTTGGGGTGTTTGGCAACTCTTCCCTTGACAGTAGCTATGCATGTTGGGTATCGTTCTGTTCGGGGGATGTTGCTTTTTTAGATTAACTTGTTTTTTCTTGTTTGCTTATAGTTTTCTTTAGAAAAATGTGGCTTTGATTCTGCTTTTTATCCTTTTTTAGGGAAGTTCTGTGTAACCAAAGAATACATTGAGGGAGAACTTCCAGAAAACTGTGGCAACATCAACAAGCCTGGTATGCCTAAAAAGCTTGAGGTGTGTACTTCCAGAGAATACATAGTTTGTGGGGGGTATTTCAAATGTAAAGGGTTGTTTTTATTGAAAAACTGCAAGGTGCACATAGTGCTTAGCATAGCTGTATTTGATCTGAAAATCCCCTAAAGCGCTGTTTCAGTTTGGGGGAGTCTCCTGGGCAGGAAAGGGTGTCTACCAATATATATGTGGTGCCGTTGTAACCGGGAGAAATTGGGATTTCACACGCAATAAGATTTTATTGACAAACTTACATTTTTTATTACAAAAAAACACTACAAATTGTAAAAAATAGATTTTTTTTTATTTTTTTGCACATATCTCACCCCAAAATATTAAGAATACACCTAAAAAATGACAAACAAGACATTTCATGTTAAAGCCCAGAATCTGCTGAAAAAAACAATATACAATTTTTCTGGGAAATCCCTGGAAACCCCTTCAAAAATCACAGTTGAACATGCATAGTGCAAAATAGTGAAAAATGGTCTGGCAACAAAGCGTAACAAAAACTCCAGGTAGGCTGGCAGCGAAAGGGTTAAAAGGGGGTTCTCCCGGTCCTAGGGTCCCTAGCTGTAATTTGGGGCACTTATAAATCCTCCCACTCGGGACTTAAAGGGGCATCCCGGGTTGCTTACCAGTATAATTCCCTCTGGTCATTGCGACTACCTTAAAATCACCATATGGAGGCTCCACAGGATACCGGGCTTGGGCTCCCTTCGGGGCAATCCTGGCTGTGTGTGGGTTGTGGGGTACCCCTTACGGGGGAGAATGTACTAATTTGCATACCATGTGCGCAACAGGCCATTACGCGGCAGTCGGAATCCCAGGCGTCTGGGTCCGTGCCTCCTGCCTCATCTCCTACCCCTCCCCGCATCATCCGTACCCCAAGTGACACTGTCATTAGTGGGGAGTCACACTCGGATGTATGTGCTAGGCTGGCCAACCTCGAGAAAATTATTTCTAGCTCAGTGGGCAAAAAGGCCCCTGCTAAGAAAAGGCATCTGTCACCGGCTACGCCGGTAATTGATTTTGATGATTATGACTCCCCTGACTGGGCTGATTATTCCCCGCTCGAGGAGGGGGAATTATTTGAGGAATCTGAGACTGAGGAACTGCAGTTCTTTGATTCTGATGCCAGGCAGGCGCTGGGGGATGCTGTGGATACTCCCAGGGTCCTGACCCATCTATCAGAGGTTCTGGGTATTTCCCCGCCAGCGGAGGCGACTCCGAAGAAGGGGGAATTCTTTGGGTTCTCTAAGCCCCGCTTGGAGTTTCCAAATCAGGATCATTTTGACAGCATGATTCTTAAAGAATGGGAGAAGCCGAGTCGCCTTCATGGTGTTCCTCAGGGATGGGATAGAAAGTATCCCTTTCCGGTGGACGCGGTGAAGCGCTGGTCTTCCCCTCCCGAGGTTGATGGGCCCATCTTAGGACTGTCCAACACCTCCGTTATACATACTCCTGACGCCACTACCCTTAAGGATGGCGAGGACAAGCGCATTGATCAAATGGCTTGCCATGCCTTTGCCAGTTTGGGTTCAGCCTTGCGGCCTGTCTGTGCAATGGCACTCGTGGCTGTGGCTACCAGGTCGGAGATCAGGGACATGTTAAATGGGTCCCAGCTCAACCCGGACAGCGTTGAATTCACAGCCCTTAGGAGGTGTGAATTGTTCATGAATTTTGTTTTGTCGGCTATGGACGACGCTATTACCATGTGTAGTAGAACTTCGGCTCTGTTGGTGGCCATGCGCCGATTGGTCTGGCTGCACCAGTGGGCGGCTGACATTGCGGCCAAGAAATTACTTACAGCTCTGCCATCCTGGGAACGCGGCGAAAGGTGGAAAGCTACCTCAGCGTAAGAAGCAGCGTCGCTCCTTTCGGGGGCAAGCTCCTTAAGTCCTTCCTTTCACGGCGCCAGAGGGGGCAGAGGTCTTGCCTACTCTGGCTTCAGAGGGGGTTCCTGGAACAGAGGTAGAGGACGTGCCCGTCCAGCCTCTACCTGGGGTTCCAAGCCCAAGCCCGCTGCCAAGCCTGCTCAGCAATGAGGAGGCGCCCTCACCCTTACGGGTGGGGGGACGGCTGCGGCTTTTCTTCCAGGTCTGGGCCCAGGAGGTTACGGACAAGTGGATATTGGAAGTGTTCTCGTCTGGGTACAAACTGGAGTTCGAGTACCGGCCTCCTCCCAGATTCCTAAGGTCTCGGGTGCCTTCGGATCCTCGGGCGGCTTAGGGGCTCCTGTCGGCTGTAACGAACCTCCTGGACATGGCGGTCATATGCCCGGTGCCTCTTTCAGAGAGAGGCCGGGGCTATTATTCCAACCTTTTTACGGTTCCCAAAAGGGATGGCTCCATAAGACCCATTCTGGATTTGAAGCTTCTCAACAGGTTCATCAGAACCAAGAGGTTCCGCATGGAGACTCTGCGCTCAGCCATTGGTTCCCTTCATCAGGGGGATTTCATGACGTCCATAGACATCAAGGATGCTTACCTTCATGTACCAATTTTCCCAGCACACCAGAGATTTCTCAGGTTTGTGGTCGGAGATCAGCATTTTCAGTTTGTGGCCCTCCCGTTTGGGCTGACCTAGGCACCGAGGGTGTTTACCAAGGTTCTGGAGGGCATTGTGGCCCTGCTCAGAGCCCGGGGCATTCGCATTGTGCATATCTGGACGACCTGCTCATTACAGCTTCTTCCCTCTGCCAGGCGGAGCTGGACACCAGGACGGTGGTGACGACGCTGGAGAGGTTCAGATGGGTGATCAGCCACCCCAAATCTTCTCTCTCCCCATCAAGGGAGATTTCCTTTCTAGGCATGAATCTGGATACCAGTCAGGCCAGAGTGTTCCTATCTCAGCCAAAGGTGCAGAGGGTTCAGGATCTGATACGTGTTCTCCTGACCAATCCTCGCCCTTCTATTCGGCTAGGGATGACTCTGGTAGGTTTGATGGTGGCCTCCTTCGAGGCAGTCCCCTTTGCTCAATTCCACATGAGGTCGCTACAACTCCATCTATTGCTGAAATGGGACAGATGTCCACAGTCCTTGGATCAGTCATTTCTGATGTCTCCCAGGGTTCGGCAGTCCCTTCAGTGGTGGCTGGAATCAAGCAATCTGATGAGGGGCAGATCGTTCCTGGCCCCTTGTTGGAAGATGGTTACCATGGATGCCAGCCTGTCGGGCTGGGGAGGTTCTGGAAGGATCATCAGTTCCAGGGGTTGTGGGGTCCTCATGAGGCTCACACCCCCATCAATGTCTTGGAGCTCAGAGCTATCCGCTTGGTTCTGTCGTGTCTGACACTTCACCTACAGGGTTTACCGGTTCAGGTTCGATCAGACAATCGTACTGCAGTAGCTTACATCAATCACCAAGGAGGGACTCGCAGCAGGAGTGCCCTCAGGAAAGTCTCTCTGATTCTGACATGGGCGGAGAGCAATGTTCCTTGCGCTCATGCTGTTGGGGCTTCCTGGGCTTTTCAGCACCAGGCTTCTGTTGAACAAGTTTGTAAGGCTGCTACTTGGTCTTCCGTTCATACTTTTTCAAAGTTCTATAAGGTTGATGTGCGGGCCTCAGCGGATGCTGTTTTTGGCCGCAAGGTTCTGCAAGCTGCAGTGGTTTAAATTGGTGCATTTTTTTGCTGTATTTGGATCCCCACTGCTATTGGATGTCCCATATGTCATGAATAGTGGAAGCGGGGTGTGTGACATACTTGGAATAATACCATTTTGTGATTACTCACCTGTAAAATGGGTATTATAAGTATGTCACACACCCCCCTTCATCCCGCCCTTTAGTATTCTGGATCCTTTATATGGTGAACCTTTTATTGTTAAGAATGTTTTATTAGCTCTTCCTGGTCCCCTTACTGCTGTCATATACTGGGGAATGTGTGGGAGGTCCCAGGTATTTATGGACCGGGAGGGGCTTCTTTTTTGCTTTCATCTCTGCAGAAGTTCGCCCTCTACTGGACCATAACCCATATGTCATGAATAGTGGAAGCGGGGTGTGTGACATACTTATAATACCCATTTTACAGGTGAGTAATCACAAAATTGTATTTTTAGGGGTCCCCAACCTTTCTTACATTGGGAGCCACACTCACATCATTTAAAATGAAAAGCCCCAGCCCCCATAACTTAAACTGGACCAATCAAAATTGATTTTGGTCAGGTTGGTAGGATTCCTAGCGAGCAAGCCAATGTAGAATGTCCTGCAGTCGGAACAGCTACATAAGCCCCAGCATGCACAACTTAATGGAAAGGTCAACTTCTGACTGACATTTTTTAAAGTGTTTATTTGTTGTGCCAAAATGATGCCCTTAAGACGCTGAGCTGATCGAGTATTATATAAAAATAATGTTTTATGGAAGCACTTGTCACTACCTGCAATCTGTGGTTATTGGCAACTGTACACCAAATGTGTACACCAAAATCTACAGGAAGAGAGAATTGATGCCTAAACACACTGAACATTGCTGTTAAGCTGATTGCAAGCATATACCCCAGTATACAAAACACATGATGTAGAATGTGTGAGGATCCCCCACTGCATAAAAAATACTAAACTCTTTGACTAGTGGATCCTCCAGTCCCAAGTAGTTAAATGAGTTGGGCATTTGGAGAAATGTACCAGCTTATCAGTCTACATCTTTTAGCACCACACCCAGTTTCCCATAGGCTCCATCCTATGAGATAGGCTCCACCCTACGATGTGTCATAGAAACATCAAATGACATCCAATATGGAGGCTGAAAAAACAGATTCGAGCTTCTCTGCCTGCTCAAATCATTGACCCCAGGCAGCCCTTTGTGCCACAGGCCACGAACCACATGTGGCTATAGGTTGAGAACACCTGCTTTATAGAAATGTTATAAAAATAAAAATACATTTTTACTTAAACTGGAACTAGGTTAGTTAAAAAGGACCCCCCCCCCCACCCTGCCACGCTACCCTGGTGCTCAGGTAGGATGGAGAGTTACAAAAAAAACTTCCCTCTGGTCCTCCTGGTACAAAGTGGCCGCCGCACGTAAAGAAGCAAAGGCGCATCCCCCGGCTCTGCATGCGCTCCCGCAATCTATACACTTGGATGGATGGATAGTCTTCCAGCCAACACCCAGGATCCGGAGCGCTGGAGGAACGGTGCGGGCGTCTGGCTAAGGTATGGGTTTTTTTTTCATTGTAACCCACCGTCCGCACCAGGGTAGTGTGGCAGGGCGGGGGGTCCATTTAACTGAAGTTCTGCTTTAAAGTGGGCTGACACACATTATTACTATGTGCTTGTAATTAAGTACGTTACTGTTACTTTGTTCAGCTATTTAGTGTATGGTATATATTCAAAAATCTGTTTTGAACCCAGGAACACGTTTGGAGGCAAAATGTAGCTCCACCTCAGAAACCGTTTGCAGCCCTTGCGGCCCCAATGAATACATGAGCGTCTGGAATGATGGTTTGCAGTGTCATCCTCATGAGCTGTGTGATCCAGGTACATTTTGAAAAAACATCCTTTTCTTCACATTTTGGATATTAACACCTGTGCCAATAATCGATTGTTTCCCAGAATTAGTCTGTATGAAAGAATTGCTTTACCCAAGGAAGTCTGTTTTGGTGTCACAATGAACCTTGTGCAGATGTGAAAATTGACTTTGTCTAGATTAGAAAATTCCACCTAACGACAGGCTTACGATCAACTGTCCAAAGCACGCTGAAATCCATTATCTATGGAAAGCCCATTGGTTTTCACCTTTTAGGTAGGGATATACTTGAAATGAAGGAGAACCTGGGTCACACAATCATTGGAGGCCTATATGGGACTGGCCAAGTACAGGAGTCAGGTCAATTATTCAAGGAGTTTTGAGACATAAGGTGTGTAAAGCAGACGTGTGCACAGTGTGTGCAGCAGGAATCGCTGCTCCCCGGTTCCTGGTCCTGGTTCCATCAGCGGCAGCATTCAGTTCAAATGGTCCATGTCAGGGGCCACAGAAAGATCAGCACGCTCCCATGAATGAGGACTGCTGGCAGTACTAGGACTAGAAGTATCGTCACTCATGGGAGCATTTTAAACACAGCTGACACAGATGGGACCGGGATTGTGGGGCTCAGATAAGTTGTTCAATAGGTTCCTGCTGCTGCATAATTTAGGTGAAGCCGTTTTTCTGTGTTCTGGCTGAAATTTGTGGTTTGGGTTCCCTCAACACTACACATAATCCTTTGGCCAAAATTCTGTTTTGTGCAGGTGTAAACGGTCAGTCCAGGCAATGGCTATTTATAAAGCAGCGAGGAGCTCATGTGAAGCCTGTCCCATGTTCCTATTCTCCATTTCGAGCAGAGAGCTGTAGTTGCTTTAGCAGAGTGATGCCCCCTAGGAAGCCAATTAGACTCCAGGGCCAGCGCTCATGGGTTTTAATCCACTTTAACATGCGCACAATATACTAATATAACTAAGGGTTTAGCCTTTCTCAAAAGCTAAGCATCCTCATAGTGATTGGCAGTTATAGGAAATATCTGAGGTTGGGGTCAGTGGAAAAGGTTTCTCCATAACTTTGCTAAATTCCATCGTTATCAGTACCCAAATGCATATATTGTTGGATAAATCTATAAACACAGGCAAACTAGAGTGTTTCAAATTCTGAAGAAGGTAAATGAAGGGTAACACAGTCTTGAGAATTTTCGACTTATTACTGCTTTGGTAAAATATGTAGACTTACTTATATTTAGAACAGTTTCCCAGACCTGTCTTTGTATGTGGTCATCTATTCCCACGTCCCCGGGCCTAACCTGTTCTAGGGAAAATAACCAACTGGATCTTTTTTGGCAGGCACACACAACCATTTTCTTTAGTTTTAAACAGAGTGATGAATGGTTAGAACCAACTTGATATTTTTCTTTTGCCTGTGACCACATAAAGGAATCATGCTTCCTGTCTGACGTAACAAAAAAGCTATAGTATGAATGCCACAAATACCAGATGGACGTCACTGGCACAGGAACACTATATTTTGTGCTGGTCTGGTCACCATTGTTCGATGCTGATGACTCCAATGGATTTTCTGTTAAGATTCTCTGCCTAGTAACCATATAGGAAGTGTAGCTAGATCTCCCCAATGGGGTCACTAGGAGCAAAAGGTATGTTAAATTGGTTTTAACCCTGCCTATTATATCTAAAGCTATAAAACATCTTGGCTGGAAATCCCTGTTCAGGCATGGAAAAAAATAAAGGAGACATACCAACAAAGGAATCTTGAGAGGTGCAGTCCTCTGATTTTAGGGCTTTTGGCTCCGATGCCAGGTGTTAGACCCCGGGTTGTCTAAAAATGATTATTTTTTTTACCTAATGTGCACTGTTCAACCAAAACACAAAAATACTGTAATCTAACAGTTTTCCCCTGTGGGGCTTTCGTCCTAGTCCAGTAGTATAACACTTCTTACTTGGTCCTGAGATTGAGTGTTGCAGCCTCGGGGGTCTAAGAACCATGCTTCACTGCATAAAGCACTTTTAAAATGACATCATGGTATTGCTGAATCAACTAGATCATTATCAGGTTTTAAATGAGTCAAAAAGAGTCCCAGTGGGCCACTGGGAGAGAGAATGAGCTTCCTGTGTAAACTGACCATGTTTGAGGTGCTCAAAATGGAACATATTAAACCAGTTTGTGGGTGATGGCCATAGTGGGGGGTGTGGTGTATTTACAGCCTTTTGAGGAACAAATATCCACAGTATTCTCAAGTTCCAGGCATCTTCAGTCCTTAAAGGATGATGGTGATTGATCCAGTGCTGAGCCAACCCTTGCATTCCACTACCACCATTCATCCATGGCAGTTTTTAACCAACCAAGCATCCTGCATTTGGCCTTCCTATAATGTCAGCAAAGAGGAACATTTAGGTGTTTTAGATGTTTTTGGGGAGACAGTGGGACAAAGTGCCTTAAAGTGGGACTGTCTCATCTGGCTGCGCACTGCCGCCGGAGGGCATAAAGCAGAGGGTGGCCAGAGGATGAGGCTGTCCTCTGAGACAGTACCCCAGACTGATGCATTGGCCAGGCAATGGTCAGCTTGGTGCACCTATAGAGACCACCACAGGAACACTGGGCAGGTGAGAGGACCTCCATGATAACTAGTCCCAACCTGCCAATCGAGCAGATGATTCACCAGCCATCCCCCTCACCTTCAGATATCTTAGGCAAACGGGGGAAATGCCTTTGCATGTGCTTTTTTTGCCAGGATTCCATCTACAATTATTTATGTAAATGTAAATATTAACAGATTTATACTTTGTTTTTTCTCACAGGAAAAGCATTGGAGGTGCTCCACAAAGGAAACAGCACTCATCAGCGCATATGTGTGTGCATTAAGGGATACCATAGAAAACAGGAAATATGCGAGGAAAACACAAACTGTTCACCTGGATTCGGTGTGCAGTACCCAGGTGATTTTACCTGAGTTTAAGGAAAAACATAAAAACAAAAATACACATACTTGTAATATTGTTAGAGCATCAGTTTTAAATCAGTCCTAATACCTCCCTGGCAGCTCTGGGGGCTCTAACCCATCTACTCCTGGAGCCAGTGGTTGCCAGACATGAGCAGCTTCCCCAACTGGATGGAGATTTGCTAGGAAAAGGAGGGTATCTCTTTAATACTGGACTACCTAATGGAACTAGGTGGTAGGTTAGTTAAGTGTTCTTGTGAATCAAGATACTCCTTAGTAAAGCATTGCAAGGGGTCAAATTAACGCTCAAAACGAAGACAAACCTGACGGCATATAAAACAAAATGCAGTTTTATATTTCATTAAAGTCGCTGTTACTACTATTTCTGGGGGCCCTGCATACAAAAGTTAGCACCCTCCCCATTTCACCAGCCCCCATTTGTAGATTAGACAATGATGTTGTTTATTCTCATCAATAACATAATCTAGAGACCTTGTTAAGTAGGGAAATACCTGGTATTCTATACCACTTTCTTTTCAAGGCATGAACTACAACAGATTATAGCTGCTAAAATAATGTTTAGCCTTCATGATGTCAGTTGTCTGCTTTAACTTGCAACTGGCCAGGGCTTGGCTGATTTATCTTGATGAGTTACTGAAAAAGTGGTAACTGTAGCCCATCCCTCAGAATTTTGAATTGAACACCTTTTTTTATTTTTTAGCAAAGAGACGTGGTCAGAATTCCACCTCTATCGCATCAGTCTTAATAATTCATTGTGGAGTAAACAGCTGGCCAGATAATGAATCCAGATATTTTACTTTTGCTGGCTGAATGCAGAGAACTAAAAAAAGGAAGCAGGATGGGAAACAGAAGCACCCCTTGTTTCAGAGACTGAAATGAAGCGTTCTGCTGGCTCATACCGGCTGCAGAGAAATTTGCAGCCATAGGTTTACAACAGAAGATTACAAATTAGGAAAGAGCTGACAAAGCTGACTGGGGGTACTGTAAGACACGGCTTTAGCCTTCCTAATCACATTGAACTTGGAGCACTTACACCACTACATCCCATGTAACTGCACTGGGCTAGAGGGAGAATATTAAAGGTAGATAGATCACTTCTGCTGTTCTGCTAATGCATTGAGATTACATTTTCTTTTTTAGTTCAGCAAGATAAGAACACTGAATGCATTCCCTGTAAAAATGGATATTTTTCCAATGTTTCCTCATCGACAGAGCAGTGTCAGCCCTGGAAAAAGTAAGTTTAATTTAACTAATACAATATGCATGTCTGAAACAAAGGTTAAGTATGTGAACAAACAAAAACTATACTGAGCCCCTACTTTTTTAACAGAGCTGTTCTTTTGTTTTTTTTTTGCATATATGGCCATTGGATGCTTGCACACACATATGATTTTTTCCTCCACATTTAACTCATCTTTGTGGTTAAACAAACACAAGCAGTGAGTGCACAAATGCCTGGAGCGATCCCTTAACCACTGGGTCATGACTGCCCCAGGGCAGTTTGTGGGCATTCCGCACTCCACCTCTCTTCACCAGGATTTCTAAACAGAGGTTTCAGACACATGCCCCATACCAGCAAAACTGAGCTAAGAGTGTGGCCGGTGCATCTAAAATGAAAAATGTTTACTGAATGCTTACCGAGACTATACCTTTCCCAGCATTCCACTACTCATGTGGCTCCGTCACAGTGTGTGAGCTGCGGTACTGGAGAGGAGCAAATGCTGCCAGCTTTTTTAATGAAGAGCAACTTGTGAGCAGCAGGCTCCTCATTTATTAGACTTTGGACAAAAACCATCAAAGTGAAGGAGGAAAGGCAGGCATACATTTTTCTTTCTAACCACTTTCAGCTGACCACAAGGAATCACACTTAAATCAGTCCCACACCCATTTGTCTACTAATGGGTATGGTACAGCATCATGACAGGCTCGGGAGGGGGGCATCCAGATTGTTGGAGCTCCCCTCGTGCAATGGCCCCCCAACACCCTGAAATCTTTCGATCCTCGGCTGACATGTGGTCCTCCAATTGGCTGCCGGCCAAGAGTTAGCCAAGTCATCATTTGACTGGCAGCGAATCATGTGGCTAAGAGCAACCATTCAGGTTTGCAGGGCAAGGCCTCTTGACAAACCCAGGGAGCCTCATTTTTGGAAGCCATACAATTAATGAGAACGTTGGCTGACTTGGCTATAGATCCACTTTAAGCAGGGGCTGACTAGCCAGGAGAGTTCCTGGTAGGCCACACTGCTTTGAAGGTCAGCTGGGCTGGGATTAGCTACCGAACATAAAGCCTACCTTGCCTGGAAGGCTATTTTTAAATATATTTTAAAGCTTTTCACAGTGCTGTATACCGCAGCTCAGAATTGTGCAATCAGTTGACTTATTTGGAGTGAGTTTACAGGCAATCTAGGGGGATACAGATGGTAGGGCATTCTGATTTGGCAGAGGATCAAAACCAGAGGCGTAACTATAGGGGGGTAACTAAGGTCCTCACCCCATTTATCAGATTTGTGCTCATTCATATCCAATTTAGTTAAAAGACAAAAAAAAAGTTTACTGCATGATCCTTGACAGGGCCCCGTCACACTTAGCTATGCCACTGAACAAAACCCTGTAAAAATGTTCCTCATTAAAGCATGGCTACCATTGTATTGCTCATTCGTGTATTAACCTTTATAACAAAACCAGCCTTTGTCCTCTGTAGCTGTACCAAGCTGAGACTTGAAGTGAAGCATCCTGGCACTAATAAATCTGATGTTGTTTGCGGCCATCTCTTCACAAATAGCTGTAAGTATGATTTGTATATAAATGAATAAAAGTAACTGATTCATTGATTGATTGTAACCACAAATCTATCTTTAGTATTGGCACTGATAATCAGATTGTGGCTGGCATTGCTAAATGTTCATTTATACATCATCATCAGTTTAATAACAAGGTTATTTAATTAGATTTTATTTTGACAGTGTCACAGGTGGTTATCCCCATCATGGTCCTCATAATATTATCAGTGGTAGCAGTTTTCATTGTGTTGGTTGTGTATTGCAGGAAGAAATATAGTCCACTGAAAGGTATGTGTGAATACAAGAACATGTCCTATTGTACTTATGCAGTATCATTTATCTATGTCTGTATTTATAATGTGTTCAGCTCCATTACTTATTGTCCCCCCCACCCGTCTTTTCTAGTATGTTTTGGGTCACTGTGTCCCCCACCCATGGGCATCATGGTTTGGGATGCCTGTCTACTTGAAAATCCCTGGAAGTTGACAAAATATAAGCTATTCTGTGCCCCTGTGGTGTCTAGTGTGTGTGGTGGCTGTAGACCGCCTTTGTAACCTCTAGGGTTCACCACGTGGTCATGCACAGTGCTTGAGAAGCCAAGGGTGAGGGCGCAATGCTATAGGACAACTCATAGTATACTCATAGTATATAGTATAGGGATACAGTATAGATATGCACATGTATACTGCTGTATATTTGTTGGTAAGTACTGAAATAATCTGTATTTCTTGTGTTTTAAAGTAGGTGTGCAGGACTGGCTACAAGAAACATGTGAAAAGCTTTGTGGATCAGAGGTAAGGTTTGAAAGACTTGTGACTGTCAAGTAGTTACGAACTTTCTGCACACACGTGGCAGCCATAATTCTGCCCCTAAAAGGAGACGTGCAGGTCTGCACCGTGGAGCAGTTTTTGACACCGTCCCAGCACCATCATACAGAGCTCCCTGAGGAAAAGTTGAGTAGTGGACAAAAAAATCTTTTAAGATATTTGGTCCACTCTGAAGTGTGCACAGAGTTGAAGTCTTCCATTAAACTATAAATAATCCAGGGTTTGGGGGAGGGGTTAATATATAATATACCCCCATTCTTTTGCCTAATGATACAATTTGTTACTTTTTTTTTAGAAAAAATCTCCATATGGAGAAGCAGATATGATAGAGCCAAAATGTGATTACAAAAAGATAGAGGCTTTCCCAGCAGAGGAAAGAATTCATGCTTATCCTAACAATGCAAAGGAAATGGAGGTGCCAAGAGGCAGGATGATTCCCACAGAAGATGAGTACATGGACCAGAGAAGATCAACTTTTTCTGAACCTGAGAATGGAGGCTTGGAGTCAGACCTAGAGAGTGCCTCTTTAGGGACCATGCCTGCTGATGAAGACACTGGTTCAGATAGGTTACTCTTTCCTAAAGAAGACTCTAGAAGTACTCCACCACACTTGGAAAACCAACGTGGCCGGTCTGGCAAGGAGACTTTTAGGAAATGGCAAGAGGAACACTACACCACAGATCCAATAGAAAACAACTTTGGTCAAAATCGTCATGAATTCCATTTACACCCTCAGGCAAGTTACAGCTTTCCAGAGAAAAATACAGACGACGATTCCTATTCTTTCTTTACCAACACTGACTACATGAGAAGTAACAGCAGCCGCAGCGCTGACAGTATCTCGACCTCTGAGATTCCATCATCGCCATCAGGTGAGAGCCAGCAGATGGGATTATTCTTATAGACCTTTACAGCTTTTACTTCAGATATAGACTGTTGCAGTTAAAAAGTAATATTTACCCATTGGCAGTCGCAGTTTTTAACACCAACAGTTACTATAAGTAATTCTCTGTAACTAAACTGCTGGGCTTCAAATAAAAGTAGACCAACATTCATTTTAAAAAAATATATATATATTGGCCGCAGTGCGGTTGCTGTAAGTCACATGGTCCAGAGTCCTCTTCTGGGATTTTGGATGATGGAACGAGTCAGGACCAAGTGACTGCCATCAATTAGATGAAGGTAAGGTGAAAGAAAGCCAAACCATGCCTGCAGGGAGGGAATATGCAAGGAGGCATTTGCAATCAGGATGCCCATACTGTGACCAACACCCATGTTGTTTTAAATGGTGTTGGATTACTTTATAATTATTACAAAAGTACTTGTGGTGGTTATTGTGCTCAAATTCCACCATAATTGAAAAACTGTGACCCTACTTCTCCCACTGTATTTGTAGGGGGAAAATAACTATGACCATAAAACAATATGTGGTGGGTTTATAAATGGGCTCTTCATACTTTTTCCCGGGATAAGGCACTTCCCAGGTTTTTTTCCCTAGCCTCTAGATGTGACCACACCATGAATTCAATATATAAAATTCATATTATATTTTATTATGTAATTAGTAAAAACCTCTCAAACAGAGTATAAATTCATTATTCCATTATTGCACATAAAAATGTCATAGCGGCGTAATGCATTCCACCATAACATTTCATTGTTTCCTCTTTCCTTAATATGACATTAGGACATGGCAGACATGTTTCACCCTCGCGGGCTTTCTCAATTCCCTATGTAAAAAAAAAATCTCAAATTAGATATTCTCTGCAAATATATATATCCATCATTACAAAAATATGTAGGCACATATACAAATAGTGCAAAAATACCTTAATGGCTGTTCCCCAACAGTATATACATGTATTAATGGTTCCAGAGAGGAAGTGGTGGTTTCTCCCCTATTATGTGCTGAAGATTTTCCTGCCTTTAATAGTCTACTGACTTGCCATCCCCTTTAAAAATCTGTTTAGATAGAGATAATTATTTATATGTATGATATATGCACATAGTGTGTTACTTTTGAATGGTTTCTAGTCTTTAAGAAATGTGCCCAAAATTGTAGTTATTATTCATACAAAAGTGCCCAAAAATGAAAAATTATAATTATACATACTTATCATATTTAAAGTGGACCAATCACTAGGATTTTCCCTATCCTGGTGATTGGTCCTTGCCTGGCTGTTTCCATGGCGTATGCGTGGGCTCTCGTCCAATCAGCTCTTTATGGCATGCATACTAATACATGGCTTAAAGCCGTTGTTTCGGACTGAGCATCAGCATAGAGAGCAGGAGCATCCCCTATTTACCTGCAGAATGTGTGTGCTCCCGCACCCGGGTATAATTGGAGGGGCGTGCAGAAATGCTGTGGATGCGGTCGCGGGCCGCGATCATCGCATGGGACCGGCGGAAATGGTACTGGTACTAGGAAAACTAGAGCATAGTATGTGCAGTTAACCATAAAAATGAAAGAAAAAACAAGAATGGTGTTGGTTTCTTTGAACTGAATATTGCTCCCTCTATACTGTCTTAAAATGGTTGACTTGTCCGGTGTAAAACTGGCTCCATGTTTCTTCTTAACTTTGTTGCTTTGTGTGACACTTGGAACTGTGCAAAGTTAAACAAAATTATGATGCATTCAGATCTGCAAAAAATATTCCAATAGGATTCTACTTTTTTTCCAACACAGGAAACGTGACAGGAAACAACAACACAACGGTTATTTCAAGCGCTCCAGTAATGAACATTAAAACAGATGTTGTAGTGGTGTATTACAGGGAAGATTTCCAAAAGGCCCAGGCACCCTCTGAAAATAAAGAAAACATGAAGCGGCCAATGCAAGAGGAAAGGCATGACCACTGCGACAGCTTTGTGGCAAATACACAGCCTTACAGCTACACTGACAGCTCTTGCTGTTCAAATCCAACTGAGGACTTTACAGAAAATGTCTCAAGTGACCCCAGCAGTCCCGCCAGGACCAGTCCTCTCACTTCTGAATCGGGGTCCTTTAACAATGTTGTCTACCCACCTATACAAGAGGAGGGAAAGCCAACTTACTATTACTCAGAAATGGTGTAGAAAATGTACCCAGTGCATGATGCAGCCCTAGGCTTCACTATAAAACTGTGAAAAGGGGACATATATGTGGCATTTCCAAAGCTTTCCTTGGAGACCCTGACCAGTGAACACAGGGCGGTTTTGAAAACCATCCAGAATTCTTTACTTCTGTAAATATGGAGCCGATGCAGTAGTCTTGATGGATTCTTCCATTTTTCTTTATTTATTTAGTGGTGTGGCTGTGGTGTGTCATTTAACGTGTACAGTCAGTTACTGTAAAGTGTACATATCAAACTATTGTGCTGCATTACACTTTTTAATCAAACTTGCAATGCAATGTGACTGGTTCTATAACCCATGTTATCATCCATTCCTTCAACCCCTCTCACTTATATTACTGAAGGAAATCTGGCCTTATAGACTCAAATGAAGGCAGGCTTGTCCGCCAGCAATGTACCAAGCTTCCAAGAATTCATGTTTATTTCTTCAATGAATTTCTTCTATAAATTAACTACCTGAATCTGAAAATGATTATTTTCTAAAAAAAAATAGAACTTTCTACTTTTCAGTTTAATCTCCCTTAAGTTCAACACACTTATTCAGCTTTGCCTCCTCTGATTGGATGTGCTGAGAATAGAAGGACCCCGGACACTGACTTATTTTCATGTGGAAAATTTTGCCCAGACAGGCATTTCTTCACGTTAGGAAAGAGAAATGAATCACTGGGAGTCAGGTCTGGTTAGGCTCCATGAAGCTGCATTCCCTGAGACTTGTGAACTGGCCCATTGTTGTGAAACAGCATGATGCATCTTTGATTACATAATGCAGTCATTGTTGAAGCATAGGTTTCTCAAGCAATTGTTGTCTTGTATGGAATGTATTCTAGTAATACAATACCTTCTGTAACCCAAAGAAAGCCATGATTCTTTCCAGCTAACTGCTGCTCATGAAATTTCTTTGGATTTAGTGACTACTTGTGCTTCTATTGCATGGATTGTTGTTTGATCTCAGGATCATGGTGGTGGGCCTATTTTTTATCACCCATGACAAAAGAATAGAAGTCTCCTGTATTTTCTCAAAGCAGGTCTACATTCTTTGGCTAAATTGTTGGTATCATGTTTTTTGCTCAGGTGTCAACATTCCTTGCACCCACCCAGAACTGCCCTTTGACATCATCAAAAAATCATGAATAATCCTGGAAACTGGGCCAACTGAAATGCCCAATCCCTGAACTATAAAATTTACTCTGACCCGGTGATCTTCCAAAATCATGGCCTTTACTTTATGGGACATTTCCTCTGAAGATGCTCAATGCAGGTCAATGCTGTCTGCTGTGATAATCAGGAGCTGGACTCTCTGCATTAACTAGCCGTCATTTCACCAATTTCACCAAAGAACACTCTGTACTGTCGAGCATGCAACTGCAGGAAGTTTGAAGAGTTTAGTGCAAGACACAACTGACTTCTCATTATATGCGCAAAGTCTCTGAGCTTGTGCTTACTCTCAGGTTTTGGGTTGTTTTTTCTGAAGTGATCTTTCAGTACCAGGGCACCCAGCAACACACTATATGATTTCCATTAAATGGCCCAGATTCTTCATATACAGCTTCCACATCCATACAAAAACATTAAATAAGAACATCGTCCCTCTTGAGTGGACCTGGAGTCTATAAGACTCATCCTTCATTAATCTATGAACATCTTTTTTAGGTCTATTTTGGGAGTCCTTCTCTTTCTATCTCAATCTCTCTCTCAATATATACATATACACACAGTATATACTTTAAAAATGTCACAAATAATATTTCATACACTAGTCAGATTAGTGACCACAGCAGGATACACCCAGTCTACTTTTAACAACATATTATAGATATTTATTTCAAATATTTTATGTTGTGACAAACAGCTTACACAAGCATAACTGTCAGTTCTTTGTGAACCACAAGCTGCCAACAGTGTTGCACTTTCTGTCCCACATCACACAAAGACCAGGAGAAGGAACAGGTGGGCATGAGTCAATGGAAAATGACCTTTTATACAATGCTGTCCAAGTTAAACTATCCACTAATGCGAAAGTGGACCAAAAAAATGGGGATTCTCACTATCCCAGGTTTTGATCCGCCCCCCTGAGGCTTGGCCCGCTGCGTGAAACCTTTCCATTGAGCCCACAGCGTGGGCACGGCACCCCTATAGTCAGTTGTAGAAGCTGAATGGAATCCTCCTAGCAGCGATCAGCGCACAACACCCCTGTGTGTGGCCACAGCAGCCACTCACACAGGATGAGAAGGATGCAAGTGACGTCAGCCAGGCATGTACCATGGGCTCGTTCCCGAGGTAAGTATGTTGGGTAACTGGGGGGGGGGGGGGGGGTTCACACAATGGGGCATCATGGTTTGGTATCAGGGGTGCAATTTTCTCACCTGACCAAGGAGTCTATAGCTGTGTGTGGCCCTACCCACTGTAACTGAATGGCTGGCTTGGATGCGCACAGTCAAGGAATGCAGGGGGTGCTGTACACTGATTACAAGTGCGGCTAGTATTTCTTTGAGCTTCTCCAGTCACACATTAAATGCATATCTGGAGAAACTGCCACTGGCGGATTTTACACAGCAGGGCATTCTAAATCAGGATGCCCCAAGGGGACAAACTAAAACCCAGGATAGTTAAAAACACAAGGTTTTGGTCCACTTTAAACTCTGAGACTAGGCTGGGGTCTGTATGGATAGTCTCTTAGTGCTGTGTACAGATCATCCTTTTATAGAGGCCATTGTTCACCGAAAAATGGAAACCCCCGAAGCCCTGTAGTCGTGAAAAATGCAGCAATTTATTGATAAATACAAATTGGTTAGACATACATTAGCTTTTTATACATCAAGGCGTTCAAACAGAAGCCTCAAGCATTCAGAGTTCCATCACCCACAAGGCATGTGGAATCATTCATTAGGTAACATATTTGCATGCTCATAAGGGGTAAAGAGGGTGTCATTTGCTGTGGGGAATTTTGGGTTTGCCCATTTTATTTTTAACTGTATTCTGTGTTTCGCACATCTTCTGAAATTTTGCCTAGGTCAAGTTGAAAACCATTTATTGTAATTATAGCAGGAAGTGAATAAATGTGCCTTCAGTCCTAAGTTCAAATGCAAAGTCTCTCTTTTTATCGTCATATTTCTTATATTTGACAACTGTAGACACAGCACCGGACACGTGGCAGCTCATTTATTAAATGACTTTGTGCCATTTAGTTTAATAGTATGACAGAATTAGGGTACAACATGTCTTTGGACCAAAGATCGAATGCAAAGTTTAGTCTTATTATTGTTGGAATAATAGTCCCTCCATA
The DNA here is from genome assembly GCA_027917425.1 of Gastrophryne carolinensis. Lineage (NCBI taxonomy): Eukaryota > Metazoa > Chordata > Amphibia > Anura > Microhylidae > Gastrophryne > Gastrophryne carolinensis. The sequence continues at coordinate 256,121,892 of CM051239.1, forward strand.
ACTTTGGGCTAGTATTAAACATTTGCCACACCCTATTTATGCACAGGGAATCTTTAAAAACTGCTCTATAGCTCATTATTATAAATATTAATCTATAGAAACCCATAATCTATGCTGATACCAGGTTTAACCCTTCTAGTGCCAGCTACTTGAGTCTCATGTAGTCGCCTCTCCTACCGTTAAGTGCCAGCTACGTGAGACTCACGTAGCTGACTTTAAACCCCCACAGAAAAAAAATATAAAAGTTAAAAACTCACCTGACCCCTCGTTGGATTAGGCCGGGCCTTCTCTTCACCCGGGGGGGCATCCAAACTCCCCCCGGGGCTCTTTCCTCCTCAGGAGAGCACCCAAAATAGGACCCCCCCCCCGCTTCGGCCGCTGGCACAATTAACTGTTACAAATTAAAAAAGACATTTACTCACCTCGTGGCTGCGATCCCTCCCACCGGGTCTCCTCTTCACCGGCCCTTCCGTGGTGAGGAGAGGCAAGAAATCACCCTCACTTCCTGGGTCGCTGGCTGCTTGCCCCGCCCTTTTAGCGACCCGAGAAGCTTAGTCGCTAAGGGGGAATGGAAGGAGGAAGGTTGGAGGGGGCGAGATGGCTCTGATCTCTGCCCCCCCAGCCCTCCTCCACCGATCACCAGCAGCAGTCATCGGAGCTTTGTGGGACATGATCGGGACCTCGGAGGTGAGTAGAAAAAAAAAATGTTCTTTTTTTTATTGTGTGTGTGTGGTTTATTTTTACTGTAACCCCTTGTGAACTGGTAAGCGATCTATATGACCCCTATACCAGTTCACAAGGCTGGGGGCTGGCAAGTCACCTGCGGCTAGCAGGTGACTTGCCATTAACCCCTGGCACCCCCAATTACCTGCCTCCCCAAAGCCCAGGGGTGCAGAAATTCCGGCAAAAATCATGGTTAAACATGGCGCAAAATAGGGAAAATGACCTGTCAACAGAGGGTGACAAAGTTTCAAGTAGGCTGGCAATTTAAAGGGTTAATAGTACCTATGCATGTTGGGTATTGTTCTGCTCGGGGGACCTTGCGATTTTAAATTTAGCTGCATATTTGTCTGCATATTGATATTTTAGGAAAACATGTTTTTTATTCAGCTTTTTAATACATTTTTTTTGGGAAACCCTGTGCAATCTAAGAATTCTTCGAGGGATTACTTCCAGAAAGATGATCCCACTACAACAAGCTGGGTACACTTAGAAAGCTTAATATGTGTACTTTCAGGGAAAATATGGTTTATGGGGGATATTCTAAATGTAAAGGGTTGTTTTGGTTGAAAAATTGCAAGGTGAGCACTTTGTCTGCAGAGCTGAAATTTTCAAGAAAAATTACCGTTATGCACATGCTTTACTTTGGGGTGTTTGGCAACTCTTCCCTTGACAGGAGCTATGCATGTTGGGTATTGTGCTGTTCGGGGGATGTTGCTTTTTCAGATTTTAGTTTTTTCTTGTTTGCATATAATTTTTTTTTTAGGAAAATGGGGCCTCTGATTCTTTTTTATTCTTTTTTAGGGAAACTCTGTGCAACCAAATAATTGATTGAGGGATTATTTCCAGAAAACTACACTCACATAAACAAGCCTGGTACGCCTAGAAAGCTTGAGGGGTGTACTTACAGAGAATATATAGTTTGTGGGGGGTATTTCAAATATAAAGGGTTGTTTTTCTGGAAAAACTGCAAGGTGCACATAGCGCATATCACAGTTGTATTTTATCTGAAAATCTCCTAAAGCGCTGTTTCAGTTTGGGGGAGTCTCCTGGGCAGGAAAGGGTGTCTACCTATACATATGTGGTACCGCTGTAACCGGGAGAGATTGGGGTTTCACACGCAATAAGATTTTATTGACAAACTTACATTTTTTATTACAAAAAAACACTACAAATTGCAAAAAATAGATTTTGTTTACATTTTTTGCACATATTTCACCCATTCAAGTATTGAGAATACACTAAAAAAAAGGCCATACAAGACATTTCATGTTGAAGCTCAGACTCTGCTGAAAAAACAATATATAACAATATATATGTAGCGCAAAATAGTGAAACGTGGTCTGGCACTTAAAGGGTTAAAGGAGCACTCTGTGTAAGTCATTTATCCTGTTTATAAAGAGAGACTTTGCATCTGATCATTGGACTGAAGGCACATTTTATGTTAATTAGGTTAAAGTGGTACACATCTATTGCCCAAATAGACCGCCATGGTGCGAGTGTAACCTCAGGGTTGACTTTACGCAGTTGTTATAGGTAAGAAATATGACCAGAGTTTGTCAGGGTTTTTGTTCTTCTACCACCTCACACTGCAGCAAGATTATTATTGATTTTATAAAGCTATACCAGTATACAGTACCCTATAAAATAAATTGTATGTACAATTTCATATGTAATTGCAAAGATTGTAAATGTTTTGTAAATATACGTTTTTCTTTGTACTCAGGGAATAAAAATAAAAAACCCATCTTATCTCGGGAATTTTTAAAAATGAAGTAAGGATATAAGGTAATATTCTGTAGAAATATAGAAAGTCCAGCTAAAAGGCTTTGTGATTTCTGTAATTAATGGTTGAAAGTAAATAGAATTTCTCTCTCATAACATTTGTAATATTAAGGGAGCACTATTAGGGAAAATGGCCCAATGATAAAAGTCCATATAAATATGCTGGATGGTGAGAGGGGAGTCAAGTATACACCAACACAGAAAATGTCCTGCTTGGTTCCTTATTTTAATAGAAATAAGAGGAAATCAGGGGTGACAGGTTCTGCCCCTGATACACTAAACCACCAAATCACCCCTAGATTTTTTTTACCATGAAAGAATAAACCTCAAGCTTGATGGGAGTACAGTCACACTGCTGCACGCAATCCGGTGACAGACCTGCCACATTCTTTCTAGAGCGTCCAGGGCCCGAGATGGTGGTGGGACGATGCTGGATCACAGGTAAGGTAAGGTTTTATCTTTTTGTAACCCTCCCCATCCTGCCTGAGCACAAGGGGAGGGAGGCAGGGTGGGGTTGTTACATACAGACTGAACTTCCCCTTTAACTCCTGATCCAGCCTGTGTTGGAATAACAGTTTCTGATGTGTGTAAAGTGCACAGAGGCAGAATGGGGCAAAATAAGCCCAGGAATTCATAGGCCCTGGCCAGCTCATAAGCCCCTTAGCCCCATCCCCAATGAGCTTTTCAGACAAGAGCGTGGGGTGTGGCAGGGGTGGTATGGCCCCAACAGTCATGATGTTGAGGCTATAGCATTGAAGGGGCAGAACAAGAGCTGGGCTGTCTTGACTGTGGGAGTATTACAAATGGGCCAGGTTTGGGGAGAGGGGCTGGGGGACCTTGGGAAGCAGGGAGTGGAAAGAAGTTTTAGAAAAGTAATGTATAGGCTATAGGTGAGGTGGGCTGCATACTGGAGGCTATATCCAGTGCAAGTGGCCCTAAAGCAGTGCAAACCAGTGAAAAATCTCCCTGTGCTTCCTATGGACTATCTGCCCCTATGTGTAGATGCTTCTACCCATCATGCAATGTTTTTGACAGATATCAGAGTGGTTAATTCTGCTGTCCAGCTCCCAGTAGAAAGAAAACAACAAGCTTGCCAAATTGTTGTTAGTGTTGCTGGTATCATTCACTTTGTATTGGCTGGTGTATAAAACAGATGCTTAGCTCTTAGATGTAAGCATATATGCTTAAAGGAGCAGTATCGCGAAATTTGCATTAAAAAAGATAAATAATTAAATAGCCACACAATAGCTTATAACATGTGTATGAATAATCTGGCGAAAAAATATATGCCTCTCTTTTAAATTGTATAATTAAAATGGCTCAGTCCATTTGCTGAATAGGGGGATCTGCTGGCTTGTATTTAGTGAGCTGCTTCATTTAGCCCACTGGTCTCCTAGCAACACTTTACCTCAGAGGCTGACACTGTAACGGCTGTGTGTGTGAGGTGCTGCTTTTGTTATGAGACCAGGTGACTCAAATGTGTAAAATCTATACAAAATAAACTAAACTGACTGAAAATGACTGAAATTCTTCTTTGAATAACTGTGCAGGAAAATCTAAAGGTATTAAAGTGGAACAAAACCCCATTCTAAATCAGGATGCCCACTGTGTGAAACTACCCCTGGATAACCACAGATCCCCCCATTTTTCTGGTGCACTCACGCAGATAGTCATTTAGACAGGCCGGGAGGCCAGGAAGGTTACTGCTCAGGCTCCCCATCTGTGTGCAAACAGATCTGATTGGATGAGAGCCCGTGCATGCGATGTGGGACAGGGAAAGGTACGTTTTTACAGGCGAACTTGGGGATTTCACATATCAGGGCATCCCAAGTCGGGATGCCCCTAGGGGCACAAAACAAAACTCCAGATAGTGAAAATCCTGGGTTGGGCTTTGCTCAAAACACACAAAGCTGAAAGAAAGATCATATGGAAAAAAGAAAAATAAGAATATGAAAGAGAAAATGGTAAACTGAAAGATTCTGCAGCACAGCCAACATGAAGGGAAAACTGTCAAAATCAGCTAAATGACTTCTAGAGCTTTTCTCTCTGTTTTAGATATATAAGTTCTGGCCAGGCAATGTTGCAATGTTGTTATCTGATGCTGGACGGCTGCCAGCACTGAACAGCTGAGACTTTGATACATTCTCCTCAGCGTGGAACTGATACATTTGTATCTCCCTCTCCTAAGCATGGAACAGGCCAGAATGTCGGGTCCCGACACTCAGAAGACATAAACATGAGCTATTAGTCTCCAGCTGCTCAACACACACATCATTTTTTTTCTACATTTGTAATTCTTACTCCAACACCTACCTACATTCTAAGTACCATTTAAATATAAGTCACCAAGAAAAATTCGCGATACTGCTCCTTTAATAAACAAAAGTATCACTTTCCTGTAATGGCAAAACAAAAAAATATTAATAGAATATTCTCTAACCAGTTTATTTAATATCCTAACAGCATCAGCTACCCTACCCATGTATGACCTGGCTAGTATGATATGGAAAGCTCTCATGATTATAACACCCACACTATGTAATAGCACTGCGTTTTCAGACTCTATAGTAAAAGGTAAATTGGTGCCATCTAGTGTTTACTTAATGGTATGAGAACTGTTGCCAATAGTCTACAAGTATCCCTCACCAAAACAGTAACTTTGTAGTATATTGCATATTATCTACCTGTAAACTAAGCAAAATATATTGCTTCTTTAGAAGACAATTAGACCATGCTTGAGAGTTAAAAGCATCCAAAAAATGGTCTACTAATACAAATCCCTTTAAATATGCTTCATGGCAAGACGAGGGGTATTTTTTTTACACCCTGCATGAAAAAAAGTCCAGCCCTCTATTATCCTTTTACTGGAAGAAAAAGAGAAAACCGGGGAGGGGGACAGGATGTGCATGTGCCATTTTGCAATTGGAAGGTTGCAATTAAAAAAGTGGTTTATTGATTTTCTAGGTCTGCTGATGTGTGTAGATGCTATTACCCATTATGCAATGGTTTTGACAGATATTAGAGTGGTTATTGCTACCGTTTCTAAAGGCTGGCTGGTTCTCCCCTATAAAATTAGGATGACACATTCACAAACCTGTCACCCTAGTTCCTCAATTCAATTTGGGATGCCTAACTATGTTAGCCCCCAGGTTGCCCACAAACCCCTTACCCCCAGTCCCTAGCTGTGATCATGGGCCACAACGGTATCCCTGGCATCCCTGCAGCTGTGCCCACTCCTCGACCTGGCCTTGCGAACTGGCTACTTTTTTTCTTAACTGGCCACTGGCCTGGCGGTGCTGGTATTTGTTTTTTTTTACTGGTAACTGTTGGGTATACTTTTCCCATCCTATGCAGGCACTTAATCAAACAATGGCCTTATGACATGCATTAGTATGCAGAACTTGCAGCTACTGAAAAATGTTTGGTTTGGGACCAAAACCCGATCCTGACCCCGGATAGCGAACCTCACAAAAGTCAATGGGGATCTGAACTTTGGTTGGGCAAAATGGCTGTAAAATGATTGTGGTGAGGGCTAGGGGACTCATTGTTGGCATATTACTAGGGACCCGCACCTATACCGACAACAATGCCCCCTATACTGAATTCTCTACGCTATCTGACTGGCTCCTCCTTCCCCTCCTCTGCTGTCACAAACTTAGCTGTGCAATGAAGCCACGGAGATACACACTTGAGATGTCAGCTACTCCACCACCCTCAGCCTCAATCACGAGACACTTATATCGCTAGGGACCAGCACCTGCACCATGAAAGATGCCTCCATACACCACCCACAGCCCCAAGCCACTCTCCAGATCTGGAGGATCTGGATATGCCAAATTTATACAAATATATATACTAACCCCTCACACACCTTAACTTGCCAAGCACCAGTTATAAAGAGTCAATTGATATTCTCAATGCAGGATCTTTAAAAGCTTGACAGCGCAAAGGGGAGACAGACAGTGATAAATATTTTAAGTAAAATTGATCACACATACATATAATACAATTAAAATCTACAGAAGGATATTAGGCAGCTCATAAAAGTCATAAACACTTAAAAATAGTTCAGCACAGAGAATGACAAATCAAGGACGATATTAATAGCAACACTATTACCAGACACAGCCTGTACACAGGGTACCAGAAATTATATGCAGAGGAACACAGTACATTATACAGAGCATCAGTCATACATGTATGGGAAAGAAAGAACAGGTTAATGGCACAGCATAACCCCTCAAACCATGATCACCCCTCATATAGACAAATAATTACCTCTGAATAGCCCTGTCATCAGTACTGCCTTGGTCACCTCTGTACCAGGGTTCCTGCTCCTAAAGCTGTCTCCTTCTAAAGCTCTCTTTCGTCGTCAGTTATATTGGTATATTCCTTTGATGTCCAGACTTGTCCTCCCAGTTTTGCTAGCCTGAAACTTGTGAAAATCCACTTTGCAGAGAAACCTTTTTCAAGACAATGAAACTGGTCTTGGCTGCAAACTGCGCTGACTGTATTTCACATTCCCGGATATTCCCAGAATCTGCCCCCAAACAGAATATGCAATCCTTGATTTTATTATGGTGGGGAAAGGAATGTGGACTGAAGAGCCTCTGGGCTGGGCTTGGATGACCTGACCTACGTATGACTGGTCCAATGCAACTAATTATACATAGTGAGAGAGACAGAAATATATATTTTAACAATATTCATTTTTCATCAAGGCCCAACTTTGGAGCCCCTCCCCATGGATGAGATGGTGCTTTGCCCATATGGGTTCTTCCTGTTATGGCCTCAAGGGTGTCCTACCCTTAGGGGTATTATTTCCAGGGCACTATGTGCAAGGCCAACCTCAAACTATAGTGAGGACCAAAGCCCCCAACCATCACATATAGGTGATAGAGGGCCGAAGTCTCTATAAAGTCTATATTATATAGGCTGTATTGTCTTTGAAGGAAAAATGTTACTTCTTTTTTACACCTGGAAATGACCCAACAACAAACAAACAGGGCATAGCATAGGCAAACAATAAAAGAGAATGGCATTTTTTTTCTTGATTTTACAATAAACATCTGTAAAAAAAACAAACAAGTGTATTATAAGCATAAAACATCAATTTTGTATCAAGGAACATAAATGTTACAAATTGGTACAGTTTAATAGAATTAATTAACAGCATTATAATATATACAACTGAACAATATTAAAAAGCTTGCTGTCGCATTTTCAATTTGTATATATTGCCTAAATGCAAACAGTTAAATGAATAAAAAACAAAATCAGAAGGTGGAAAGAAGAAAAAAGAAGAAATAAGAAATACATTCTATTCTGGACACTATTTCTAAAAACTATAGATTTGTAGGAGTTTTAACCAGATTTGTCAAAATAAATTAGTCACGGGCCCATATTTTCTTAATTCTGTTTCTTTTCTGTTTGTCCTGCAAAATTGAGTTTAGTGTTCATTAATCATCACCCTAGAGAACCTATGTATCAATTCATTATAATCTAAAGTTGGGTTGAGGTAGGTCTTGCAATGCTTTGTTTTGGAGCCATGAGGATGACGTTCACTCATTTACATTCAGGCGGAAGAAGGTCATACATTTTTCTGCATAATGCCTCCTTGGTTTTGCTCCATGAGACGCTTAGAGGAGGAAAATAAGAAAATAATTATTCTGAACCAAATGGTGTGGGAAAATCCCCCCCCAACCACTCCTTTACAGACAGTAACCTCGATTCAGAGAGACACAAAAAAACTTCCGTTTTCGTGCCGATCTGTTTTTTTTGTGAAATGTTTCCGTTCTCGTATGAGCGTTCGAGCGATTCATTGCATGCATTGAAAACCTTCGGTAAAGTTTCCGTCCGTTCGTACGGCAGATTACGAATTACGAGGATGTCATTTTCCATCCAGACTATTTCGTTTCATTTTCACATGTTACAACGTAGGCTTTTGTTTTTGCCCTTTTCCCATCGTATCCTCCAATGAATCCTTTACGTTTCCCGTTCGATTCTGTTTCCCTTTTTCAATAAATATTCGTCCAGACGGAAATCTTTACGATCTTGCGCCTGCGCACTACAAACTTAACTCATTAAAGTGCTCGCATACATATTTGCCACCCTCACTTCTACTGCAATGTTTAGCTAAATCACTTAGCACTATCCTCCATCTTCCCTTTTGGACCCTTAAAGCTCACCCAAACCACTTAGCACTATCCTCCATCTTCCCTTTTGGACCCTTAAAGCTCACCCAAACCACTTAGCACTATCCTACATCTTCCCTTTTGGACCCTTAAAGCTCACCCAAACCACTTAGCACTATCCTCCATCTTCCCTTTTGGACCCTTAAAGCTCACCCAAACCACTTCTCGGTTAGGTTCTTCTTCCATTTTAGCCCCTTAAAACTTACCCAAATCACTTCTCGGTCATGTGAATATTCATCTTTAAATATTTCTGGGCCCATTAGTTTTGTGTTAATGTATTTTGTAAATGAAATGACAATGTAACATTTTTTTTTATACCATCATAAAATATAAAATTTTAAAAGATTTTGGAAATGTAAAATTTTTACTACTATAAAAAACAAAATACATAGCAATGGCAGGCCACAGAACATTATTCTTCATCTGTGGTCCCCAACGGGTTGCGCAGCTCCTGCATCTCGCCCACCAACTGAAGGACCCTGACACTCAGTTGTGCCACTCTGGCACGTGTGGTCCCTGTTAAAAAACGTAAATTTAAATTTTGGTATAACCTTGTTGGGGTCATACTGCAGTGCCCCCCCTCCCCCCCTGTATGGTCCAAACACCTAAATCTGGACTTCAAAAGCCAGAGGGCCCTCGCCACGGGCCGGGTTTTGCATAGTGCCCGATTAGAGAACCCCTGGCCCGCATTCTGCAGGCAAAGAACGGGCATCAGGAGCAAGGGCGAGTGGCACATCTTGCAGTTCCTGCAACCAAATATAAAATAATTACACAAAGCAAAGGTAAGCAACTAAAACAATAACTCCTACAACAAATTAAGATTCAAGTTCAACAATCCAAATATAATTCACAAAGGACATAAGTCTAAAAAAATATAGCAATTATATGGATGTGTGGGAAAATAAATGTTTACATGCTAAGGACTAATTAAGGTCAGCATTAAAATGCATCTATAAGGCATACATGAAATGTATTGATTCAGGTATACATTGCTATACAATTTATGGCCTCGGCCATGCTGATACATGCAATGCCTTGGTGCTAAAGGCGCGCAGACTCCTCCACATAGCCGCAAAACATGTTCAACAATAGCAATCCGAGCCCTCAAAGGTCTCGTAAGTGGATCGGAAATAAAACGGATTTATAGGGTGGTGATCCGTCGGAAATCAGCTCTCTGAATCAGACAGAAACCATCCCAACAACGGAAGTTATCTGAACGAACTAAAAATTTCCGATTTTGTTTGGAAATGTTCCGATTTGCTTCCGTTCATCGAAAGCGCATATACACATTTTCCTGAACGTTCGTGCGAGTAGAAAATGGACAAAAAAAAAAAAAAAAAAAAAACTAACACCCACCAAAACTTTCACAGACAGCTACGGAAGTCCGGACGAATGTGTCTCTGAATCGAGGCTAGTGTGTAGAAACCCCCCTCTGTCACCCCATTAAGGGCATGTTGTCTGAAGGATGTCCCCTACTGCTGATGGTGCGTGACGAAGTCCTATAGGCAAGTATTGGTTTTCTCCCTATAAGGGTGCGTGTGAGTTACTCACCAGGTAGTTGCCTGGGTAGGTTGGTATCCCCAGTTATTCGTTTCCCCAGAGTGGTCCTGTGTCTCCTCTGCAACTTCGGTTTATACCAGTGCCTTGTCTACAAAACAAAAGAACAGTACAGGTAAATCCAAAGCAGTCCAAGAGAGTGGAGTCTGGATTTCCCTTCCTTTAGGTTCTCACCTAATCCATAGTTAGGGATGCCTGCCTCAGGCTCCCCTCTCGGTCGGATCTGCCAGGCTGATATTGACCGTGGATAAGGTGCCCTCCAATTGCCTGTCCTTCCAGCGGGCATCCCATGGTGCATCTACCTCACTGGCTAGTCACAATTATCACCATCTCGAGGAGGTGAGGTGCCTGCTCTTCTTCAGAAATGGGTTGGAGGGGGATGGAGGAAACCCCAGCTTGTAAGATTCCCTGTCCCAGTCCATTAAGGAGCTGGTGGAATTAGGGATAGGACTTGGGTGGGAATAACCTGCCATAGGGTTGGTGGCAGAGCCGCTCTGGGAAGCCATCATCAGAGACTAGGCTAGATGGTGGGTGGAGTTAGCCTCTTTTATAAAGTGGGTGGAGGCTAGGTGGGTATATGTGGTCCACACCTCTAGTATGAAAGAGAACTCCAGTGGAACGTCAGGAACTTGTGGTGTAGTTATAGATGAAGGAAGGTGAACCTGCACAACTCTGTGAAGAACCATCCTGGGTTTGAGTGAATGCCTTGATTAACCAGAGTGAATGCCGTGATTAACGGGGTTAACCAGCAGAATTCATGGTCAGCTTTAATTGCAATCCCAAGTATGTCATGGTTTCAATGTATCTCAAGCAATGTCACAGTACACGGGTATACTACCAAAATAGGTCTTTGGCCCCCATTCCGTGCCTTTGTAGCCTCTCTTATACTGGGGTCATTGCCCAGAAACCCTGTATAAGGATCAGTGGCGTACATACAATGGAGGCAGGAAAGGCAGGTGCTATAGAGCCTGTGACAGACGGGGACCCGATGCAAGCCGTTTACCCTACGCTCCACTGTGAAGCCTGCCACCTGAAACCCTCCCACGGCTTCTTTTAATCCCCAGTGGAGCCCAAAAAACGAATAATCCGCTGGAGTCAGTGTGTGGGCAGGAGCCACTGGTTTTGAAGAGAGCAGACAGGAAGAGAAGCTGTCATATGCCCGCTGGCTTTTGCTCACTGGCGGCCATATTCTCATTATGAAGAAAATGGGTGTGGGGCCGTGTCAGCGGAATGAGTATCACGTGATCATGCCCAGCACCTATGATCAGGCAGCATGCTTTCCTAAATCATCATCTGTTTCACCAGCTTAGCGGACTACAAGGCCCAGCTAAGCTCGGGACACACACAGATTCTTGGCTAAGGCAACAAGATAGCGCACGTTAAATATAGAATTTAAAGTGGACCAACCACCCTTCTTGATTGGCCCGGGAATCTATAAGATTCCCAGGCCGATCCGATCCCTCCCTGCGGGGCATCCAAAAGCTGTGTGAAACCCCCAGGACGCCCTCTAACTTTACCTTACTCCTGGTCCAACGGCACATGCGCGCTGCTGCATCTCGCGCCTCTCTCTAGCAGGGCGCGTGCCCGCGCTGGCCATTTGTGCTCCCTGTTAGAGGGAAGCGCGAGATGCAGCCTCCAGCGTGCTCGGAGCCGCTGTAGTTTGACGCCGCATACCACAGCGGCTCTGAGCGCACTGATTGGAAGAGTGGCCGCGCATGCTCCATGGGAGCGGGGTGAGGTGAGTTTTATCGGGCGTTCTGGGGGTTTTCACATAGCGGGGCACCCCGCGAAAGTGGAAAAAAACCCAGGATAGTGAAAATCCTGGGTGTTGGTCCACTTTAATGCGGAATGCACAATAGGCAATTATTACAAACATTTGGCTATGATGGAATTAAAACAAATTCCATTCTGCACAGTGGGATACAGATTACAGGTACAGTGAGTTACAAGCATACAAAACAGATGACAGTATGCAGATGCAGTGTAGTGATGATGGGCTCCCACGGGGAAGTGTGTGGACAGCCTGTGGAAATCCTGGCACCTCCAGCACGCATGTGACATGACCTCCCCTGGACAGTGACAAAGTCAAGTGCTGGCCTCCTGTAAAGAGCCAGTCCAGTCTAACTAACTCTTATTGATGCTGGCAGGAGTCACAGGCCACTCCCTACCTAGGGGCCGGAATTGGCTCGCTGTCAACATGCGACTAACTGCCACTTCCTATCGGGGAGCGGCAGTCAACCATATGTTCCCAGCGAGCCGGCATGGGGTGGGTGGGGCCTGTGACTCCTGTCACAGGCCACGCCCCCTGGGTGGGAATTGGCCCTTCTGAACTTGCAGTGGGGAGCGGCCGGGGAGTACACAGTAAGTTTTTTTTAATACTGTACAATGCCCCCCTTGGGCATGCCAGCACAATGCCCCCCTTGGGATGCCTGCACAATTCCCCCCTTGGGGATGCCTGCACACTGCCTGTATTGGGGATGCCCACACACTGCCTGTATTGGGGATGCCTGCACACTGCCTCTCTTGGGGATGCCACACACACTGCCTGTATTTGGGATGCCTGCACACTGCCTGTATTGGGGATGCCCGTACACTGCCTGTATTAGGGATGCCTGCACACTGCCTGTATTGGGGATGCCCGCACACTGCCTGTATTTGGGATGCCAGCACACTGCCTCTCTTGGGGATGCCACACACTGTCTCTCTTAGGGATGCCCGCACACTGCCTCTCTTGGGGATGCCCGCACACTGCCTCTCTTGGGGATGCCCGCACACTGCCTGTATTGGGGATACCCGCACACTGCCTGTATTGGGGATGCCAGCACACTGCCTGTATTTGGGATGCCAGCACACTGCCTCTCTTGGGGATGCCACACACTGTCTCTCTTAGGGATGCCCGCACACTGCCTCTCTTGGGGATGCCCGCACACTGCCTCTCTTGGGGATGCCACACACTGTCTCTCTTAGGGATGCCCGCACACTGCCTCTCTTGGGGATGCCCGCACACTGCCTCTCTTGGGGATGCCACACACTGCCTCTCTTGGGGATGCCAGCGCACTGCCTGTAATTTGGGATGCCCCTCACTGCCTTTAATGTAGAATACTGCTTACTGCCTGTAATGTGGGGTCTGTAATGGTGTGATCGGGGGAAATTCTGCACACTGCCTATAATGGGGTGATTGGTAGGGGGTATTCTAGCACACTATTTGGTTCAGAATATTTTTTTCTAATTTTTCTCTTTCAAATCCAGGGTGGCTTATAGGCAGGTGCGGCTTATAGGGCGAAAAATGCGGTATTTGTGAATAATTTTCATATAGATTTGTTCATGTATTTTTCTGACATATTGTAATGATGGACCTATTGAAATAATCAACATTTATTATTGTTCATATTTAAGAGTTATATTTGTCACAATATAAATAATAATAATATGTAATGTAATCTACAGCTTGTTCTCCATGTTTTGGCACTGACAAAGATACATGGAAACTTATGCAAGTCTGCCATCCTGTGGAGCCATGCTGCTTTTTATTAAAGTGGACCAAAACCCAGGGTTTTGACTATCCAGGGTTTTGGCCTTTGCCCCCCAGGCACCCCGATCGTGGTGCCCCGCTGTGTGCAAGCCCCCAGGTCGCCCGATCTCACTAACCCTTCCCTGGTCCCTCTCGTCAGGGTGCGTGCCCGCGCCAGCCATTCACAAATGCCATGTGCAGGCACGCGCCCTGCTAAAGAGATAGCGGGGATGTGGCGCTGCTCGCGCATGCTCAGGTGGAATGGGAATGAAGGTGAGTTTTTGGGCCACCTGGGGGGATTTACACAGTGGGGTAATCAGGGTGCCCCAGGGGGAGCGAGTGGGTGGGTTTTGGTCCACTTTAAGCAGCAATTTTAGTTAAAAAAATGTGTTATATTGGAATGCTACGTATAATATTTATTTATTATTGGTGATACAATATAACAATTTTCTAACAGTTTCTTAGGCTATGTTAGCCAAAATGAAATAAAGAATTAATATTTTATCATGATCAATGCTGTTGCGAGGTCTATGGGGCAATAGGGTTCAGGGAGGCCCACTCCCATTCTCAACGGATATACTGTTCCACCTCCCATTGACCAGCATTTGAACAGATCACTTGATTACTAGTGGAGGCCCGTTTGACACCTGTATATTTCCCTAATCCTATCATGGGGGCAAAACAGGTTAATATACTAGCAGATCCTTTCAACAGTCACAATATGCACAAAAGTGAGTACACCAGCATCCATGGAAGATAACTTGTTTCCCCAAAAATAAGCCCTATTTACAGTTTATCTTGAAAAAACTCACTTAAGGAGACCGAAAACATTAGGGGTTGGCAAGTGTTGGGCTCTCTCTGAGGCAAGGGGCACAAAGTACCCCACCATGCTAGAAACCCACCAATACCCCATGATGTTCCTGGTGGGTGCTGCTCCTTAAGAATTACTATTTGCTATGGGAGCTACTGTGCCCATAGTGCCTAGCATGAGGAATACCTACAAGTCCCGGCTCCTGCATGCAGCTCCCCCGGCATCTTCACTACAGTCTGTGTCATATTGTGGAGCTTTGCAGAGGCCAGATTATTGTCCATTCCGACATCCCCTGAATATAAGCCCTAATGCATCTTTTGGTACAACAATTAATATGAAATTTTAATTAATTAAAATTAATTTTAATTAATTAAGATGAAACACAGTATCAACAGGTACACAGGTCGATAATATCCTTACTTGGCCACCAGGTGGCAATAGAGCACAGTTTAAAGCAGCGTAGTATAGATAAATAGCGTGTAACATGGGAATATATACATTACACATTTATTAAACTATCAGTCGCAGTGTAAGCATACTGTGCAGAGATACACAATACAACACATAAGTAGTAAAACATAAGTAAACCTCCCCACAATCCCTTCTAAAGGGATCAGGAATGAAGATGTGCACTGAGTTAATGGCGATAAACCCTATTAGACCCTATGTATTAGGCAGCAGTGTGGCGGGAAGTGCCGTCCGGCAGGGTGGCGTTACATGTGCTATGTCACTGTATGACACGCACAAGTGAAGTCACAGATCATGGCGAGCAGCTCCTGACCTGCCAGATCTCAACATGACGTCAGCTAGACACAACATCAAGACTGCACAGACTCATGGGGCCGACTCACCTGAACCTACCCTGTTACCCCCAAAAATAAGACCCTACCCTGAAAATAAGCAGCTTTTTTGAGAATCCTTTAAATATCCTTTAAATAAAGTCCTACCCGAAAAAATACAATTCTGTGATTACTCTGTAGAATTGATATTATATGTATACAGCACGTCCTGCTCCAGAAGATATTCCTTACACTTGGGATATACTCCAGTAGATGGCGCTGGACTGCAGAGACAGAAAAGTGGCTCCTCCCGGCCCCATATATACCCGGGACCTCCCACAAAATCCCCAGTATTGAAAAGCAGTTAGCAAGAGACCGGGAGAACTATAACCATTATATGAAAATTTGAACATAAGAACAATCACCATAAAGAGGTAACTAAAGATAATGATAACAAAGGTGGGGTGGAACAGGAAGTGCTGTATACATATAATACCAATTCTACAGGTGAGTAATCACAGAATTGTATTATTCTAAGTATACACACGTCCTGTTCCAGAAGATATTCCTTACACTTGGGACATCCAATAGCAGTGTCCGTAAGGTAGGGTGGAATCCCCAAAAGTAACAGTAAACAGTTTAAGCCACTGCCCCCTGCAGAACTTTTCGGCCAAAAGCAGCATCAGCTGAGGCCCTAACATCAACCTTGTAAAACTTTGAAAAAGTATGAACAGAAGTCCAAGTAGCGCCTTGCAAACTTGATCAACAGAAGCTTGGTGCTGAAAAGCCCAAGAGGCACCAATAGCACGAGTAGAATGAGCAGTAAGGTGGAAGGGAGGCTCCTTCCCCTTAGCAGAATAGGCCTGTATCACAGTCTGACGCATCCACTTGCTGATAGTGGACTTAGCTGGAGCCAGACCCTTCTTAGGTCCAGACGGAAGCACAAAAAGAGCATCAGTCTTCCAGAAAGATTCAGTAGCCACCAAATAGAACTTCAGAGTTCTGACTACGTCCAAAGAATGCAAAACCCTTTCCTTAGGGTTACTGGGATTAGGACACAGAGAAGGCAAAACAATGTCCTGATTGAGATGAAATGCAGAAACAACCTTAGGCAGAAAATCTGGCTTAAAACGAAACACCACCTTGTCCTGGTGTCTCTCAAAATAAGGAGGCTTGATGGAAAGCGCTGCCAACTCAGAAACACGCCTAACAGAAGTAATAGCCACCAAAAAGACCACCTTATGCGTGAGAATGGACAAAGGAGCCACTTGCAAGGGCTCAAAGGGAGACCCCTGCAGGGCAGATAAGACCAAGTTCAAGTCCCAGACTGGTAACATAGGCTTACGTGGGGGACGCACGTGAGTCCCTGGAAAAAGGTCTTGACCAGGGGATGCTGAGCAAAGGATCTTTGGAAAAAAATTGCCAAAGCAGACACATGACCTTTCAGAGTACTGAGCTGAAGGCCCATATCCAAACCATGTTGGAGAAACTCCAGAATCCTAGGAATAGAAAACACACAACGAGTGGGACTCGCACCAGTCAATGTAAGTACGCCAAACCTTGTAATAGATGGAAGAAGAGGACCTCTTCCTAGCCCTGATCATGGTATTCACCACCGAGGCAGGCAGCCCTTTTTCCATCAAGATGGAGGTTTCAACAGCCAGGCCGGCAAAGCCAGCGTTTGTAAATTGGGGTGGCGTAGGTGTCCCTGAGTGAGCAGATCTGGAACCCGTGGCAGGGCGTACTGATCTACTGCCAACTGCACGATGTATGCGAACCACACTCTTCTTGGCCAACAGGGGGCCACCAGGATGGTTGGCACCCCTTCCTGAACTATCTTGCGTAGCACACTGCCCAGCAGTGGAAACGGAGGAACCACATACAGGAGCTGAAACCTCGTCCAAGACATTGCCAGGGCATCCGTGGCCAAGACCAGAGGATCCTGGGACAGAGAGACAAAGACTGGAAGCTTGTGATTGTGACGGGATGCAAACAGATCCACATCTGGCTGACCCCAGCGGTGGCACAGGGAGTGAAACACCCTGTTGCTGAGGGACCACTGTCCCAGACGAGAGGCCCCCTACTGAGGGAGTCTGCCTCCAGATTCTCCACCCCCGGGACGTACACAGCGGAGATGCAGGGAACATTTTCCTCCGCCCAGGACAGTATCAGGGACACTTCCTTGAGAGCCCTCTTGCTCCGGGTCCCTCCCTGATGATTGATGTAGGCAACCGCCGACTGGTTGTCCGAGCGGACCTGAACAGCCGGACCCCTCAGGTGTGGGGTTAAGTAGGCGAGAACCAACCTGATTGCCCTCAATTCCAGAATGTTGATAGGGGCATGGGCCTCCTGAGGGCCCCACTGACCCTGGAATTTCAGGGACTTCCAGAATCCCCCCCAACCTCCCAACCTGGTAGACTGGCGTCCGTGGTGGCAGTCTCCCAGCAGGGGGCCAGAAAGGACCTGCCCCCCCAGCAGGTTCCCTGAGACCAGCCACCACACTAGAGACCGCCTGACCCGAGGGGACAAGACAAACACCTGATCCAAGGACACAGGGTCCTGATCCCATACTGACAAGAGGTGAAGCTGAAGAGGCCTCTTGTGGAACTGAGCATATGGGACCGCCTTGAAGCAGGACACCATCAGGCCCACCAGCTGCATTCCCTGCCTGATGGATGGGGACAAGACAGCAGGAGCTGAACTTTCTCTTGAAGGACCTCCACCTTCTGCTGAGGAAGAAAGATCTTGACCCGAGCTGAATCCAGAATCATGCCCAGAAAAGACTTCACCATGGAAGGAGACAGGGAAGATTTGGGGTGATTGATCACCCAGCCGAATGACTCCAGTGTGGACACCACCCTCTGTGTGTCCAGCTCTGCCTGATGGAAGGATTTAGAACCAATGAGCATGTCGTTCAGGCGAATGCCCTGAGATCTCAGCAGAGCCATCACTCCTGCCAGCACCTTGGTGAATACCCTGGGGGCCGAGGTGAGGCCGAAGGGCAAGGCCACAAATTGGTAGTGCTGATCCTCCAGAGCGAACCTGAGGAACCTCTGTTGACCTGGAAAGATAGGAACGTGAAGGTAAGTATCCTTGATGTCTACAGAAGTCATGAAGTCCCCTGGGCGTAAGAAGGTCACAGCTGAGTGCAGAGTCTCCATGCGAAAGTGTCTGAATCTGACAAACTTGTTGAGAAGCTTTAAATCCAGGATAGGTCTGATGGACCCATCCTTTTTGGGCACAATGAAAAGATTGGAATAATAGCCTTTGCCCCTTTCTTTCAAGGGCAACTGACAGATGACACCTAGATCTAGAAGGCCTTGGACAGCCAGGGAGAGACACTGGGCTGACAAGGGGTTTTGAGCTAAAGGAGATTTGATGAATCTTGGGGGCGGCCAGGCTGCAAACTCTATCTTGTAACCGGAGAATACTACCTCCTGAATCCACCGGTCTGAGACATGACGCCTCCAGACGTGAGCCAAGAGCCGAAGCCGTCCCCCCACCCGGATGGGGGAGGGCGCCCCTTCATGCCTGAGAGGGATTGGGAGAGGACTTAGTCTTGGGACCCCAGGGGGGGCCAGGGCGGCCACATCCTCCACCCCTGCCCCAAATATCTCCACGGGCTCCAGCAAAGGAAGCTCCTCGTCCAATTCTGGAGCCCCTGAAGGAAGGAGAAAAGGCACCTGAACCCCGAAAGGACCGGGGCTGCCTTCTACGCTGAGGTAATTTGCCACCCTTAGCAAACAAGCCCAAACGTTCCCCAATGAGGCGCAGCCCCTTGAAGGAAAACCCAGTGAGGGCCTTTTTGGCAGCATTGTCAGCTGCCCACTGGCGCAACCAGACCGAGCGGCGTATAGCCACCAACAAGGCAGATGCTCTGCCACACATTCTGATGGTATCATCCAGGGCAGAGAGAACATATGCAACAAATTCCTCACAATGCAGAAGAGCTCTATACTCACTACCAGCATCATCAGGGGCCCCATCTAAGAGACCCCTGAGCAGGCATTTAATAGCAACAGCCATGATAGCAGAGGCACAGACCGGACGGAGCGCAGTCCCCATCTCTCAATGTAGTAGTGTCAGGGGAATGCATGACGGATGTGTTAGACAACTCCAGAACTGGTGCATCCACCTCTGGAGGACATGACCAACGTTTAACCATTTCAGCAGCAAAAGGGATACCTCTTATCCCAACTCTTTGGTACCCCGGCTAGGCCGTTCCCACTATCGGCTAGGCCGTTCCCACTCCTTATCAGATTAATAAAGTGAGTTTGTTCAGGAAACTCCAAACGTGGCTTAACCGTATGAAACAGCTCCCCCTGCTGCCGCGGGGGCCACGGCAGGAGGAGAGATACAGAGTACCTCAAAAATTTGAGCCAAAAGTCTGTCAGTATCATTTGAAGCCCATGAGTCAGATCCAGACTTAGCATAACCCCTAGACTGATCCTCAGATGATTCTGAATCAGAGAATAATTCCCCTTCTTCCAGGGGGGTATAACCAGTAACATAAAAAAACTCCTCAGCTTCCATAGGAGAGAGAGTAACACCGGGTGCCAGATGCTGCCGCTTAGCAGGAGCAGGACCAGAACCAGCAATATGTCTTTCAATGCTGGCTACCCTGGTAGCTCCCCACTGGTATGCACCTCACTGGGAGTCAGGTGTAAGCGTGGGGGGGTAGGCGAAGCCAGAGGGGGCGCAGCACTAGGCCCAGCCGCAGGTAAACCAGACTGCAGGGCAAGTACCTGCTGGGCGCAGGGTACACACACCCTGACATCATCACTTATAGGGGTTACCCCACACACCACACACAGCCGGGCTTGTCCCCCCCCCCGAGCACATTATCCTGAGAAGCCTCCATATGGTGATTATCACGGCACAACAGGCCAATAGGGATTGACGCTAATAAAAACAACCCGGGTGTCAGGCCGAGGGACACCCGCCTTCAGAGTAAGCCCACAACCCCCAATCTCCGCTGCTAGCTTCACCTTTAGACAAGCCCCCGTTTGCCGGGACGCTTTATACGCCTCGCCGGACACGGTTGCCCCCAGGACTTAATAGCACAAAGGATGTGAGCTTACAGGGGTTGAAGGCAGATGAACAAGAGGCCAGACTGGGCAATGTCGGGTAAGTACTGGAAACAGTTCGGGTACTTCGGGAACAGGTAATACTGGAAGCAATTCGGGTGCTCAGGAGAATTCAAGCGTAGTCAGGGGTCACAACGGGAGGTCAGAGAGCTGCGCAGTACAAGGGATGAGACGAAGACGTGGTCGAGATTCAAGCAGATGATCAATAACGGTTTAAACAGGCAATCACAGGAACAATAACAAAGCCAGCTAAACGCTATCACAGGCACTGACACACTGAAGAGGTAATCCCTTTATAGGACTGAACCTGGCTGGATTGGACAGGGAGGCAGTGACTGTGATTGGTGCACTTTGGATCTGTGTGCTGACTGGTGCACTTCGGATCTGTGTGCTGACTGGTGCACTTGGAGAGCTCTGGGCTGATTGCCTCAGCTGAACTCTAAAGGCATACTGCCCAGAACTGCACCTCCTAGGTTTAGCTCTTTTAAACAGCCTCCAGTGGCCACTCTGTGTATAGCACCACCTGAGGACATAAGCTGACTGTACTCGTGCGCACGCACAAGTAGAATGACAGTTGACGAGGGAGGAGGGCGCACTCGGCGACACGCGCGCCGCTGGAGCTGGCATCTCAGGCAGAAGCGGCTGCTGGGCAGGAGAAACCCTGGCCAGTTGCCTAGGGACACCACGGGCATGGACTGAAGGCAAGTCATTCATGACACCGGGATGCCCCAATAACCCGCTAGGGGAGTGGGAGTTATGGTATGTAATAGCCCTCCAATAAGAGTTAACACTAAATAGAGGGGATAGGACCGGGAGAAACCACAACATTTGACCCACCTGCAAGACATAAGCAAAAGATCCCATAAGCGATATGCAATACAGATATGTACATAAATAAATCAGCCCGCAGGGGCACTTACGGACCGCGATAGTGAGACGCCAGGCACACGCAGCAGAGAATTAAAATGGCACCCGCATATACCTCGAGGGGCGCCCACCTGACAAGACCAGGCAATGATGGCACAATAGCGCCTGAGGCGATGTCGCCGCCGACCGCGGAGCGCAGTACAAATGTGCGGCGGCGGCGAAAGAAACCAGTGCAATCAATTCTACAGGGATTAAACACAACACACAATATATATAGCAAAGACATGCACCCCCCCCCCCCCCCCGAGAACTACAAGGGAGAGCAAGGGGGAAGCAATGGCCAGCCTAAAGGGAGCCAACTGTGGGGACAGGGGGCGAGGGGCAATAAATGCTTTAATAATAATTTTTTTCAATAATACATTTGATTAATTTAACAAAACATCTTTTAGTAGTCTGTGTGGCATTTTCTATATATAACATAGCAAATATTAACATTGGCATCCTCCAGGAACATGGGGGGTGGGGTGGAGTTGGGTTGCCATAGTACGGTAGCTCTGAGTTTTGGAATGTAAATGAAGCAAATAACAAATATAGATTGTTTATGGAAAAATAAGACAGCACCTAAAAATAAGCCCTAGAGCATATTTTAGAGCATAATTCTTATTTTCGGAGAAACACAGTAGGGGCAGCGAAAGCATGACGTCCATGGGCATTTACATAACCACGTCTGCCTGGGAGGTCTTATCTGCTTGAAGTTGAGACATCTACAAAGATACACACCCTCTGTGGACATCTAACTCTCGCTGCTCCTAGGTTGATGAGTTGGCCCCATACGCCTGCGCAGTTGCGACTGTGTCTAGCTGATGCCCTGTTTAGATCTGGCAGGCTCATGAGTGTAACATTGTGAGGCAGCACACGTAATGCCTTCTCATCAGCCGATGCTGCCAGCCATTTTGCTGCCTAATAAATAGGGTTTATTGGCTTTGATGCATATCTTCATGCCCACCTTCAGAAAGGACCGTGCAGCAGTTTGAAACGTTGGGGGCTCATTCCTTGCCGCACTGGTGCTTGTGCCACTACAAGGTATACTTATGTTTCATTATTTATGCCTTGTATTGTGCATTTCGAAACAGTATGCTTACACTGCAACTGGTAATTTAATACATATGTAATATATATATATTTCCATGTTATGCTCTATTTATCTATACTACTCTGTTTTAAGCTGTACTCTCTTGCCACCTGGTGGTCAAGTATAGATATTATCGATCTGTATACCTGTTGTTGAAATAATTTACCAATGTTGATGGTGTACTCACTTTTGTACGTATTGTGATTATTAAAAGAATCTGCTAATATGTAAAGCATACCATATAAATGAAAGCAACACATTTAACCTGTAATACCTGTACAAATGCAAAATAACTTTATTAATTCGAGCCTTATATTTTAAAGAGCAAAACTAAACCGGACCAACACCTGTTTTTACGGGTGTTGGTCCCGCTGTTTGGTGATCACAAAAAGCTCGGGGGGGCATCCAGAATGCTGGAGCCCCCCTCGCAGCTAACAGCACATTAATCTTAAAGGAAGCCACAGCACTCAACCCTGTTAGCTTGCAGACCAAACTACAATCTGTCTCTAACATTGGTTAAAAACAGGGGGGTTGGTCACACACATCTGCAGAAGTATGCTTAAGCTGCACCACCAAATGCCAAGGTGCCTCTGTGAGGTGCAGTCCTAACTGAGAAGCCCCATTTAGGACAAACAATGCAATAGATAAATTGGGAGCAGGCTTACCTGAGGTTGCCCTAAACCTCAAGTGCAAGCCATGGGGTGGAAGGGTCGAAGACCTTGCAATACAGCCTAGACCCCACACCCCATGTGCTTGCACAAATTCAAAAGAAACAAAGGATGGGTGGCAGGGGAGGAGTTAAGCAACCTCAGGTAAGCCTGCTCCCAATTTATCTATTTCATTGTATGTCCTAAATGGGGCTCTCAGAGATTGGAGTTAGGACTGCACCCCACAGAGGCACCTTGGCGCTGGTTGTGCAGCTTAAGCATACTTCTGCAGATGTGTGTCACCGAGCCCTATGTTTTTAACCAAGTTTAGAGACAGATTGTAGGTTGGTCTGCAAGCTAACAGGGTTGAGTGCTGTGGCTCCTTTAAGACTTTTGTATCCTAATTGCCCTGCTAACGTGCACCTCCCAGGTTAGTTATAAAATGGTCTGAGTGGCTGCCACCCCTCCTTTGTTAACAGCACATTAAGCTCATAATACTCACACTCATTAGGAGCCCACAGCGAGAATGGAGTCCCACGCTAGGCGGCCACGTGGGCCGCAGTCGAATCCTCTGCGCTGGCCACCGGCAGGACCTCCCCACGTGACCGCCTGGCCGCCAATAGCGGGGTTCTGTTCTCCCGAATAATAACTCCAATTTGGGTATAGAGAGTCCATAGCCCAGGAGTATATAGTACCTGGTTCTTTTTATTTTTGTATATATGAATTCTCTCATCTTATTTCGCTACGGTGTGCTCCTTGCCAAATCGTTTTCTAAAATAAAGGTTATGGCTCATTTCCACAAATCAATTTGCACACGAAAAATCACTAAATCGATCACAATGAGACGATAATGTATCTGTGAAAATATCAATGAAAAAGAATTTGTTTGTTGGTCGAGCATTGTATCGTTTTGGTGTGGTGGGGATGATGCGGGGGCCTCTTGCTTGGATTGGATGCCCAGGCAGCCTTATGTTGTGGGAGCCTCAGGTTGTCCGATGGGGTTGAGCTGCGTCGTGCTGAACATCTTCTTCCTGGCTTGGGAAGCTGGGATCCCCCAGCTCTTCCATGGTTTGGAATGTCCCTCTGGGGTGTGGTGTTAACAGAGAAGGAGCCACCTGTTGACGTGAGTGTGCAAGGCCAAGAGACAAGCCTGACCTCTAGTTCCCCTTAAGCTCAGGGGAAGTGTTGAACCCAGTTGGAAGCATTGTACCCGGACATTCATTGTTTGGTGCACATCTTAGTGGGACTCCTGTCAGCTTTGAGCCCGAGTTGTGATCAATATCACTAAGGAGGGTAGTTTCTCCTTTAGAAACAATTGCCCTGCGTGATTCCCTGCCTATGTTTCTAAGAGCTAGTGTTCACATCAAAGTGGGGTGGACTAGACCTTATGCTACCATGATTAACTGTGAACTGTGAACTGGGTATACTGGGTATACGTCAGAAAGGTAGGAGGTGCGACAAGAGAGTAGTGCAAGACCTTGAACCCTAAAGAGAGGAGAGAATATCAA
The DNA here is from genome assembly GCA_027917425.1 of Gastrophryne carolinensis. Taxonomy (NCBI): domain Eukaryota; kingdom Metazoa; phylum Chordata; class Amphibia; order Anura; family Microhylidae; genus Gastrophryne; species Gastrophryne carolinensis. The sequence continues at coordinate 256,146,490 of CM051239.1, forward strand.
GAAGTAGATCATTAGTGGCTTTGGTGAGGGTAGATTCAGTGGAATGGTTAGGCAAATTGTATGGGATCAAGTAAGTTGTTAGTAGATAAGTAGTGTGCTAATTCTGAGAGGAAGTGTTGTTCAAGAAGTTTGGAGAAGAAGTTTGGAGAAGAAAGGGAGTAGTGACATAGTGTGGTTGCTGGAAAGGTCAGAGGGGTCAAGTGAGGGTTTCTTGATTAGATGAGTAATAACTGCATGCCTGAAGGAGGAAGGAAAGGTGCCAGTGGAGAGGGAAATGTCAAATAGAGAGGTTAATGCTGGAGTGAGGGATAGTTGAGGAATAAAGTGGGATGGAATGGGCTTAAGGGAGCCCTCAGTGCCCTAGATATTGTACAGGTAATAGGGCAGCAGGGTATTGGCATGTCACCCACCAAACCCGGTAGGTTGCATGCTTGCCCCCCAACCTTGTGAACTAGTATTGGGGTCCTCTTGGCCCCTTACCAGTATACATACAGTAGTTTGAAAAAAGACACAAGATCAAATATGCTTTTAATAATCTAAATAAAACTTTACTCTCTAACCCGTGTCTTCTTCCTTTCATCACCTGCTGGAATGGCATCCTCTTCCTGGTATGCTGGGTCGGGGGCCACCTCCTAGTACTTCAGCAGGGATCTTCAATACCGGTGGCGGTGTCTAAAGTAGAGGTGCTGCATGGAAGGTAGGATGTGCATCCATCAATATATAGCAGTCATAGATGTGCTAGAGGGGTGTGACCACACCATAGACAAAAATAAATGTAACTACTATTGAAAAAGCTAGCTAACACTTGTAAAAAACATGGGTTGTTAGTTAACATAGATTGCAATGAATGTAAAAGCGAGGTAGCCACGACAAGGCCGTACAATTTATACCCCATCCCTAACATTACTAAGCCTAAAAAAGTTTATGCAGACATTGCTACCTCTCTACTTGTGTGTACACAAGCAATGCAATTCCTGAACCAGCCTGTCTAAAAACAGTGCAATAACTTAACTTGCTTGCACACACACAATGAGAAATGCTTTACTTGCCTACACAGTGTTACAATTCAACAGGGGGGTTTTAGTTAGAGGCTAGTTGGACTCCCTGTTGCATTGGGAGAGCTACAATCCAGCAGATCTGGTCAATGACCTGCAAATGCAACAGCAAAATGGAAGGTAGGATGTGCTCATCCAGTCATCCATCCACTCTTTTAGGCTTAGTAATGTTAGGGACGGGGTATAAATTGGATGGCCTTGTCGTGGCTACCTCACTTTTACATTCATTGCAATCTATGTTAACTAACAGTCCATGTTTTTAGTTTAAGTGATAGCTAGCTTTTTCAATAGCAGAGGGTTAAATTTCCATTTTGTCTATGGAAAAGAGTGGCTTTCCTAGAATGGAAAGTATTTGCACAGTACCCAGTCCAAGGACAAATAGCATTACCCATCTACCCTTGCAGTAGGCAGAGCTATGCAAATCATCTCTTTACGTCTCTGTGCCATCCAAGGCCCTTAGAACCGCTAAGGGTGCAATGCCAAGGATTAGCTTTAAATTTTATACAGCCAGACACATCCAACTAGTAAACACGTGTTTCAAGCTTTAGGCTCTCATCAGCACTAGGGCGGATGCCTCTTGCTGTATGGGGGGTGAGACTTGGTGAGTACCAAAACATAAGCCTCGATTCAGAGACACATTCGTCCGGACTTCCGTAGCTGTCTGTGAAAGTTTTGGTGAGTGTTTGTCATTTTTTTGCTTTTTTTCGTCCATTTTCTACTTGCACGAACATTCGGGAATGCGCTTCCGATGAACGGAAGCAAATCGGAACATTTCCGTTAGTTCGGATCATTTTCCAAACAAAATCGGAATTTTCCGTTCGTTCAGAAAACTTCCGTTGCTGGGATGGGTTTCTGTCTGATTCAGAGAGCTGATTTCCGACGGATCACCACCCTATAAATGAGTTTAATTTCCGATCCACTTATGAGACCTTTGAGGGCTCGGATTGCTATTGTTGAACATGTTTTGCGGCTATGTGGAGGAGTCTGCGCGCCTTTAGCACCAAGACATTGCATGTATCAACATGGCCGAGGCCATAAATTGTATAGCAATGCATACCTGAATTAATACATTTCATGTATGCCTTATAGATGCATTTTAATGCTGACCTTAATTAGTCCTTAGCATGTAAACATTTATTTTTCCACACATCCATATAATTGCTATATTTTTTTAGACTTATGTCCTTTGTGAATTATATTTGGATTGTTGAACTTGAATCTTAATTTGTTGTAGGAGTTATTGTTTTAGTTGGTTACCTTTGCTTTGTGTAATTATTTTATATTTGGTTGCAGGAACTGCAAGATGTGACACTCGCCCTTGCTCCTGATGCCAGTTCTTTGCCTGCAGAATGCGGGCCAGGGGTTCTCTAATCGGGCACTATGCAAAACCTGGGCCGTGGTGGCGAGGCCCCTCTGGCTTTTGAAGTCCTGATTTAGGTGTTTGGACCATACGGGGGGGGGGGGGGGGGGGGGCACTGCAGTATGACCCCAACAAGGTTATACCAAAATTTTAATTTACGTTTTTTAACAGGGACCACACGTGCCAGAGTGGCACAACTGAGTGTCAGGGTCCTTCAGTTTGTGGGCGAGATGCAGGAGCTACGCAACTTGTTGGGGACCGCAGATGAAGAATAATGTTCTGTGGCCTGCCATTGCTATGTATTTTGTTTTTTATAGTTGTAAAATTAGAAATTTTCAAAATGTTTTTAAATTTTATATTTTATGATGGTATAAAAAAAAATGTTACATTGTCATTTCATTTACAAAATACATTAACACAAAACTAATGGGCCCAGAAATATTTAAAGATGAATATTCACATGACCGAGAAGTGATTTGGGTAAGTTTTAGGGGGCTTAAATGGAAGAAGAACCAACCAAGAAGTGGTTTGGGTGAGCTTTAAGGGTCCAAAAGGGTAGATGGAGGATAGTGCTAAGTGATTTAGCTAAACATTGTAGTAGAAGTGAGGGTGGCAAATATGTAGGCGAGCACTTTAATGAGTTAAGTTTGTAGTGCGCAGGCACAAGATCGTAAGGATTTCCGTCTGGACGAATATTTATTGAAAAAGGGAAACAGAATCGAACAGGAAACGCAAAGGATTAGTTGGAGGATACGATGGGAAAAGGGCAAAAACTAAAGCCTACGTTGTAACATGTGAAAATGAAACGGAAAAGTCTGGATGGAAAATGACATCCTCGTATTCGTAATATGCCGTATGAACGGACGGAAACTTTACAGAAGGTTTTCAATGCATGCATAGAATCGCTCGTACGCTCATATGAGAACCGAAACATTTCACAAAAAAAAACAGATCGGAGCTAAAACGGAAGTTTTTTTTGAATCTCTGAATCGAGGCTATAGTCGCAAGCCAGCATGTGGAGAGACCCATGTTAGGCTTAATATAGGGGGGCTAAAGAGACCAAAAAACCCTCTACTTAGGTAAAGGAAAAGAGTGGCTTTCCTAGAACGGAAAGTATTTGCACAGTACCCAGTCCAAGGACAGATAGCATTACCCATCTACCCTTGAAGTAGTCTATGGAAGGTTCCAGCCAGGAATAATGGCAATGGCTAGGGAGGGAAGCTTTTATACTACAGAGGCCTCTGTGGAATCACCCTATCCCCCCGTTTCTTGGAGTATCCAGCTCCATGTCCCTCCCTTCAGCCCCTCCCTCTCTGGAGTATAAAAGCTTCACTACCCTGGTTCGTGTCATTATCCTATGCGGAGGAGGAGGGACCTGTGTCCCCCTTCACTCCAGATTCTGGCAGGCGTCTACTTTAGACACCGTCACTGGCATCAGAGAAGATACCAGATGTGGGACAGAAGATTCTGAGGTAAGTACAGTCAAATGTAATTTCATGAAATACATTTTGTGGTCTCTTATTTTATACAAGTTCAAAGGGCAGGGGGGAGACTAGACGACGGGTATAGAAGAGCCCGGTGCTCCATGTCATATGCCTGTTGCTTAGCACCAGGTGTGTGTCCGAAAGACCATAAGGGCTGGTCATTATTAGGGCCAGGGGCTTTGAATTTCAAGAGTAACTATCTTCTATTCTAATCTATAGACCTATTTATTTAAACTGTCTAACCAACAGCTCTCTCGGCCTACTCCTCTGAGAGGGTTCTAATATTTCCTGGATATTTGCTACCCCAAATAGTTGGTAGTTACTACCCCATCAACCTCTCCCAGTAGGACCAATAAGGTAGGAAATTAAAAGCTATTATTATTATTATATTAAACTATATATGGTAGAACTGTACAAATGGGAGGTCTATGTATTTTGTCCTCCACCATTTGACAGACGGCAGCTAATGAAGAGACTGCAGGAAACCATGTCTCTTTCTTCTCAGGGAACAGTATATGTTGTTTTTATGGTTGTGTATGTATGTTTTTTGGTCTTTGAAACATGTCGTGGCATATGCATTGGATTATTTAATCTAAGCTAATAATTTTTTACCTTTTATGATATTGTGTGCAGCCATATATCTGGGATTTTTAATGGGACAGCTCTAGAGTCCCATCTCTCTATTGTAGAAATTTGTGGTTCTGTCCCAGGGCCTGCACCCCCTAGATTTCAGGCTGTGCATATCTGCTTTTCTTCTTTAATTTGTTACCAAATCCTCCAACAAAACCTCAACTCTCTACCTAATCCACATACTCACCACAGCTCCATCAACCATTTTCCTCTGACAAGGGCCCTTATGCAGAATAAAGAGAGGACATCTCTCCCATGGCCATAGCTCTGTCTCACATAGCAGCTAAGAAAGCCCACTGTCTGTACAGGGGAATTCGTACATAAAGGTCTAAAACACCCCTTGGAAAACATTCCCCTAGATGTCTGCAGAGGGAAGCCAAGGTTCCTTTTAGCAGTGAAAGTGACAGGGCCACAAATGGGAGCTGGCATGGCACCTTCCAAACTCGGCAGGTGACATGAGAGTAGCCCAACATATTACCCGCACCCCCATTTGGGGCATTGGGGCAGCGGAAGAGCCTGTGCCCATTGATATAGGCTCTTCCAGGGCATAAAGGCACATAAGGGCTTACAGGAACAGGGGGCACACATGGCATGGGCTCTGAGCCCTGCATTACAAGCTCTTATGTTTGGTGCCCGGGCTGGTTGGCTTTGGGGGGTTAAAAAATAAATATCAGTAGCTTACCTTTCATTGAGTGGCTTCAGCGCTCTGCTTCCTCCTCTGTCTGTCTCTTTAGCGAGGAAAATCACTTCACATTTCACTTCACATTTATATAATTTTCTATTCCATAGAGAAATTAGGTGGGGAAGGGCACTCGCAGCCTACGAGGACATCCACTAGGCAAAGGAAGGATCCATTGGGCCAGACTCCAGCCCCCTTATAATTTGGCACATCCAGGATGGCCAAGGAAACTTCCTCCAGCCAGAATGCTCCCCGTCCACCAACATCCAGAACCATAGGGAGCACTAGTATTAAGGGCAAGGGGAACAGTAGGGCAGGAATCCATAGCCCACCAAAAACACCCTCTCCTGCTTGAGGCCTATTTGAGCATTACAATGTAGCGAGCACTGAGTCAGTGGCCAGCTCAATGGCTGCAAGTTATTGGGACAGCCAGCCTATGTCACCCAGCCCCCAAGCAAGTCCAGCACAATCCTTTCAGAACAAAAGTTGTTGCTATTAGTGGGGTGTTAGTCAACTATGCCAACCACCCAGGATGAGGCAGCCAGGATTTCATTAGGCCTAAACCTGCTGCGTGGGAGCTTGAGCGGGTGCTTTACTGAGCCCCAAACTATGGCTTAGGCAAGTGGGGTTTCTGACCACTATCACGAGCTGTATGGGAGAAATTCTAAAGCCACCAGCAAAGGCAAAAATACACAAATATGGGTGGAGATCACCAGACAGGTGAACAGTGTTGGGATGGAGAGGAAAGATGTGGAGCAAATACAAAGTAAATTCTTAATATGGTGGATTCCCATAATAAGGCTGTTGTTGGCCTTGTAGGATACCCAACACCTGTACATGGGTGGGATTCATCATCTTCCACTGCTCCAGCATCTGCCTGTTGCTAGTCCTAATTTCATCCAGCAAGGTGTTGAAGTTGGTATTGAAGTTTTGTAATTGTACAGCCAGCTGTTCATTTAATCTTTGGGTTGCTTCCCTGAAGTTGCGGCTGTCATTTCTCCATGCTGTCTCCATGATCTGCACATGCCTCACCTGGGTTACATGGCGACGTGGATGGGGGCGTCCTCCATTTCCCTGGGTTTGGACGCGTGCAGATGATGGAGGTCTAGGCCTAGCAACAGGAGCAGATGGTGTAGGCAAATCCTCTGCAGCAGAGCTAGCACATGGGACAGTTTGTTCTGTCTCTTGCTGCTGGCCATGCTGGTCTGCCAGCAGAGGGCATGATTGACTCTGCTGCCGAGGATTTGTGGGCGGCTGCTGCTGGTGCAGTGATGCTGGGTTAGCATTTGGGGGGCATGGAAATGTTCTCCTCCTCCATATGGTGTATAGCTTCCATTATGAGTGGTGTCTGTAGGGACAGGAAAAAAAATGTGTGAGATAGTTGCTCAAATATATGTTGTGGCAAGTAGTCATCCTCCTTCACATGCATCATTAGTTAGTGCACAGTACACTTACCAGATCGAGCTGTTCCTGTGTAGGATATGTTGTTAAGGGCTGGTGGGACATGGTGGCAGTGGGCAAAGAGGTGGAGGGTTGCACAGTAGCTTGAGTATTTTAAGGTGCTGGAATGTAAAAGTAAAGGTAAGTTAACACATAAACATACCTTGTGTACCCATAGGAGTAGCTAGGCTTTATGGCACCTGGGGCAAAGATTCAAAATAGACTCCCCCACCGGTTTTCAGGACCCCCTTTGGCACCCCCCTGAACTGCTGCACCCGGAGAGTGTTGCCCCCCCCCCCCCCTTTCCCCCCTAGCTATGGCCCTGTGTGTATCTAGGCTTTTAATCTACATTTTTGAAAGGCAAAGCAAAAGAACCATTCCATAAAATACTAACCTTCTGACATGACATTGCTGTCAGTGTCTATGGCCCCAACAAGCCCTGTAGTGAAGACGTGTGTATTAGGCCCAGGACAAGCTCCTCAGCTGCGCTGTACTGGAGTTTAGATGGAAATCCACCTCCTGTTTGCAACCTTTAAAGTGGACCAACACCCAGGATTTTGACTATCCTGGGTCTTGGTCCACTTCGATGGGGCACCCCCGATCGGGGTGCCCCGCTGTGTGAAACCCCCCCCAACCCCCCGAAAAACTCACCTCTCCGCGCTCCCAGCGCCAACGTACAAGGACGTCTAAGCGGCTGCCGCCGCCGCCGCCTCCCGCGCGTCCCTTTTGACGCGCGCGCGCCCCGCGCCGGCCATTCGCAGACGGCCGGCGCGGGGGCGCGCACGCCTGCAGGGGCGCGAGGGAGGCGGCGGCGGCCGGCCGCCGCCGAAGATCAGGTAGGGTTTTTCGGGGGTTTTGGGGGGGTTACACCCCGCGGGACATCCCGATCTCGGATGTCCCGCGGGGTGGGGGGTGATCGGCCCGGGAATCTTATAGATTCCCGGGCCGATCACCCGTGGGTGTTGGTCCACTTTAAAACAAAGAAAAAACATTACTTACAAGGTCATGCACAACAACAACCTGGCCAACTCAAACACCCATCTGTACTCGTGCTGCCTGCGCTTATTTCTTTTCTGGCGGACGGCATATTTTAGGTCTGAGAATTTTCGCTGGATCTGCTCCACATCTTTCCTCTCAGCCCCAGCACAATTCACCTGTCTGGTGATGTCCTCCCAGATTTGTGTCCTGCGCACTTTGCTTGTGGCTTTTGAATTTCTTCCATACAGTTCATCATAGTGGTCAGATACCCCACTTGTCAATGCCATAGTTTGGGGCTCTGTAAAACGCCTGCTCAAGGTCCCACGCCGTAGGTTTCTGGCTAATGTTGTCCTGGCTGCCTCTTCCTGGGTCGGTGGTCTAGTTGGTGACATTCTTGGGTGACTTTCAGCCGTGGAATAGCCAGACCTTTCACTCAGAAATTATTGTGCTGGACTTGCATGGGGGCTGGGTGTCAAAGGCTGGCTGGCCAAAGAAGTTACAGCCGTTGAGTTGCCCGGTGACTCAGGGCTCTCCACGTTGGAATGGTGAAATTGGGCATGAGCAGGAGAGGGTGTTGTTGGGGGGCTAGGGCATCTAGGCCTAGTCTTAGCCTTGCCTTTAGTAGTAGTGCTCCCAGATTTGGAGGGGGCTGGAGTGTGGCCCAATGAATCCTTCATGTGGCGAGTGGATGTCCTTGTCTGATGCGAGTGGCCACTGGTTTTGTGGGACCTAGTTGCAGGCCTGGCTGAAGTTTTTTCATGCCGTTCGGCACGAGGCTCATTGCGTTCATGGGACTTGGGGGTCTGGCAGCTACCTTTTTTGGCAGGCATAGCGATATCTGTAAAGACACTCAGTTGTGTGTCCAAGTACCCTTTAAATAGTTATGACTTTGTATGACGCTTACGCATGCGTACGGCCGTGCGCATCCCGGAAACTGCTAGGGCGCAACACATGTGCAGATACTGTAATCCAAGATGGCACCTATGCTCTTCACCCGTGAGCAACAGGAGACTCTCATGCTAGTAAGTGTTTGTGCAGGCCATTGATTTGCACGCGAAATGCATGCATATGCAATTAGGCAGCGCAGCCAAAAACAGTGGGGACGAAATTTGGTTTTAAACGCCGCGCCAAGCGAAAGTGTGCGCAACCCCAAAATGGCATCTAGAAGGATAGCGCAAGGTTAGAAATCTTATGGGGAATGTAACTTATGAAACTGCTATCATTTACATCGTAATTTGTATGATGTTTGAATTAAGAAAATCAGTTTTTTACCTTTTAGATGATGATGTCCAACAGGTATGACTTCCTGGCGAGTGACTTCCAAAAGAAGACTTTGGCACTGGAGATAGTGGCCAAAATAGACAGTGACACCACCTTCACTTACACCCAGATCATTCAACACTGGTCAGACCTGAAGCGAAGGAAGAGGCCCCAGGTGAGGCGATTCTTCGGGAAGCATTTCCCAAGTAAGTACATTATTATTACATGTTATAACTACAAAAGCCCTTAGCCAGGCCTCTGTTTATGAATGCTATTCTCTTCTTGTGAGCGAATGGGATTACCGAATCTGACCCACCCGGAGGCGGGCAGTCCGGCCAGTGCGGTATAGATCTGGGCCAAGTGAAGGTGGTGCCTCTCCAGTGCCAAGGTCTTCCCCCGCCTCTGTAGGTGGCGACGACCAGCCACTGGACCTGTCTACAGAGGAGGGGCATCAACGGCTCGCCAGGGAGTCACAACATATGGCGGAGCAGCACCACTCCGGTATGATTATCAGACAGAAGCACACACAGGTACATGCACTGTAAACACACACCCATTTCCTGCTTATATTCTTTTAGATGATGATGTAGCAGGTGCAGAGGCGGGATTACAGAGGGCAGAACAACAAGCCCCTGAGGTGCATGGAGAAGGGGGGTGATGTCACACACACATTCTAAAAAAAATCTCTGCCTTAAAAAATCTGACATTATAAGTAACCATATTTTTGCTTTCTCAACAGACTCAGTCCAGGAGGAGTGGCAGGCCCCAGCGAGGAGGCTGGTCCCCCAGAATCATGTCGTCCACCAGCCTAGTAAGTTTGTAGTCAACTTAGTTGATTTTCAATAACATGGCTTTATCAACAGGTATTCAAATTCCCAAGCCTATTAAATTAGCTAAATATATGGCATAATCCCTAGCCTATTAAATTAGCTTAATATATGGCATAATCCCTAGGCTAGAACATTAATAATATTTCATTCAACAGCTACTAAAAATGTATATCTGAAAAATTTATTTTTGATTTCTTTTCACAGCAACACCACAAGAGAGACTACAAGTTTTGACGGCGACTGTGTATAGGCCGGTGGGCGACATCCAGGAGCTGGCAGCTTCATTGGGGTCCAGCGAAGAATAGATTCCTGGGGCCTGCCACATTTTGTAAATAAGTTAGTCACATTTTTAAGCTTTTAATAGCTTTTATTCTAAAAAAATAAATAAACACATTTTAATGGTTTAATAAAAAAATAAATAAATAAATAACACTTTTGGGTTTTTTTTTTTTTAAATAAACCTATTTTGATAATAAATATGTTTAAACTTAACCAGGTTTCGTCTTTCATTTCTGGAAACAACAAAAAAAAAGAATGCATGAACACATCCACTATAGAACATAAATCTGAATACATCAAGAAAGAAATTAAAATTATCAACAGAATGCTGAACATTAAGGTAAACATGAATGGCGGGAGAACATCAAAGCAGGAACCGCTAGTGAGTTAAGGTAAACATGAATGGTGGTAGAACATCAAAACAGGAACCGCTAGTGAGTTAAGGTAAGCATGAATGGTGGGAGAACATCAAAACAGGAACCGCTAGTGAGTTAAGGTAAGCATGAAAGTTGGGAGAACATCAAAACAGGAACCGCTAGTGAGTTAAGGTAAGCATGAATGGCGGGAGAACATCAAAACAGGAACCGCTAGTGAGTTAAGGTAAGCATTGGAGCAGAAGTGAGTGAGAGAATAGTTGAGACGGGGGACATAAATGAGTTAAATAGCTGCGCACATGCGTATATGCATGCAAACATAGCAGCTTTCTGACAGATTTCCATCTGGACGTATATTTAGAGAAGGATGCATGCTGAATCTAGAGGGACACTGAAAATCTTCGTTGGATGCTACGTTGGAAAACGCTGAAAAACGGTAGTATACGAGGTTTACTACGTACAGTAAACGGAAACCTCAATCTTCAGGGCATAGGTTGTGGCCTGCAAAGAGGAGGAGAACAACAGCCCCATTAAAGGAATTACCGTAGTCTGCAAGTAGGCCTGAAACCAGATGCAGCATCTTGTGGAAAATATATAAGAGACAAAAGATAGCCCTGTCGGCATGCAGAGAAACAATACCAATGTTGTCACCTGCTTCCCCTTACCCTGGTGGATATATATATCGGAGCAGGAGAATATTGACTTTTACTTAGGTGGCCACAGGGATTGGTATCTCCAAAAAGTCTGACAATACAGCTAGTCTCTGAGATGTTTGTTCCAGGATGGGTGTGTTTGACCACAGAACTGGGTGAGCTGCAACAACAGTGTGTCTATCTCCTGAGCAAACCTTAAAAACTTACAGGTGATTTCTACTCAGCCTTTCATATTTATAGTAGGTGGCTTCACGTTTGAAGGTTTCTGAATCCCAGCCAGATTTGTCTATTTGACCCAACTGTCAAAAATTAAGTACCATCAGACGCCCTTGCCACCTGCTGACAAAAATAGTTCTTTTGCCTTTTCTTGCATTATGGATGTATTGAAGATCTTGCCTTGGCAGAAATGAAGTCTGTCTTAGGACAACATCCTTGGAGGGGACCAATATTAGTCCCTGTAGGTAAACGTTAACTTCCTCCTACCATTTCCTCTAAAGAAACATGACCAAAGCATCTTAAAATATTTGATTATGTAAATAGCTTATGTATTAAAAGTGAAGCCGCTTTCTGTGCTTCAATTTATGGGGCATAGCTGAACTGGGAAGGGCATGTCATGGCACAGCTTTCTGAGTCTTGAGCATGCTCTACTGTGGGCAGAGGAAGCTGAGGGACCACTGTGGTTTGCTGAGAGCACCAACTGACTGAGTGGCTGTTAGACAACCTTGTTGCGTGGTCCTGGAGGAATTTAATTAAAAAGAGGGCAAACACTGAAACCCTGTTATGGCTTCTATCTGGCGCTGCAGGATATGGAGGAGAGGAACATGAGACAGGCGTCAGGTGAACTCATTGCTGCCTTAATATTGCCATTGGCTTACGGTCCCTTTAATTCTCTTTATGCAATTGTATGTTTATATAGATTTTCTGGGTTAAATACTCAAGAGTTAAAAGTTGTTATTGTCTCATATATGGTTTATGCACGTCTAAAATGTTCTAATAATACCACATTTTTTATGTAGGCTTTGTAAGATGGAGCACAAAAACAATGCCAATGTGTTCTATGCAGAAAAGTCTGTTCTTGCCCTATATTACAATAGCGTCTAACAAGTCTTGTGCTAGCATTTCTCAAGAATGTACTGGCAGCATCTACTGTACTGGAAAGCAGCTGGGAATAACAGTACACTGGAAATATCTGAAAAGATGCCATTAAATGCAAAGCAAGAGCATATCAGCTGCATAAACAGAACAGTATGAGGACACTAGATCATAGCAGTTGTTTTGTTTTACAAGCCATCTCCTAGTCATGTAAAAACAGTTTTACCATATACTGGAAGTTATTGTTTTATCGTGTAGGACAGATTTTGTGCCTCACAGCATTTTCTCATTGGAAGCCCACATCCCGCAATTAATATATTAGAAGCAAAGGGAAAACAACAACATGCAGATGAGACCCTTGAGGTGCACAAGCAACAAATCCACCAGAGGCCAGTAGGTTCCAGGCTGTTTAGAGCCTTTATGTGGTAGTCAGTATTAATTAGCCAGACTGCTAGAAGTGTTAGAATTTAGCAGCAAATATGAGGTGGTACTTGACCCCATATAAATATAAAGTATAAATATTATCCCAATTAATCCCCCAATTGTTTCAGATGATGTTTGAAGCTGGAAACACAGCTTCACACCTGGTGGTCTTGTCAAAAAATCTAACTACTCTGGAATGAAGTATACAACTGCATTTTAAAATTGGTGGCAAGACATACAATAACATCTACAATTATTATAAATGGAAGTTAACACGCCATCTACTGTATTAGTTGCAACAAGGTTGACTATTGCTCAAAGATGGTCCGTAATCTCTGCCCGACTGTCCAATATAATGCTAAATTATAAGCTAACTGCCATTGTGCTAGACAAGCTAGAAACACATAAACAGATATGGACTCCAAGGAGGACACAGCTGCACACTTAGTGCAACCTGGGCTCCAAACCCTAAGTTTCGACTGCACCAAAACAGAATATCCAACCTGCTATGCCATGCCATCTCGGCTATTAGCATCTTTACTATTTTCAGTATATTTAACTTCTTAGCATATGCAGAAGACCCTACCACAAGATACACATCCCACCCCTCTCCCTCCCTCTGCCATCCCCCTCCTGATGTTTGTACCAACTATAGTGTATACATTAGAATGGTCAGTTCTAGAACTATGTTATCAACTGAATTTTGTTACCAGTTAAAATTCACCTATTGCTCTCCTAACTGCTGCCTATAGCTACTTCAATCACTAAGAGCAATTAAACATAAAATACTTTATTATAAAGTTACAATATATGTTCGCCCATAACTGCATATAGAGCTCTGAAATGGATGGATGCTGCACCTTTGCTAAAGAAGCTGCAATGACAAAAAAAGCTTCAATTTTCATTGCTGTATCAGAATTAGGGTTGCCTTCTCCAATGAGTTGTTTTTTGCTTCTTCGAATGGCTGGACGGGTCAGGCAAAAAACCTCAGTGGTCTGTGGAATGTATTGAGGCATTTTCTGAGCCCTCATACCTGATTTGGGTATAAAGCCATCCTTGCAGATTACATACAACCATACATGCTGATTGTCTTCCCCGGGGATTGTATCAGCAAGACAATGCAACATGTTACATGGCTAGAAATGTTTGACACTGGATGAAAGAGCAGGGCCAAGACATGCAAATATTGCTCTAGCCCCCTAATTGCCCAGGCTTTAACTTCATGAATGCACCCTCCAGCAGCTGTGAGATGCACTGCAGCCAGCATGGTTCAAGATACCTGTGACAACCTACTAGGCCCTTACAGAGTATCTCCCAGCCTGTCTAGGTGCTGTCCACCCTGCATACGGCAGTTATGCTGGATATTATCTGGTGGTCATAATGATGTGACTCTACTGTGTACATATGTGGTAAAAATAGAATAGCATAAGAAAATGGCTGTCTGCAACCATCCTAGGCGCACAAAATGGTGGTTCATGCCATTTTAGCTTACAAAATGGCATTTTGTTCCAATTTAGTTTGACACGACCAATTAGTGGTTTGCTTTGCTTCCTGAGAATACATAAGAACCATCTTAAGCATAACAAATATCATAACCATTAAAGTGGACCAACACCCAGGATTTTCACTATCCTGGGTTTTGGTCCACTTCCGCGGTGCCCCGCTGCATGAAACCCCCCAGAAAGCCTGATAAAACTCACCTCACCCCGGCATGCATGGCTGCTCGTCCAATCAGCGCGCACGGAACCGCTGTGGTATGCACGTACAAGCAGCGTCCAACCACAGCGGCATGCTGGCGGCCGCATCTCGTGCTTCCCTCTAACAGGGAGCGCGCCCACGCCGGCCATTCACAAATGCACAGGCACACGCCCTGCTAGAGAGAAGCACGAGATGCGGCTGCGGCCCGCGCATGCGCCGTTGGATCGTGATCCAAGTAAGGTTTCTGGGCATCTGGGGGGTTTTCACACAGCGGGGCATCCTGATTTAGAATGCCCCGCGGGGAGGGATATAAGATTCCCGGGCCGATTCACTTGGGTGTTGGTCCACTTTAATAGCATATGGTTTACCCATTACATGAGTTTGCCAATCTTCACTATAAAGAAAACAAACCATTAAGCAACACAATGCTGTGAAATTTGTTTGTGATGCTTTCCATTTTGGACATCTTGGTCATGTTATTTTTATTTAAGCTCCCCCTCTATAACAGGGAGCAGACCAACAGTTTCCAAACAAGAGTACATTAGGGGCGCGGGCAAGGCACGGGTCATCCAAAGTTACTACCTCGTGGTCCCAGATGGGACAACACACTTGCCTTCACACTAGCCTTCTCCGGTTGTCTGCTCAGCATCCAAGTATTTTAATGCCTTCAGGTAGGAGCCCTGCTCCAGCAGCCCTCCTTACAATGTCCCCCTTGTGGCTCCCACTTCCCGTGCTTCCTGGTCAGCCCCTTTTGTACCGAGCCAGCCAATTGGCGAAAATCCTGTGAGATCTTGCAGGTCTCGGCCAGCAGAGGTCCTTCTACCCTACAAAAACGTCGGCAACAACGTCCCAGCCACAGCAAAACCCATAAAAACAACAAGAAACACTTACCTTGCCTACATGTGCACCGTTTGGCTTCCACAGCTAATGTCAGACTAGATGATGTCATAAAATGCATGTGGTGAGGTAAGCAAGAGAAACTTTGACTATTCCTGATTATATCTGATATATATACAAGTGTTTTCTGTCTGCACTGTATGGCTTCTCAACAGACAGATAAAGTTCTTGATTATTCTCCCAGAATCAATAGAGGACGTTCCAGTTACCGTTACGGCCCTCCTGCAAGAATTAATCCCCTCCATGCCCATCGACCGCCTGGAGCTGGATCGCGCCCACAGGGCTCTGGGCCCTAAAAGATCCGATGGTCTCCCCAGGGACATTGTTGTCAAACCAACCTTGTACCGCACTAAATAAATGATCCTGATGGCCGCCAGAGAAAAAGGGGACTTGTGTTTCCAGAATCATCGCTACCAGATTTTCCCGGATGTCGCCCCACAAACCCTGCAGAGGAGAAGAGCCATGAAACCCGGCTTGGAAATCCTTAGGAGCCACAACATCAAATACCGCTGGGTCTTCCCCCGGCCAAATCTCCGGAGACACTGCGGAGCATTTTGCTGGACTTGGGCCTGATCTCCGCTGATTCTCCTGTTCGCACGTCTGAGGCGACCGTCCGGCAAACTCCTAGACGACCAACACTCCAGCCCTTGTGGGAGAAAGTACGCGCCCGCAGGAAGAAAGGCCGTGTCGCCAGACGTCCCTTGGGGCCCGATCCGGCTCCGGGATGAGGACTCGGCCTGTCGCAACGGTGATTCATCTGATCCTGAGTGACTCTCCTCCTTTGGGTATAGTTCTGAAAGTTTCTCATAAGTTTTTTCCTTGAATGTTTTACATGCTCTTAACATTTTGAATTTCTAGAATGGCGGTTGGGCCTGTGTCCTAATCCTGGCCTCTCCCACCTGGGGGTTGGATCACATGGGGGGTGCCTGGTTGCCCCCCTTGATCGGCCTTGGCCTCCCTCCCCTCCCACCCATGGTCAGCCGGGTTCTCTGTTTTGGACCCATTGCGCTCTGGCCTGGGGGGGGCGACGCCAGGGTGGCTCTGACCCCCCGACGGATTGGCTTGGACCCCACGGTGGTGGCTCGCCGGCGAGGCGGACGGGCTGCTTTGGTTATCAGGATAGGGCCCTCCACCTGGGCTTTGGTATACAATGTTGTTTCCTGAAAGTTTTTCAAATGTTTTTCCTAATGTTTTAAATGCTCTTAATGTTTTGAATTCCAGAATGGCGGCTGGGCCTGTGTTCTGGTCCTGTCCCTTCCCCCCTGGGGGTCGGATCCCTCGGGGGTGCCCGGTTCCCCCCCCCCGGCTTGGACCCACTATGTGCCGGCTCTGGGGGGTGCCGGAGGGGATGATGCCTCAGCGGCTCCGATGGCCCGGACGGCATGGTTTGGGCTCCTTGGCGACGGCTTGCCAATGTGGCAGATGGCCGCCTTAGTTATTAAGATTGGGCCCCCCGCCTCAGTTCTGGCACACAATGTTGTCTCGGACTTCGTGTTGGTTTGCCGGGTTAGACCTGTGGATGGCGGCATGGGCCCGTGGATGACGATGTGGCCTCCTGAATTTAAGCCTTCTCTATAAACTAGACGTGCTGATTGCACTGCGTTGTTCTCTGCTGCTTCCTTATGCTATTTCATGTTACGTTAAGTTTTGTTATATGCTGGGTTATTTACGCTAAAAGATGACACTTTTTATCCCATTGTTTGCCCTGTGCCCCCCCCCCCCCAACTGACAAGTTGTCAAATGGTCCAACGGAGGCTACGTGTGGCCTTGCCCTTTGGACCTTTCTCTGCTATTGCAGAACCCTATGCGGTACTTCACTGCATATCGGTCCACAATGCCTTAATTTGGTCTTCTTCATGTTGTCCATGTTGCTCCTGTTATTCTTGTTTCCCCGTCCCCATCTCAACTTTCCATTCATACTTTGTCCGCTCCCCTTCCCCCTCCCTTTGGTCCTCCCGTACTCCGCCAGGCCGGTCGTTATTGAGTCTTATCCTCGGGATCGCCATGGTTGGGTTGAATATTAAAATTTTATCACATAAAGTCCAGGGCTTTAACGTCCCCACCAAGCGCAATAAGGCTTTCCATTACTATAAATCCTGCAAAGCCGATATAATCTTTTTACAGGAAACTAGGTTTTCCACCGGTTCCAAACCCAATTATCTGAGTGGTCATTTCCCCCTGTCCTACCTTGCCTGTGCTAGGGAAAAAAGAAGGGGAGTGCTAATCGCCATTCGCAAAGGCCTCCCTTTCATTTGCTCCAAAGTCATTTCGGATCCCACGGGTAGATACCTCATACTGCAGGGTACTCTTTATGACGTAGAAATCACCCTGGTCACATACTATGCCCCAACACCTTCCAGACTCGGTTGTTCAAGCACTTACTGTCCGTTGTCCAGAGCAACACCAGTGGGACCCTGCTCATGGGAGGGGACTTTAACCTGACAATCCACCCTGGGCTGGACAGACGGCGCACTGGGCAGCCGGGGACTGCTTTACTGACCTCAGACGCTCAATCCACGACTTTAACCATTACAGCTTATGTGATGTATGGCGAGAGATGAATCCTAAAACTCATGACTTTACGTTTTATTCCAATCCACATGGTACTTTGTGCAGGATAGATCACTTACTGGTCCCTCAATCTGTGTTACCCGCCGTTATTGACTCCAAAATTTACATTACAGCATGGTCCGATCACAATCCAGTAATGGCTGTATTGGACCTCCTGGTCACCACCAAGCACTCCTATATCTGGCGGCTCAATGACTCTCTTTTATCGAATGGCTCCACCTGCTCTAAAATTCAGGTTGCTTTACAGGAATACTTCACGCATAACACGTATTCGGTCTCCTCCCCAATATCTCTGTGGGAAGCTCAAAAGGGCACCACGAGAGGGAACATTATCTCCATAGCCTCTGCCAAAAAACGGGGAAGGCAACGGAGAATAAGAGACCTGACTCTGGAGTTTGAGCAGGCGGAGCTGCAGTGGAGGGGGAACCCGAGCGCCAGGAATAGGAGGGCGGTAGATAACTTGCGCATGGAGCTCAACATGCTCCTTGACAACCAAGCTGAGAAAAGACTCAGATGGTCGAAACAGAAATTTTACACTAGGGGTAACAAGTCGGACACAATGCTAGCCCGTAAGCTAAGGGCTGCTGACCTCGATAGGCGGCAGCCTATAAAATTGAAGCTTGACTCGGGCGGCGTCACGGCCGACCCTAATAAGGTTGTTTCGGCCTTTGGGGATTTTCTGTCGGCCCTCTATGCGGCCCCAGCAAACGTAAATACAACCAAGTTGGAGGAATTCTTTGAGGGAATCGAGTTACCGAGTGTTGAGCAGAGGTGTGTGGACAGGATGAAGGCGCCCATAACACCTTGTGAGGTGCTGTTAGCTATTAAGTCCCTGAAGACTTCCAAAACCCCAGGCCCAGACGGGTTTAGCGGTCTGTATTATAAAAAGTTTGCCTCCATCCTGGCCCCGCACTTGTCAAACCTGTTCAATGCTCTATGCGCGGAAACCTCACTTAGTCCTAGTTCGCTCTTAGCGGACATATGTATGATTCCCAAACCAGACAAAGACAGCTTACTCATCCCCAACTATAGACCAATATCCTTGATTAACATCCACGTGAAGCTTTTGGCTAAGGTCCTAGTGGCTAGATTGAACACTTTCGTGGCCGACCTCATACATGGGGACCAGGTGAGTTTTGTTCCAGCCAGACAGGCCGGGGACAGTGTTAGGAGGGTCGCACATCTGGTCCACCATGCCCACTCCAGGGGCATCCCGGCCTTTCTTCTCTCACTTGACATACAGAAAGCCTTCGTCCCATCTTGGGACTACCTAACGTGGGTACTCCGTAGGTGGGGCTTTGGACAACGGTTCTTGGAGTGGATAGGAGCCCTCTATACGGCCCCTGCGGCTCGAGTGAGATACTTGGGCTTTACCTCTGGACCATTCGGTATTCACAGGGGAACCCGGCAGAGATGCCCCTTATCCTCGCTTCTCTTTATTCTGGCCATAGAGCCGCTGGGTCTAGCAATTAGGAACTCCATTAACATAAAGGGATTGGAGGTGGCGGGTGTCCATCATAAAGCCATGTTTTTCGCGGATGATGCTCTAATCGCTATCACCCAACCGACCACCTCACTCCCGAACTTATATAAAATTCTGGACCAGTTCGCCCGAATCTCGGGCCTAACGATTAATAATGAAAAATCCAGGGCGATGAACATCTCTCTGCCGGTGGACGTGGTGGACCAGATCAAAGCTAGTTTCCCTTTTCGCTGGACGTCTGAGCCGCTGCCGTACTTGGGGGTGCACATCTCTGCTAAGTACTCTGACCTATATGAGGCCAATTATCCTCCTTTATTCAAATCCTTAACCCGCCTTATGAAGACCTGGAAAACTTACCCGATCTCCTGGATAGGCCGCATTAATACGGTTAAAATGTCCATACTTCCGAAGCTGCTCTATTTCTTCAGAGTATTACCAGTAAAGATCCCGATATATACATGCTTCGGGTGATGCAGAGGAGGATCCTGGCCTTCATATGGTCCACGGGACGCCCGAGGGTATCCAGGCGCACTATGCTTACCCACAAAACACAAGGGGGACTGGGGGTGCCTGACATACATAAGTATTATAAAGCCGCCCAGATTGCTCAACTGGTCCCTATGCATTCCCATTCCAGGCCCCCAATGTGGATTTTCCTGGAACTTCCCAACTGTGCGCCAATACCTATTGAGAGTTTGCTCTGGATGGATCAGGGACATAGACCCAAGACGCTCAGCCCGTTAATGAAGCATTCCCTCACTGTGTGGGACTCAGTGAGGTATTCAGCCTCATTGATGTCCCCTCATACCCCCCTGGCTCATTTATGGGATAACCCCAACTTTCCCCCAGGAGAACAGAATAGACTGGCCTTCAAGTGGTGGCAGGATCGGGGCATATACAAGATAGCGGACCTACTCACGGTGAGGGGCTTCGGGACTTTTCAGGACCTTCAAGAGAAGTATGGTGTCCTCGGCAGGGAATACTTTCGCTATATTCAGTTATGACACTGGATTCTGCCTCTGACAAAGCTGCACCCCCCCCCTTCCGGGTGAGGACCCCCTTTGAGAGGGACAATCTCCTTACTATACTCAGCACTAAATGTAGCCGGGCCAGAGACTCATGGGTACGTTGGTAGCTGGGAGAAAGACCTGGGCCCAAGTCAAAGCAAGAGGGGATGGTCGGAGATATGGTCCAACTCCTCCAAATGCTCAATGTCCTGACGACTGAAACGGTCTATAAAGTAATGCTCCGCTGGTACCTGGTGCAGAGTCGCCTGAGCAGGATGTTCTCGGGACAACCTAAAACGGGGATTTCCTGCATACATGGTGGACTTGTCCCATGCTAGCCCGCTTCTGGAACCAGGTGTATAGGCTGGCTAATGACATTTTCCAAAGCAATGTGAAAAAAGACCCCTGGGTTGCCCTCCTGCACTGCAAGCCCCAGGAGCTCACCAGCAAACAGCACAGACTTTTTGTCTGCCTCCTCCTGGCGGCTAAACAGGCCATAGCCAGAGCCTGGAAAAAACAATTTACCCCAATCTCAGAGGTGTCGGCTAGAATGAACGGGTTCCTCATCAACGAAAGATTACCTAGTATTCTGACCGACACCCATGACAAATTCCTCTCTATATGGGAGCCCTGGATGAGATTTGCTTGGCCTGGTGAGCCCCCATGGGGGCTGTAGCGGCCGTGCATGTTGGCTGGCGGAGTGCGGGAGCTCCTTGATCCCTCTATCCCCCCTGATCTCTCCTCCCCCCCCCCCCCCAGTTCTTTGTTTCTCCTCCCTTTAGACTACGATTCTAAAAGGTTTTCATTAACCCTTTCCCGTCGGCGCGCGCTTGACCAAGTCTGCAAATCCTGTGGGCTCACTTGCGGCGGTGCGGACCGTGGGGGCCGGGACCCCGCGACCTGCATTGCCCCAGAATGGATATAAACATGTCTCAGGTCAAGTAGGTCATGCAAAGATGTTGAACGTCCTTTGTGTTGTCATTTGCTTCCTCGCTTGGTATGCACTGCAAATTGTTAAAACATCATCATGATCTATGTGTAACCTTATGCAATTTAGAATGTTAGCTTTTCCTTTCACCTCCCCTGCGCAGAATGGCATTATAATGCATAAGCTTCAAATATCTGTAATGTTGAAAACTTAAAGCTTTAATAAAAAATATTGAAAAAAAAAAATGGTACTTACCTTTTGTCCTGTGCAGCTGATCAGTGTTAGTCAGGTGATCAGTAATTTACCTGATTGCTGGATCAGAGCCTCTGCCACAGCCGCCGCATCCTGTGCCTTCGGAGCCAATACGCAGGGTCTTAGTTAATGGTGGCGAAGGGTGTGAGCAGTGAGGGGGTTCTTGGACCAAGGGTGGGGCGACTCAGGTAAGGTGTAGTGTGCGGTGAGGTGCACTTACTCTTGATGAATCTGGATTGGGAAGATGGCGCAATTGATTGTAAAACAAACAATTTCTTTACTAAGCCAACTCCAGATGTTACACGCTTAAGCAGGGCAGATGACTTCCACATCTGCATTAGTAGGCCAAACACAGTCTTAAGGTTTCACCTACTTACAGCTGTCGAGCAGGTCACTGCTGGACTAACTTGCCTTTTCCAGACCTCTAGTATTAAATCTTTAGGGCTACCACGGGTCTTCTCCTATCTGTTTTACAGGTTTGCTGCTTCCCCTCTGCATAAGAGACATCCCCTCTGATAGATTTTCAAACATATGGTCTTGGTCAGGTTTCCCCTTAACTAATCTCCTAGATGTATCTCGATACACACAGGACCTCCCAAGACCACGCCCACTCACATGCGTCACATCCTGGATTACCACGTGCTCCCTGTGAGTTGGTGTTACTATCTAGTACCTCTTCCTGTTCTAACTGGCTTTTCCTTTCATAGACCACTGATCCTTCTGTGACAAAACCCAACACGCCCTGCCCAGAGATCTAAGAGATTATTTTTATTAATTACTCCAGCTGTGATAAATTTTAGAAACAAAATGGCGGCTCACGTATCTGCAGGCCGCCTGCAAACAGGAAGTGCTGCTGGCTTTCCTGTTACTGTGCATTGTCAGTTGAATCCAGGCAGCAGCATGGCTGAGATGCTGTAAAACGAA
This sequence comes from Gastrophryne carolinensis, assembly GCA_027917425.1. Classification (NCBI taxonomy): domain Eukaryota; kingdom Metazoa; phylum Chordata; class Amphibia; order Anura; family Microhylidae; genus Gastrophryne; species Gastrophryne carolinensis. The sequence goes on from CM051239.1 coordinate 256,168,787, forward strand.
GCTCCAAAATGGCCGCTACCGCTAGAAAATCAGTGAGGTGGCGTTTCAGTTTTGAGTGGATTAAGGAGCAAATGTAAATGCTAACAATACTTCAGTATCATGTGTGCAGATGGGGCAAGTGAGTTTGGGGGAGGTTTTTTTTTTTTCCAACTGTGCCAGGCTGTTGGTCCGGTTCAATAAAGCATATTGATTACTTAAATTACAAGTATTTTTTGCCAGCTTTATGTATGTTTTTCACCCTATAAGTGGGGGAAAATATCAGTGCATCTTATCGAATCGAATGTTTAAAGAAAAAAGTAAATTCCCGAGCTCCCACACCGCAGCTTCTGTCTCCTGCTGACACAAACACAAAACACATTACCGCCATGGCTGCCTCCGCTGCCCTCACCATAGTCCGCTGCCATTACCACTGCCTCCACATAAACAAGTTCCAGGGACACTGGTTCAAGCAACCGGGTGGGTGTAGCTTATGACTTGTGCCAGCGGGTGGTGGTAATGTATTGTGTGTGTCTCTATGTGTTTATGTTCGTGGGAGATGGCTGCTGAGGCGTGGGGATGTTTTTTGTTTTGTTTTTGGGGGCATGCTGCACACTTCTTGTATTTAAGACGCCTCGCACTGCCTGTATTTGGTATGCCACATATACTGCCTGGATTTGGGATGCCAATCACAGTCTGGATTTGGGATGCCACATACACTGTCTGGATTTGGGATGCCACCCACACACTGCCTGGATTTGAGATGCCTCATACACTGCCTGTATTTGGGATGCCTCACACACTGCCGGTATTTTGGACGCCACTCACACTGCCTGTATTTTGAATGCCACCCACACTGCATGTACTTGGGATGCCTCAAACACTGCCTGTATTTCGGATGCACCTCACACTGCCTGAGTTTCTGATGCCATTCACACTGCCTGCATTTAGGATAACACGCACTGCCAGTATTTCGAATGCCACTCACACTGCCTGCATTTCGGATGCCACTCACACTGTCTGTATTTGGGATGCCACTCACACTGCCTGTATTTGGTATGCCACACACACTGCCCGTATTTGGGATGCCACTCATAATGGGGTGATTGGGAGCATTCTGCACACTGTCTGTAATAGGGTGAGAGGGGAGGTGGGAGGGGATATTTTATCACACCATTTTCATTTCTGCCTCACAGCTGATAAATCCGTTATTTTCTCCTACTGAAAGGTAAACTTGTTACATTCAGATAAAGCTGGCTGCCATTAGTTTGTGATACATATATCTGAATGTAACCAATTTACCCTGCAGTAGAAGAAAGTAATAGATTTATCAGCTCAGAGGCAGGTAAGTGTCTTTGATGAAAATACATACAGCCTGTCGTCAGAACAGCTGGCAAATGATACTTGTTCTTTAATAAAACAGCTTAAAAGCGGGACACAACCCAGTATTTTGACTATCGAGGGTTTTGTTATTTGCCCAAGTGGAGGGCCACTTATACAAACTTACCTTTTGTCAGTCTTACAGCACAGTTGGCAATGCAACATCAAAACTGCCAGTTCAACACGTATGAAGGAACATATGGTTTGAAATGACAAAAGGTATAAATCCTTCCAAAATGACATATGACTTATTGCTGAGCACAGGGCGTGTGCAGATCATTTCATCACATGCACACAAGCGAGAGGCAAGTGTAATGCCTGGTTTTGTTTCCAGAGAAATGACTTCTTACCATTGGCACTGGCAGCAGTGTTTCAGTTTCGTTTCTTGAGAAGAGAAAGTTTTTGGTTTCAAGGGAGGAAGGTTTTGCTCTCAGGGAAGCATTTTCTGATCAAACAGAACTGCAATACTTGTGGAGTGTTCAACACTTGAATTATTGAAAGGAATAATGCTTCAAATGTCTGATCATCTGGAGGCTATTCACTAAATGTCCTTTACATTCCACTGCCTAAAAAGCTGATCTCTTTCTGCATGCAGACATTTCACGTCATGAAGGAGGGATTCATGCAACATACTGTACAGGGTTTATGTCATCTTCCATATTTAGCCCAATAGTGATGCTGGTTCATGTAGTTCCACAGTCAGAGTGCCCAGCTTATCTACTTCCTGTAGAAGAGGATAATGTGTTGCATCTCTCAGTAATTGGTAATTGGAATGAGGAGAGTTGTACACAGTGAGGCATCCCAATTTGGGAAGTCCCGGGGGAATGGAAAAAAAAACCTGGAAATTCAAATTGCTGTGTTTTGTACCACTTTAGGGTGAACAAAAGCACTCTAATTGACCCCCCCCCCCGTGACTCCTCTGTCTTCCCTTTATCTCTCTCTTGTGCACTCATTATTCCTTCATCTCATCTCCTTTTCTTTTCACATGCCATTTACCTCCCTCTGTGCCTCTCTTTTTCATGTTCCCTCCATCTCTTTCTCTTGTCACATGCTTTTCATCTCCCTCTATTTCTATGAATTCCCCTTTTTTCACCTTTCTTTTATCTCTCTCGTGTTTTCCCATGATTGGTTTCTTTCTCTTTTTCATTTTCCCTCCATCTCTTTCTCTTGTCACATGCCTTTCACCTCCATTCCACCATTCAGATATACTGGGATGGGAATGCAGCAGCACAAGCTCCCCATTGAAGGCAATCGGAGCCCTTTGCCAAAAGATGTAAACACAAGGGGCTCTGATTGGATGTGCATGTGCCGTCTCACACATTGGGACATTCCAATTCGGCATGCCCCAGGGGCACGGAACAAAACTCGGGAAAGTCAAATTCTAGGGTTTGTTATTCTTTAAAGTGGACCAAAAGCAGCCCTGAAGTCTATGAGACTCTAGCCATCTGATTCCCTCTCGCCACAGCATCCCGATTTGGGATCTCTATTCACTGTCTCTATGTCTCTCTTTGTTTTTACCTTCCTTCTATCTCTGGTTTTCCACATTCCCTTTATCTCTCTTTTCTGTGTCCCCTCCGTCTCTTTCTTGTTACATTTTTTTCAATCCCCCCCCCCCTTATGTGCTCTATGCTACCTTCTATCTCTCTCCTATCTTCCCATATATCCTTCCTCTCTTTCTGTTCCATCAGCCTCTGTCCCATCATATTCCTTCCATCCAGGGCCAGCCTTAGAGTAAGTGACACCCTGTGCAGGATTTTAGGATGGCAACATGGAAAACCCAATTCTGTGAAACTCACCTGTAGAATTGTTTTTGTTATCCATCTATTCCAGGCCATCCAGAAGTACTTACAGATGGGTGTTTGCCCCTAGGGGGCGCTGACTGCAAGATCAAAAGATGTAGCTCCTCCCGGTCCCCTATAAAGGCAGCTGCCTGTCTATCCAGTCCCCAGTATTTTAAAAGCAGGGAGGTCCAAACAAAAAAATAGGAGACCATGTTACCTCACATAGCCTCCGCTTGTACTCTCTCGAATTAAACTAAAAACTTGTATAACTAGTGTCCTATGAACAAAAATGGTTCAATCACCATAACAGGCAAACAGGACATAATGAACCACAAGGGCAGGGTGGACGGCCTGGAATGGATGGATAACAAAACCAATTCTACAGGTGAGTTTCACAGAATTGTTTTTTTCTCCTCCATCCATTCCAGGCCGTCCAGAAGTACTTACAGATGGGACATCCAAAAGCAGTGTCCATAAGGGTGGGATCCCCAGTGCGGAACAGCATGTAGTTCATTTCACTACCGCTTGAAGCACCTATTGGACAAAAACAGCATCAGCTGAGGCCCTGACATCCACCTTGTAAAACTTTGTTAAAGTATGAACAGAAGACCAAGTGGCGGCCTTACAAACTTGTTCCACTGATGCCTGATGCTGAAAAGCCCAAGAGGCACCAATAGCCCTAGTAGAATGAGCTGTGATCCGAAAAGGGGGTTCCTTCCCCCTGACAGAATAGGCTTGTACCACCCCCTGTCTAATCCACTTACTGAGAGTGGATTTGGCTGGTGGCAATCCTTTCCTAGAACCCTCTGTTGAGACAAAAAGAAAATCCGATTTCCTGAAGGATTCAGTCGCAGCCAGGTAATACCTTATGGCTCTGACCACATCCAAAGCATGGAGGATCCGTTCTTTGGAATTAGCCAGTGCTGGACACAAGGAAGGTAAGACAACTTCTTCATTAAGGTGAAAAGGAGAAACGATATTAGGAAAAACGAAAAACCACCTTATCTCTGTGCAACTCAAAGTAGTGTGGTTTCATACAAAGAGCAGCCAGCTCTGATACGCGACGCACCGAGGTAATCGCCACCAGAAAAACCATCTTGAGAGTCAGCAAAGACAATGTAGCGACATTCAATGGCTCGAAGGGAGGACCCTGGAGAGCAGACAGGACTAGATTCAAGTCCCACACCGGTAAGACTAATTTACGCGGTGGGCGGACATGGGTGACTTCCTGGAAAAAAGTCTTGATCAATCTATGATTGGCAATGGACCTCTGGAAATAAATGGATAAGGCCGAGACCTGACCCTTGAGGGTGCTCAGCTGGAGGCCCAAGTCTAAGCCGTGTTGTAGAAACTCCAGAATTCTAGAAATAGAAAATTTCTGGCAAGGAAGGCTTTTGGCCTCGCACCAAGAGATATAGGCCTGCCAAACTCTGTAGTAGATCATGGAAGAAGACTTCTTCTGTGCCTGAATCATTGTGTGAATAACCGTGGCCGATAAACCCTTTTCTGTCAGGATTGAGGTTTCAATATCCAGGCCGTCAAAGCCAGCGTCCGTAAATTCGGGTGCCGTAACGACCCCTGTGTGAGAAGGCCTGGATCATCGGGCATGATGTAGTGATGCATTGACATCTGTACTATGTTCGCAAACCAACTCCTCCTCGGCCAGCGAGGAGCCACCAGGATGGCTGGTACCCCCTGCTGGGCTATCTTGCGCAGCACTCTGCCCAGGAGTGGAAACAGAGGGAATCCATACAGAAATTTGAACTCCGTCCAAGGGATCGCCAGAGCGTCTGTTGCTATGGCCAAGGGTCTCTTGAGAGAGAGACGAACCTTGGAAGCTTGTGATTGTGTCTGTACGCAAAAAGATCCACGTCTGGTTGACCCCAGCGGAGGCACAGAACCTGAAAGGTCTCGCTGCTGAGGGACCATTCCCCCAGGTGCAAGGAACTCCTGCTCAGGGAGTCTGCCTCCTGGTTTTCCACCCCAGGGATGTAAACCGCCGAGATGCAGGAAACATTCCCCTCTGCCCAAGTCAGAATCCGGCTTACCTCCTTGAGGGATCTCTTGCTCTGAGTCCCGACCTGGTGGTTGATGTAGGCCATAGCTGTCTGATTGTCCGAGCGGACCTGGATCGCATGGCCTTTTAAATGGGGAGTCAGGAGTAGAAGAACCAACCGAATTGCTCTCAGCTCCAAGAGATTTATGGGTAACCGGTTCTCCTTCGGACCCCACTGACCCTGAATCTTCTGGGTCTGCCAAACACCTCCCCAGCCTGTAAGACTGGCATCTGTGGTAACTATCTCCCAATGGGGAGTCTGGAAGGACTTGCCTACCAGCAGGTTCCGAGAGTCAAACCACCACCGGGCGGGGTGTGTGCGGGAGGTGGGGGTATCGTCAAATATCCCTGCCAGTGTTTTGCTAGGGACAGACTTGGGGCGGCTAGTGTCTCAGTATGTGGCTACTGAACCCCCGAGGTCTGGTCCCCCAGAATTTAATAACATGTATACTCCAAGGTGTGTAACGTGTGTAACCTACCTGCTACAGGTAATGTGGGGGTAGGTAGTATAAAGTGTGCTTCTTCCTCCCGGAGGAAGGAGGGTTACCCAGCAGCTGGGGAGGGAACTGCGACTGAGGTGAGGGCTGTTCCAGGAGACGTGGGACCCCTAGGTAAGTCCACATCGCAGGGTTTCTCCACCACTGGGTTGTCAGAGGGCCAGGCTGGTGTGTCTGGACTGGCGGCTTGGATGGGAGTGGAAGGGGGACAGGCATTACCTGAGGCCACAGCAGCTCCAGCCACTATCGTGCATAGTGGGAGCGCTGGTAGCCTAGGGGCCCCGCGGGGGTCTAATGGCTCCCTTCCTCCAAACCAAGTGGCTGCCAGGGCCGACGGAGGTCCGGAGGGAGGTCCTGGGAAACGGACAGGGGATGGGATGGTCTCTTCTATTCCAACTACCCCACGTCCGGGGTTCCTGGCACCTCAACCCGAGAGGACCAGTCCAGGCCAAAAAGCAGTGGCGGTGGAACCTGCAGGTGGGGTGAGGGCTGTCCATGGAGAGATGGGACCCCTAGGTATGTCCCCACTGCAGGGGTTCATCACACCCGGGGTGTTAAGGGACCAGGGTGCTTGGGCGGAAGTAGTGGATGAGCAGGTGCTATCTGGTACGTCAGCGGCTGAGACCGCTGACAAGCACAGCAGGGGCCCAGAGTCCCCTCAGGGGACTGACAGCTCCTTCCTTTCCTCCCAAGAGGCTGCTGAGACAGGCGGAAGCCCAGAGGTGGGTCCCGTGAAACTGACTGAGGACATGGTGGTCCCGACCATATCTAGGCAGAGATGTGGGGTAGCATCAGACACTGATGACCCCCAGAGAGTTCTCCCCAAACAGGAGATGCAGCTCCACTTGGGCCCAAACACCAGATGGGTGGCCTGAGGACCAGTGGTTGGTGGTTCCCTATCTGTCCAGGGTCAAGAAGTGCTATGCCTTAGAGAGCTGGACGATTGGGCACATAGGAATCACCAAGAAGCAAGTGGGGCCTGACCTGGCTGCCTACTGCCATTGGTACCATACCTGTCAGAGGGTGGGGGTGGCAGGGCCAAGTCCTAGCAGCCCACCGAAAACTCTGCCGCACAGAAAGAGGTTCGTACCAATGTCAGTGGACTATGCCACCCAGGGCCCACGTTCAATGGCCTTGTCACCCACCTGGGCTGACAGGGTGGGTACTGCCCTGTGGGAGATCCTTCCCAAGGAAGATCCCCCCCAGGGTAGACTCTCCATCCAGGGGATCCAGTTCATGGCGCTGGAGGTTAGGCAGGCACCAACTCAAGGCTACCTCCTTAAACTGTGTTGGTGACATGCACTGGGGCCCCTGGCTCGGGTAAAGCAGAAAGGAATGGGTTGCCTTCGGCCGACTGTGGACCCGCGGTCCCAGCTATGGGCCACCCTACACCCCTTCCAGGAGTGGTCCAACCATTACTCTGGAGGAATGTGGACTGCAGTTTGACACATAAACCCTGGAGGGGACCCCCGAAACTATCCATGTATGGTTCGGGCCTCCCTTCTGGGACAGCAGTGCAAGGCTGGGAGCGGAAACCCCCCTCAAGGTCCCACAGCATTTGGACCTTACCCATAATCCTCAACACGAAACAGCACTATGGCCGTGGTGCTGCCGCGGAATCCTCCAGACAGATTGCACATGGGCACACGGGTCGGCACCAGGAAGTGCGGCCCCTTAGCGCCCTTTTAGAGGGGGAGGTGTGAGGAACAGGGCAAATATTACATTGCATTTTATCACAGATGCAAGTCTGGAGTTCCCCTTTATTTCCCTCCTAGTCATCAATATGCACTCAGGAAAAGGAATTAGCATTTACAGGTTAAGCAGGGCAGATCACAAACTCCCTGCTGGCAATCCTCACACCTCTAGTCTGAGAAGACTCCGCTGGGTCTGCAGCTGGCTGGACCCCTGGCTGTGAATTTGGTACATGAAAGTTGGGAGCCGCAGACATCCGGCACCAACACCAATCGGACCATAGCTGCGCCCCCATGTGTCCCAGCACCAAACCACAGAATCTGAACCGGCTCACAAAACCGAAAACTCACAAGCCCGGTGGAACCTAGGAAAATGAAGATCTAAGGTTCTGACCCACTTAGGGAGCCCAATCGTTTGGTGCCATTTCCAAAGCCATACGACCCCCCTGCCCAAAGTTATAACCCCTAAAGGGTTTAAGGGGCGAAAGCATGCTCCAGAGCAGTGGGAGGTGACAAACCGTCTTACAGATGGGAGGGGGTGGAGGGTTGACACCTGCTTAAAAGTGAGCCAGGGGGATGAGAACAGTGTCACTTATCTAGAGAGGTCACGATTCACACGTGCTGGAGGTGTCCACCAATCCAGCTTGCCACTTACCTCTTGTGGAAGCTCTAACCACTACTATGCAAACTGCATACTAAGGTAACTGAATATTGTTTCTCTGTGTAACTCACTCTATCCTGTAACCGTCTCAGAACAGCATTTTGTATCATCTGTATCATTTCATATTCCATCATATCCAAATGTTTGTTATCACTGCCTAGTGTGCTTATAGCATTAAAACTTAAATTTTAACTTGAGCGATCTGTTTGCCTTAAACCAAGAATCTGTGTGTCCGCAGGCTTTGGGCCTGGTATTCCTGATAGGAAGGCTCAGACTAGGGTTTTGGGGAACGCGGTCTGTGTGTCAGGAGGTCCCTGGTTTATAGTTGGATCACGTGACCCGCGATTCCCTGACACCTTCATTATGGTGATTCTGAATAAGAATATTCAATAAGGCTAAAAGACACTAATGGCCTAAGCCGATCCCTCTTTTTAATAATGGGGACCAGGAGGAGCTCACAACCCTCAACCTCCAGCCCACTCAAACTAAAACAGTAATTACAAAATGACCCCCAGTGTCATGTATTAACATATAAGAATCATAAAATACACAGGCATCAAAGCGGACCTTCACTCTGAATAACAGTCTATCTTATATGTTTCCCACACCCTGTACATACAGATTGTCCACATTAAAAATAATCCTACCTGCATCTACTGCATGTTATGAGCCAACATCCAAGATGGCGGCTTATGGAAGCTGCCATCTTATCAGGCAGCCTGCAAACAGGAAGTGCCTCCTGACTGTGCTGCTCTGCATTCTGGGACTGCTGACCTTTACCTGACCCCAGCTCTGCTCTGTCTGAGCAAAGCACAGCTATAACCCACCCCCCTGTACCTTATCCCACTCTCCTCTCCTCAGTAAGTGAGATGCTTCTGAGTCAAGATGGCGGCGCCCGTATCCTAAATTCCTGAACAGAGTTGCAGCCCAGTGGGGGAAAGAATAATAAGTTAGTGACTAAAAACGTAAAATATATTAATTTTAGATGCTGGGGAACCGTTTTTTAAGAGTTTGGGATTTTCATTAAATCACACTGAAGGTCCGGTTTAAATTAAATTAAGCATACAATGACAATACAATGAGAATAAGTGTCTATCCCCCCTTTAGCCCCTTAACACAGGACAACCACAAGAGGGACTCACAGCCGTGCCGCACACACCACGCCAGGAGCCAATGAGCCTGTCTCCCCGTCACAGCCGGGACCGCAGCCGCGCTCGCAAGGCCCCAGCACGCTGAGCAGCAGCGTTTCTAGAAGGTACGCGGGGGAGCATTACAGGCGCGACATCAGCCTGCGCGTCACCGCCCTGCTCTGCCAGAATGCCCCAGACCCCAGCGTTTCACGCTACTGTACACGGATCCCCTTTATCAGCCAAGGCTGGGAGGCAAGGATGGGTCAGAAGAGATCTGAGGAAATAGGGTCCTGCAGCGGCCGACAGGCTAGGTGGCCCCAATTCTGAGAGAGAGTAAACAGCGACCTCATGCAGTCAACCGCAAGATAAAGAACTGGGGACTAGATAGACAGGCAGCCTTTATAGGGGGCCGGGAGGAGCTACATCTTTTGATCTTGCAGTCAGCGCCCCCTAGGGGCGAACACCCATCTGTAAGTACTTCTGGACATCCTGGAATGGATGGAGGAGAAAAAGAGGGAGACAGAGCGATACAAGAAAAGTAGAGGCAATGCAGAAAAGGAGAGATGGAATTGAGACAAGAGAGAAATAAGATAAAATGTGGAAAATAGATTGAGAGGAGAAAGCGAGAGAATGAATCAGGGAGTAAGACCGAGATGGGAGGAAAGTAGAAAATCAAGAGAGTGAAGGAGAATAGAGAAAGTGAGAGAGAATTGAATAGGGCTAGAAGAGAGGGAAACAATAGGAAATGCTGAGAAAAAAAACTGAAGGAAAAAGAGAAAGGAAAAAGAGAGAGGGAATAAAGGAAATAAGTAAGAAAGAAAGCATGAGAAAGAAAGAAAAGAAAGAGATACTGGAAAATATGAATGAAGGGAAGGTAAAAAGAAGGAAGAACAGAAGCATGAAGAAGCTGAAAATAGAGGGAGGCAGGAGGTAATTGATAAGGGAAAGATGGAGGGAATGTGGAAACAATATAATAAAGAGGGGACAGAGGATACGGAAAGAAAGGAAGTTGGAGGGATCATGAATTACAAAAGTAAAAATTCAAGAAGGAAAATGGTAAAAGAGAACTATAAAGACATGTGGAAAAAAAGAAAGAAAGAGATGAGGTGTATTTTGAAGAGAGAGGCCTGCTCCAGTTCAGAGCAACCAGAGAGGTTGGCATGGCATCCTGTGTAACCTCACACCCCAAAGCGTCCATCTTTCTTTACACTAGTTTCACCTTCTCTATTCTTTGATATTTTTTTTATTTCCACTGTGTCACAGCATGTCTTCCATCCCCCTCTATCAATACATTTCTTCCAGCCCCTTTCTTATTCTATGTTCCCTCAATCTCTCTAACTGCTTTCTACATTCCCTCCATCTCTTTGCCTTTGAGTAAGTCGAACCTTAGGAAATATGGCACACAGGAAAGGGTTAAAGCTCTGGCCCAGGACCAGGAGGGGCAGCTGCAAGGAGCAGGCACCGGGTTGCGATGACCCTTGCAATAAATCCTGCTCCGTGTCCCGCCCCTCAGCGGCAAGCCGCATAGGAATGCTGGCGCTACTCATCCGCGGCGGGGCGCTCTCGGGCGCCATTTTCCACAGGGAGGGGTGGAGGGAATCCCAGGGCCAGCCAATCAGCCGCCAGGGCTCCCCGGGCTGGCTGCTGGCGATGCCACAGTGCAGCTACGTCACGGAGCGAAGCGGAGAGAGGCAGCGAGCGTTCTGGAAGTGGCCGCTCGGTCCTCCCCTCACACGCCCAGCGGCGACAGCAGCAGTAGCAGCGCCCTCTTCTTGCACGGCGGCCGGGCCATGGCAACGGCGCTGCGGGCCTGATATCCCGCATGTGCCGATAATGCTGAAGATGAAGTTGCCTCAGAGGAAGAGCAATCACTCGGCTTCGGATGACGAGGACGACGAGGAAGAGGAGCAGCAGCAGCAGTGCGCTGCCAGGCCCGGGATGTGCTCCCTCCAGCGAGAGGCCGTCTATGAGTGGTTCGTACAGGCGCTGGGCCCAGCGCAGAGGCTGGAGTTCGCGTGCGGCTTATTGGACCTGTGTAACCCGCTGGAGCTGCGCTTCCTGGGCGCCTGCCTGGAGGACCTGGCCCGCAAGGACTTCCATTACCTGAGGGACTGCGAGAGCCGCGCCAACGGCCTGAGCGCCGAACCCGAGGCCGCCCTGCAGCAGCTGCTCGGGGACCTGCGGGAGCGCACGGCCCGCTCGCGCCTCATCGTCTACCTGGCGCTACTCGGCTCCGAGAACCGGGACGTGGCCGACCGCTTCCACCGCCTGCTCCTGCTGCCGGACACCGAGGCCGAGGAGGAGCGGGGAGCCGGCCGGGAGGAGCTGCTGCTGCTGTTCACCATGGCCTCCCTGCACCCGGCCTTCTCCTTCCACCAGAGGGTCACCCTGCGGGAGCGCCTGGGCCGCCTGCGGGAAGCCATGTGTGCCAAGAGCAGCTCTGACCAGGTAACTACAAGGCCCCAGCCAGGACCCCCTCCTGTCCTTTCCTTGCCTGTGCTTAGATAGGGGCATTAGGGCCCATGTGTGACCTGTCACCTAGCTGTCGCCCAGATCCTGCGGCTTCCACCCTCAGCCCATCCACTCGGTGAGTGATCGCACCACGTGATCAGTCCATTCCTCTCCTCGTCTCCTGTCACTATCTGAGGAGCAGCTTGGGATGATGTGATTGGCATTATGATCCACAGGTTATGACTGTCACTCACCTTTCCAAAAATACACTGCAAGCAGGACTTTTGGGACTTGCTCCCTCCCAGCCTGATAAGTCCATAGACTGACATAGCACTACATATGGTGGTGATGGTTACGTAGTAGTAAAAGAGGATTCCCAGCTTTTTGTAACCCCCCCAGCCAGCCATCCATCCACCCCTGTGCTAAACTCATTTGGGGCATTAAAATAACTCATCTGATCAACCCTCGGTTCCGGCTGGGCTCTGCATGGCAGCTGTGGGCTTATAACAGCACAAAATCCATTTTTAACAAAATGGGTCCTGTTCTCTATGTGCAGGGAGGGCATCCCAATTGCCAATGTGCCCCCTTTCAAAGTGTTCCACAGGCGAAATTGAGCCCAGCATTTGGCTGCCTGGGGAGCAAATTAAAAGGTAAGATTTTGTCTTCTACTGGACGTTAAAGTGTGGGGGGCATCGGCAATCGGGAATGCACCCCCCGTCCAGGGACAGTTATCATTATTTATAAAGTGCCATTGACGTCCGTGGTGCTGACAGTTGTACTTGAGTGACAGTAACACTGCTGCGCTGGATTGGGTTACTGACCTGTCTGTCAAGGTACCAGCTTTAGATTCCATGCAGATTGCCTCCCTCTCCAAGTGAGTTTTCTTGTTGCTTAGCTTTGGGTGTTTAAAATAAAAAAGCCAGATTCTACCTTGGTACTCCCTGTAGGGACTGACTGTGGTACACATGTCGACACACAGGATCAGGGTCTACAGATCAGGTAAGTATAGAAATCTGGAATGCAATACATTCCAGGTACTGCAGGAGATGAAAGGTTGAGTATTGATTGGAATGTTGCCCATATAGGCTTAAAGTGGACCAAAACCCATTACACCTGGCCCTAGAGTCTTATAGTGAGCTTTTCCTCCAGCCATTGTGATTTGGCATGCCCTGCAGTGTGCACCATTCCCCATGTGTTCACCTCATTCTGGTATTTAATGGCGCATTCATGTCTCCAGTGGCATCCCCGCTCTGTGCACTCAGCAAACATAAATGGCATGGGTTACGAAGGGAGAGGGAATGCCGTGGGATCAGGGGTGGACTGGCTATAGAGAGACCCCAGAGATTTTGTGGTTGGCTGAAGTACTTTGGGACTGGTTGGACTGCTCCTTCTAACATCCCCATCTAATCCTTGTCCCCCCATTCTCTGCCCAGCTACCTGTACCGACCGAGTTGCACCCCTATAGTCAAGCATGGCCAAGAAACGCCTGCCCATGTCCTACTCCTGCAATCTTATAGCCCCAACATCATGGTCGTGGGGAGCCATGCCCACCCAAACAATACTTAATTTCAATAACTGGTAGTTTCAAACCCTATCTATTGTCTGCCCTTGCTCTGGTTTAGCTTCAGCCTTGAAGTGCATTCATTGAATGACAGGAAGCACATTGGAGTTGCTCAACAGGCTGGTCATGGGTTGGCCAGGGTCCAGTAAAATCACGGGCTGACTTTTAGCCCCAGTATATCTCTGCGTGGGGTTCTGCAGAACTGCATTGAAGTCGGTTTATGCTTAAAAAATGTTTGCTTTAGTCTAGAGCCCTTCAGATGAGTTCATTTGCCCTGTCAGTATTAGGTCACTGACTAATTAAAGATCTACAATGAAGTCACCCTTGTGCATGTCAGGATTATGTAATGCAGCTTGTACCCTGCCTTAGGCTTTGCTCACCAAGTGATTGAGGGACCATAAGACGGTGTTTTCTTGTGCTCACCAAGAGTTCACTGGAAAGTGGAAAGGGGTAGTGTTTAAAAAGAAATGATGCTATGTTCCCAGATCGAGGCCCACAATTCTGTTCGATGGTGAGCACATAGTCATACAACCACCCCATGTGTCAGTTGCATTTACTGCAATGGAGGGGCCCTCTCTATTGCAGTAAATAGTGCGGGTGTGGCCAGTCACTGTAACAAACGTAGCATGCCGTGGGACTTTATATACCCACATTTCTGCTTGGTCATCTGAGACAGGCATTGTCCTGCTTTATAGGGAACAGTTATAAGAATGACTTTATCCCAAAATATGTTTACCTTACTGGGGGACTATTTCCTTTATATGGGTGTGGGATCACTTTGAAGTGGACCATTCACTAGGTTTTTTGACTATCCTGGTGATCCCTGCCCCAGGGCTATCCTGATGTAGAATTATGATAGCCCAGGTGCACCCTGTTGGCCAACTCTGGATACTTTTAGGGCCAGCCACAGAATTGGTCCACTTTCAAAAGGACCTACCACTGACTTAGAGGCTATAAGATTCTAGGGCCGCTCCTTTCCATCTTTGTGGGGCATGATTTAGTATGCCCCATTGTGTGAATCCCTCTGGAGTGCCATGTTTACTTTCCTCGCCAGTGATCCCATATTGGCACCCCTCGGGTTGATGCATGCACCAGGCAGTTACGGCAACAAAACTCATGCCTTACCTAGTGGAGCAATCTCATGCTTCCTACCCTACGCATGTTGCAGGTTTAATATCCTAGAAGGTTTTTGCAATATTTTTGCAGAATTATAACTTTGAGAGTTAAAATGGCCTAGTTCCTAGACGGTGAAACAAAATTACCTAAACTAGGGGTTCCCCACCAGTGACTGGGAAACCCTGGGAAAGTGGTGGGAATCTAGCAAATGACCCTCTGCACTGTAGGTATTCATAATATAATATAATTTGGGGGGGGGGGGGGGCATTAAGACCATGCAGTGTGGCTAGAGTGTTAGTGGTTTAGGGCCTAGTTATAGCTAGTCTAACTGTTGCTGCAATGAGCAGACTGTGTGGAAAGAAGCTGTGCTGGAACATCTGCATCTGCTGTCTGGGTGATGCCAAATCACTCTGACATTCCAGCTGTCTTTGAGAACAGGGAATCCTCCTGTGACATAACCGCTGCACACTCACAGGAACACACTGTTGATCTTGGCCCTAGCATTGTTGCATTTTTTTATCCTATTTTGTGAGGAGAAATGAAAACAATCTTCCCTAGCTAGTGTAAAGGAATGCTAACAGAAATAATCATGTAAAGAAACTTGTCCTGGAGCTACAACATGGCAGCATTAGCATGAAAGTTTTCATATGTAAAAAGGTTTTGATTGGTTTAACAAAATTAAGAATCCTTATTCACAATAAGCCCATTTAACACATCCATTTAATGCTAGTAAAAATGACTTAGTTTCCTTAGGTTTGGTTTACTGGATAATTTTGGCTTGCCTTGCAGTGACCTCTAAAGAGCAGTGCCTCTCTAATTTCCGAAGCAGATAGTAGGGCACCGATGAACTCTGTAGAGGTAGGTGATACACATGCTGACTGTGTCTGGGGATGCCCGTGTAGACTCTTCCCAGCTCACTTCTGCCCACCTCATCTTTGCCTATCAGTTCCCTCCTTACTTGTGCCACTTTCCACCTTGTCTCATTTTACCGCTACTTCACTCATCTCTAACTGTCTCTCCTCTATGCATCACTTCTCTTACCATCTCACCTCTGCTCAACTCTTCGTGACTTGGCTCTGCCCGCCTCGCCTCTGCTCAGCTCTCCTCTCCTTGCCTTACCTATGCCCACTCCTTCCTGTCTTTTCTGTCCATCTCTTATCTTACCATCTCGCTTCTGCTCACCTCTGCCTACCTCTACCCACCTCTTTCCACCTAACCTCTTCTGAAAGAAGAGGCATGTGCACTGTTAGAAGAAAACGGAGGTTGCAGCCGTCGGAGCCGCTGCACTTAGACGCGCCGTGGGATCTGGGGGGGGGTTTACACAGCAGTGCACCCCCGATCGGGGTGTCTCCGGGAAAAGGACCAAATCCAGGATAGTCAAAATCCTGGGTTTTGGTCCACTTCAAAGGCATTCGCAGCTTACATTTATTCCAAGTATGTCACACACCCCGCTTCCACAATCATGACATGTGGGTAACATAGTAACATAGTAACATAGTATGTAAGGCTGAATAAAGACTTTAGTCCATCCAGTTCAGCCTGTTTAACTCCTTCCAGTGGTCTAGTAGCCATAGCTGGAAGTGTTATTACATGCCAGGAAGGCATCAAGGCCACTTTTGAACATTTTTAATGTATCCCTCATTACTACCTCCTCTGGCAGCGAGTTCCATAGTCTCACTGCTCTTACAGAGAAGAATCCCCTCCTATGTCGGTGGAGAAAGCACCTTTCCTCTAACCTTAGTGGATGCCCCCGGGTTATGGTTACACTCCGGGGCATAAATAGATTGTGGGACAGATCCTTGTATTGACCCCGAATATATTTATACATAGTTATTAGATCACCCCTCAATCGTCTTTTTTTCTAGACTAAATAAGCCTAACTTGGACAATCTTTCCGGGTACTCTAGTCCCCGCACTCCTTTTATTAACTTTGTTGCCCTTCTTTGAACGCGCTCCAGTTCTGATATGTCCTTCTTAAGCACAGGTGCCCAGAACTGTACACAGTATTCCATATGGGGTCTGACCAGGGACTTGTACAGGGGTAAAATGATGTTCTGGTCATGAGCACCTATGCCCCTCCTGATGCACCCCATGATCCTATTTGCCTTGGCAGCAGCTGCCTGGCATTGATTACTACAGTTGAGCTTATTGTCAACTAAAACCCCTAGGTCCTTTTCCATTGTTGTTTTACCAAGTGTTTCTTTATTTAGTGTGTAATCATGACACAGATTTCTCCTTCCCATGTGCATAACCTTACATTTATCTGTGTTAAACTTCATTTGCCATTTAACTGCCCATGCTTCCAATTTATCTAAATCTGTTTGTAGTTGCCTGTTGTCCTCCTTTGTTTTAATTACTTTACTCAGCTTAGTATCATCTGCAAAGATTGAGACTTTACTGTTTAATCCATACCCAATGTCATTTATATATATATATTGAAGAGAATTGGTCCCAGAACTGACCCTTGTGGTACTCCACTGGTAACAGTGACCCAATCTGAGTGTGTACCATTTATAACCACCCTCTGCTTCCGATCACTAAGCCAATTTCCCACCCATCTGCACACGTTTTCCCCCAGTCCAAGCATTCTCATCTTTTGTACCAGCCTTTTATGTGGCACAGTATCAAATGCTTTAGAAAAGTCAAGATATATGATATCCAATGACTCCCCCTGATCCAATCTTGAACTTACCTCCTCATAAAAGCTGATCAGGTTTGTCTGGCAGGAGCGATTCCTCATAAATCCATGCTGATATGGAGTAATAAGGTCATTTTCCCCAAGGTGCTCCAGGATAGTATCCCTTAAGAAACCTTCAAACAGCTTGCCCACCACAGATGTTAAGCTTACCGGTCTGTAGTTCCCAGGTTCCCCCCTAGATCCCTTTTTGAATATTGGCACCACATTTGCCAAGCGCCAATCCATCGGAACAAACCCTGTAGTTATGGAATCCACAAATATTAGAAATAACGGCTTGTCTATTACTGTACATAACTCCCTTAAAACACGAGGATGTATGTCATCTGGTCCCGGTGATTTATCGATTTTCATCTGCTTGAGACGGTGCCGGACTTCTTCCTTGGTTAGACCAGTGACATTTAATGGAGGGTTTCGGTTATTCCCCTGCATTTCACTGGGCATGTCAAATTCTTTTGTGAATATAGAAGCAAAGAAGTTGTTAAGCAAATTAGCTTTCTCCTCATTTCCCTCTATAGGGGCCCCCTCCTTGGTTTTCAGGGGACCCACACCCTCAGGTTTGTACCTTTTACGGTTTATGTAGCTAAAGAATAATTTGGGGTTAGTTTTACTCTCTTTCGCGACCAGTCTTTCTGTCTCCAGCTTAGCTGCCCTTATCTGTTGTTTACATTGTTTATTTTCTTCTTTATAGTTTTTTAACGCTTCCGCTGTCCCTTCCTGCTTTAAACGTTTAAATGCCTTTTTTTTGTTGTTTATTGCCCCCTTAACCTTTTTATTTAGCCACATCGGTTTACATGTGTGTCTAATAGTTTTATTCCTGTAAGGTATATATCTGTCACAATGAAAATTAAGTATTCCTTTGAAAGTATCCCATTTAGCATCCATGCTTTTGTTCTTAAGGACATTTTCCCAGTCAATGCAGTGTAGGGCATCTCTAAGTTGGTCAAACTTTGCCTTTTTGAAGTCCCGCGTTTTTGTGACTCCTTGATAAGGCACCCTAGTGACTGCTAATTGGAAATTAATGATATTATGATCACTGCTTCCAAGGTGTCCCCTAACCTGTACCTTTATTACTTTGTCTGGTACATTGGTTAGTATTAGGTCCAATATGGCTTTCCCCCTTGTTGGAGCTTGTACTTGTTGGGAAAGGTAGCCATCTTTTGTTTTAGATAAAAAACTATTACTTTTCTGCGAAACACATGTTTCAGCATCCCAGTCTATATCTGGGTAGTTAAAGTCCCCCATAATCACTACCTCATTTAGTTTAGCGGCTATATCTATTTGCCTTAGCATCATATTTTCTATGGATTCGGATATATCTGGAGGTTTATAGCAAACCCCCATCAGTATTTTATTTTTGTTTCTCCCTCCATGTATTTCTACCCATACCGACTCCACATGGTCATTCCCCTCACATATATCCTCCCGCAGAGCAGGCTGTAGAGAGGATTTTACAATTAAGCAGACTCCACCGCCTTTGCGTTTGTTACGGTCCCTCCTAAACACACAGTATCCCTGTAAATTTACTGCCCAGTCATAGCTTTCATCCAGCCAGGTCTCTGTTACCCCCACTATATCATATTGTTCTTCTGTTATTATCAGTTCTAGTTCATCCATTTTATTAGTCAAGCTTCTAGCATTTGTAAGCATGCATTTCAAATGCTTATGACAATTTTGATAATTTTGTATATTGCCCTTATTCCTGCTAGATGTGCTAACCCCTCCCCCCTCTCCATGTCTACACCCACTGTCACTTTCTTTCCTAACTTCCCCTTTGTAATAGCTTTTACCCTCCCCCCCAATGCTCAGTTTAAACACTCCTCTAACCTTTTAGCCATCCTCTCCCCCAGAACAGATGCACCCTCCCCATTGAGGTGCAACCCATCCCTGCCAAAGAACCTGTAGCCCACTGTGAAGTCGGCCCAGTTCTCGAAGAACCCAAACCCCTCCTTTTTACTCCAATTTTTGAGCCACCTGTTTACATCTCTAATCTCCCGCTGCCTCTCTGGTGTGGCTCTTGGTACTGGTAGTATTTCTGAGAATACTACAGTTGAGGTCCTTGCCTTAAGCTTACGGCCTAAGTCCCTGAAATCATTTTTTAGGACCTTCCACCTACTTCTTCCTATGTCATTAGTGCCAATATGCACCATGACCGCTGGGTTCACGCCAGCCCCTCCCAACAATCTGTCAGCCCGCTCCGCTACATGCCGTACTCTTGCCCCAGGAAGGCAACACACTGTTCGGCAATCCCGGTCTTTGTGACAGATTGCCCTGTCTGTTCCCCTAATAATAGAGTCACCCACTACCAGCACCTGTCTTGCCTGCCCTGTTCTCCCATTTCCCCTCCCTTCCTTACTGGAGCCGACAGATGTGTCTTGCTGCAGCTCTGCCATTCCTGAGCTAACATCCTCCTCATCTGCCAACCGGGCAAACTTGTTTGGAGGTGCCTGTTCAGGGCTAGCCTCCCTATAACTTTTACCCCTACCCCCCCTTCTAACTGTTATCCAGCTAGCTGCCTCATTTTCCTGCTTTTCCTCTCCCCCCATACTACCACCCTCCCCTGACCCTGAGCCATGTAGTGCCAGATCAGTGAGATCCAGACTCTTTTGCATGATAACAATTTCTCTCAGTGTTGCCAATCGCTTATTTAGATCGTGAATCACGGCTTCCAAATCAGAGATTCGCAGGCATCTGGGGCATATATATTCACAATCGACCGATTGATCAAGAAGTGCATACATAGCACAAGATGTACACTGAACAGCATTGTTAGGCATGGAACCCATTGTATGAATTTGTGGGAACACCAAGTGTAGAAATAACAATATGAAATCAAAGGCAGATACTTACAGCTTCCGGCTTCTGCTTGTAACTTTTTCTTTTATGGTTATGGCCAGTAGAGGGCGAACTTTGCAGAGATGACAGGAAAAAAAGGAGCCCCTCCCAGTCCATAAATACCTGGGACCTCCCACACATTCCCAGTAATCGTCTCTGCAGACGGCGAGCAAGTCAGAAGATGGCTGTCTCCTCCTTGCAGGTAAGCCGGGTTTACACCTGGCCACCATATTTCCCTATTTCTGCCCGGACCTTGTTTTTTATTTAGCCCCTATGCCTCCCAGCCCTGGCTGTTGGTCCGGGTGAAGGTAGTATACACCTTAGTGGTGTGATAGCTTGGAGCCATGCTCCTCCGTGAGACCCCCTCCAAGGGGTAGGCGGATACCAGGTTTGGGATGCCCTGTCCCTGCCCGTTTTCCCTGCGCTGCATTAGGTGGCTTGGGACTTCCCCCACCCGTTGCTCCCTGTCCCTGGATCATGGGGGGGCATGTCCCTCCATTTTTTACCTCAGACTTTGCCTGGCCAATTAGCTGTCAGTGTGGTATGTGTGCGTGTGTGGTGTGTGTGGCTGTTTGCTTCACTTGTTGCTGGGCTGCGTCTGTTAGACGGCGGCCCGGATCAACCTTGTGGGAGCGCGGCCATGTTTTTTGCTTCTCATGTTAGTCAGGAGAGGGGGTGGGGCCGGGCGCTTGGCGCGCTGATGCGGCCCGCCCCCCTCTCTTTTGGCGCTTCGCGATCCGCGCTGGCCCGCCCTCCTTCTCTTCCCCTGGCCTGGCTGATGCTGCTGCTGCTGGGTTTCCGGTCGCCATCTTGCATCCTAACTGTGAGTGCCCTGCGGGGCTCGTTCTATTACATGCATAATCATATTTCTATTGGGGTGCCTTGTATGCTGCGTTATCCTTGACATGTACACGCTGCTGCGCCACGGTTTTGATGCAAACCGAACTGAAGGTAGCGTGTATGAGAGCATAAGAGGTCTTTACAGCGCGCCTTCTATCACTGCGTTTGAAGTTGGAATTTTGATTCTGAAATGCGTGTTTTTTATGAATGCTGGTAAGCCTAATAAATGTGGGCAGGTGCTCTGAAGTTTTAAGGATATCACGCTATGTGTTTTTACTTGTTTATTTCCATGTTATAATCTCTGGAGTGGAGGATTGATAAGGAGTTTTGAATAATGAGGATCTAAATCCATTAGCATTGCTCAAATATACCCTATATTTGGTTGGAAAGCACACAGGAGTTCTGACACTTCAAAGAGGATCTAAAATCACATTGCAAGCTTTTATTGCCCATCTGGTACGTGATTTATATTGTGGTGATGGGAGTTTGCACAAACCATTATTTCTATTGGAAATTCACATAGGAGGTGGACTTTTTTCTTAATGTTGTGGAAAATTTTTGCATATAATTTGAAGGAGATATTAACGTCCCGCGGAGTTATTTGGTGTTTTGGCACTAATATATACAAAAAAACTTTGTAATGTACTTATACATGTATACAGATATATTGTATGACTGTGATTATATCTGGAGGTATGATTGCTGTAATGACTTCCTGCTTATGGTACCCTTTTATATTATGTCTTCCAGGGGGATTACCTTCCTTGATAGTTAAAAAGGGGGTTCTCCCGGTCCTTAGGTCCCTCACTCAAATAGGGGCTTTACAAATCCTCCCACTAACGGACGTTAAGGGGCATCCCGGGTAGCTTACTGGCGTTATTCCCACTGGTCATTGCGACTACCATAAAAAAATCACCATATGAAGGCTTCCCAGGATACCGGGCTCGGGCTCCCTTCGGGGCAACCCCGGCAGTGTGTGGTTTGTGGGGCATCCCTTGTGGGGGATAATGTGTTTATTTGTATTCCATGTGCACAGCAGGCCATTACGCGGCAGTCGAGGTCCGTGTCGCCGGCCTCATCACCTACCCCACCTCCGTACCCCAAGTGACACTGTCATTAGCGGGGAGTCGCAAGCTGATGTTTGTGCTAGGCTGGCCAACTTTGAAAAGTTGATTTCTAGCTCTGCGGCCAGAAAGGCCCCAGCTAAGAGAAGGCATCTGTCACCGGCCGCACCGGTACTGGATTTTGATGACTATGATTCCCTTGACTGGTCTGATTATTCCCCACTCGAGGAGGGGGAATTGTTTGAGGAATCTGATGCTGAGGATCCGCAGTTTTTTGGATACTGATACTGGGCAGGTGCTGGGGGATGCCGTGGATACCCCCAAGATCCTGGCCCATCTATTTGAGGTACTGGATATTTCTCCGCCAGCGGAGACCCCCCCGCAGAAGGGGGATTTTTTTGGGACTTCTAAGCCCCGCTTGGAGTTCCCAAATTAGAATCATTTTGATTGCATGATTCTTTAGGAATGGGAGAGGCCTAGCCGGCTCCCCGGTGTTCCTCAGGGATGGAATAGAAAGTATCCCTTTCCGGTGGACGCGGTGAAGCGCTGGTCGTCCCCACCCAAGGTCGATGCGCCCGTTCTGGGATTGTCCAACAACTCCGTTGTACATTCTCCAGATGCCGCCACTCTTAAAGATGGTGAGGACAAACGCTTTGATCAGATGGCATGCCATGCCTTTGCCAGTGTGGGTTCAGCCTTGCGGCCTGTTTGTGCCTCGGCGCTCGTGACTGTGGCTACCAGGTCTGTGGTTAGGGGCCTATTGAGTGGTTCCCAGCTTAACCCGGCCAGTGATGATTTCACAGCCCTTAAGCGGTGTAAATTATTTGTGACCTTTGTTTTATCTGCTAAGGATGATGCGATTATTATGTGTAGTAGAACCTCGGCATTGCTGGTGGCTATTCGCCGATAGGTCTGGCTACGCCAGCGGGCGGCTGACATTGTGGCTAAGAAATCACTCGCAGCGCTACCCTTCCTGGGTATGAGGCTGTTCGGAGATAAATTGGATTCAGTGGCGAAAGGTGGAAAGTTACCTTCGCGTAAGTAGCAGCGTCGCCCCTTTCGGGGGGGGCAGGCTCCTTCAAACCTTCCTTTCGCGGTGCCAGAGCAGGCAGAGGCTTTGCCTACGCTAATTTCAGAGGTGATTCCTGGAACAGAGGCAGAGGACGCGCTCGTCCAGGCCTTAACTGGGGTTCCAAGCCCAAGCCTGCTGCCAAGGCAGCTCAGCAATGAGGGGACGCCCTCACCCTTGCGGGTGGGGGGACGGCTGCGGCACTTCTTCCTGGTCTGGGCCCAGGAGGTCACAGACGAATGAATCTTGGAAGTGGTCTCTTCCGGGTACAAACTGGAGTTCGAGTACCGGCCTCCTCCCAGATTCCTAAGGTCTCGGGTCCCCTCGGATCCCCGGGCTGCGCAGGGGCTCCTGTTGGCTGTAAAGAATCTTCTGGTCATGGATGTCATATGCCCGGTGCCTTTCTCTGAGAGAGGCCGGGGCTATTATTCCAACCTCTTCACGGTTCCCAAAAAGGATGGATCCATAAGACCCATTTTGGATTTGAAGTTCCGCATGGAGGCTCTGCGCTCAGTCATCAATTCCCTTCGTCAGGGGGATTTCATGACATTCATAGACATCAAGGATGCTTACCTTCATGTACCAATCTTCCCAGCACACCAGAGATTTCTCAGGTTTGGGTGGGAGGTCAGCATTTTCAGTTTGTGGTCTTCCCTTTTGGGTTGACTTCGGCACCAACGGTGTTCACCAAGGTGCTGGCGGGCATAATGGCCCTTCTCTGAGCCCAGGGCATTCACATTGTTCCGTATTTGAACGACCTCCTCATTATGGCATCCTCTCTCAGTCAGGCGGAGCAGGACACCAGGTATGGTGGTGGCGACGCTGGAGAGGTTCGGCTGGGTGATCAACCATCCCAAGTCTTCTCTCTCCACCTCAAGGGAGATCTCGTTTCTGGGCATGAATCTGGATACCATTCAGACCAGGGTTTTCCTTCCTCAGTCCAAGGTGCAGATGGTTCAGGATCTGATACGTTTTCTCCTGTCCAATCCTCGTACTTCTATCCGGCTAGGGATGAGACTGGTGGGATTGATGGTGGCTTCCTTCGAGGCAGTTCCCTTTGCTCAGTTCCACATGAGGTCGCTCCAGCTCCATCTATTGTTGGCCTGGGACAGATGTCCGCAGTTATTGGATCAGTCATTCATGATGTCTCCCCGGGTTAGGCAGTTCCTTCAGTGGTGGCTGGAACCAAGAAATCTGATGAGGGGCAGATCCTTTCTGACCCCTTTCTGACCCCTTGTTGGGAGACGGTTACCACGGATGCCAGCCTGTCAGGCTGGGGAGGTTTTTGGAAGACGCATCAGTTCAAGGGGCTGTGGGGTCCTCTGGAGGCTCACACCCCCATCAATGTCTTGGAGCTGAGAGCTTTTCGGTTGGTTCTGTCATGTTTGACGCATCACCTACGCGGCTTAACGGTTCAGGTGCAATCAGACAATCGAACTGCAGTAGCTTACATCAATCACCAAGGAGGGACTCGCAGCAGGAGTGCCCTCAGGGAAGTTTCTCTGATTCTTGCATGGGCGGAGAGCAATGTTCCATGCTTCTCAGCAGCGTACATTCCAGGAGTGGAAAACACAGAGGCGGACTCCCTGAGCAGGGGATTCTCTCGCCGAGGGGAATGGTCTCTGATCCACATGATATTCCGGTCCGTCTGTCACACGTGGGGGTTTCCGGAGGTGGATCTCTGCCTCACGTCACAATCGCAAGCTACCAATGTTTGTGTCTCTGTCTCAGGATCCTCTGGCCCTGGCAGCGGACGCCATGTCTCTTGCCTGGAGGGATCTGGGGTTCCTGTACCTGTTTCTTCCTTCTCCATGGTGGGCAAGGTTGTGCGCAAGCTGGCTCAAGAGGGTGCGCCAGCAATTCTGGTGGCCCCAAGGTGGCCAAGACAGGTTTGGTTCGCGGACGTCATACGGCTGGCGGTATATCGGTACAGGTTGCCCCTGTTTCCGGATCTGATCACTCAAGTTCAACTTGGTTACCCCAATTTACAAACGCTGGCTTTGACGGCGTGGCTGCCGAAACCTCCATCTTAAAAGCAGGTTTGTATGATGCTGTGATTCAAACACTTGTTAGGGCTAGGAAGTGATCTTACTCTAACATCTACTACAGGACTTGGCGGTCCTATAATGATTGGTGTGAGGCTAGGGCCTTGCAGGGTGTTTTCGATCCCTAGGATTTTGGATTTTCTTCAACCTGGGACCTGGGGCTCCAGTTTAGTACCTTTGCTCTTCATCCTTTGGTTAAAACTTTTTTCCAGGGGGTCACTCATGTGCGGCCCCCTCGAAAGCCTTTGTTGCCTGTTTGGGATTTGAATTTGGTTCTGTCGGCCCTCCAGAGGCCTCCTTTTGAGCCGGTGCAAGATGTTGCACTTTCTATGCTTACACAAAAGATTGCCTTTTTGGTGGCTATTACCTCTGTTCGACGTGTCTCTGAGTTGGCGGCTCTTTCCATTCAAGCCCCTTACTTTGAGAGACACCAGGACAAGGTGGTTTTTCGTTTTAAGTCAGATTTCCTTTCTAAGGTGGTTTCTGCCTTCCATCTCAATCAGGATGTGGTTCTCCCTTCCTTGTGTCATAAGCCTAGCAATGACAAGGAGAGGGTCCTGCACTCTTTGGATGTGGTTCGTTGTGTGAAGTACTATTTGGTTGCTACTTCTTCCTTTCGTAAGACGGATGCCTTATTCGTGGTGCCCTCCGGGCTCCGGAAAGGTTTGGCGCCTGCCAAGTCTACCATTAGTAAATGGATACGTCAGGCCATTGTTGGGGCCTATTCTGCCAAGGGGAGGACTCCCCCTTTTAAGTTCACTACGCATTCTACTCGTGCCGTTGGTGCGTCCTGGGCTTTTCAGCACCAGGCTTCAATTGAACAGGTTTGTAAGGCTGCTATTTTTTTTTTCCTGTCATCTCTGCAAAGTTCGCCCTCTACTGGCCATAACCCACATGTCATGATGCCATAGATGAAATCAGTGGAATGGCAGAGAAGGGGGACATTGTAATTACAGGTGACTTCAACATGCCTGATGTGGACTGGAATATCCCAAGTGCATCGACATGCAAGAGCAGGACTATATTAGAGGCACTTAATGGAGTGTCTCTAAAACAACTTGTGACATTGCCAACTAGAGGAGATAACATTCTGGACTTAGTTCTGACCAATGGGGATCTGGTGTCCGAGGTCAGGGTTGAAGAAAATCTGGGTTCCAGTGACCATCAATGCTTATGGTTCAGAATAAAAACAGACATTGTGCAATCACACACCAGAACCAAAGTGCTAGACTTTAGGAAGACAAACTTCAAGGAAATGGCGGAGTATGTAGAAAGAAAATTAGGTGAGTGGAACAGAGTAGCAGAAGTGAGTGCCCAGTGGTCACTATTAAAAATGGCCATCTTAAAGGCAACTAAGCAATATGTGAAACAAACTAGCAAGAATAAAAGGAAGAAGAAACCATTATGGTTTACTAGGGAAGTCAGCACTATCATAAAAGATAAGAAGTCTGCCTATAAGAAGTATAAAGTAAGTGGAAGTGTAGCTGACAGAGAGGCATATAAAATTAAACAGAGGGAAGAAAAACTAATTATAAGGACTGCTAAAGGGCAAAAGGAGGAAGAAATGGCCAAATCTATGAAGAGGGGAGATAAAACCTTTTTCCAATATATTGGTGACAGAAGAAAAACAATGCAGTCTCAAAAATTAGAAATAGGGAAAATAAATATATTGACGGAGATAAGGCTGTGGCTGACCATCTGAATAGCTACTTTTGTTCGGTATTTTCAGATAGTAGCAGGCATTGCAATAGCACAGCATCCAGCTGGGAGGGCACAGCTCCAGAGTTTCTGGAGGCTGATGTCTTAGCCGAGCTGGCACATCTAAAGGTAAGTAAGGCGATGGGTCCCGATGGAATCCACCCCAGAGTTCTAAGGGAACTTAGGTTTGTGATTGCAGCCCCTCCGACTGATTTACTTAACCATTCCCTTTCAACTGGTGAGGTTCCAGATGATTGGAGAATGGCCAATGTCGTACCAATCCTTAAAAAGGGGAGTAGAGAAGAAGCCAGTAATTACAGGCCAGTTAGTTTAACACCTATAGTGGTCAAATTAATGGAAACACTCTTTAAAAAAACAGATAATTTCCCATCTGAAAATTAATAACCTATTGGACCCAAAACAGCACGGCTTTACTGAGGGCAGATCATGTCAGACCAATCTTATTGATTTCTTTGACAATGTCACTAAAGTGTTAGGCGATATCCACAGCACCACCTTCCTCTATCTGGATTTTAGCAAAGCCTTTGACACTGTACCACATAAGGAGCTCATAGATAAGTTATTGAAGGTAGGACTCAATCCCTGGATAGTTCAGTGGATTTCCAGTTGTTGTAAATGGTGTGCAATCTGAACAAAGGCGAGTTACAAGTGGTGGTGCCGCAGGGCTCTGTCCTGGGCCCCATTCTTTTTAATATATTTGTAAGTGACATAGGAGAAGGCTTGGTAGGAAAAGTTTGTCTGTTTGCTGATGATACAAAGGTTAGTAATAGGGTGGATATTCCGGGAGGTGTCTGCAACATGGAAAATGATTTAGCTTTACTGGATAGATGGTCAAAACTGTGGAAACTAGAGTTTAATGTCTCTAAATGTAAAATCATGCACTTGGGTAGAAGGAATCCCTGCTCCGAGTACCGTATGGGCAGCACTGTGTTAGCCAGGACCTCGGAGGAGAGAGATTTAGGGGTACTGATTACTGATAGCTGCAAGATGAGTGGATAGTGTAGCCAGGCAGTGGGAAAAGCAAGCAGGATGCTCGGCTGCATAGCTCGAGGCATCACCAGTAGGAAAAGGGAGGTTGTGATGCCGCTGTATAGAGCCCTGGTAAGGCCACAGCTAGAATACTGTGTGCAGTTCTGGAGACCTTACCTGCAAAAAGACATTATTCAAATAGAACGTGTCCATAGGCGGGCAACGAAAATGGTGGAAGGACTTAAACTTAAAACTTATCAGGAGAGACTTAAAGAACTTAATTTGTACAGTCTGGAGGAAAGAAGGGAGAGGGGGGACATGATTGAGACCTTTAAATATGTGAAAGGATTGAATAAGGTTCAGGAGGGAAGTGTTTTTAAGAAGAAACTTAATGATAGAACAAGGGGGCACAACCTGAAGCTAGTCAGGGGGAAGATCAGTAGCAATATTAGAAAATATTATTTCACAGAAAGAGTAGTAGATGCTTGGAACAAACTTCCAGGAGAGGTAGTTGAAAAATCACTCACTGAATTTAAACATGCCTGGGATAAGCACACATCTATCCTAAGATAAAGAGTACATACAGTATACACATAAGGGCAGACTAGATGGACCGTATGGTCTCCTTCTGCCGTCAACCTTCTATGTTTCTATGTTTCATTATGGAAGTGGGGTGTGTGACATATAATACCCATTTTACAGGTGAGTAATCACAAAATGGTATTTTTGTGGCCCCTTGAAGTGGAACAATATGACACTGTGGCCCCTAGACCAAAAAAGGTTGTGCATCACTGCTCTAGTGGCTGAAATCATGCTACAGCTTATACCTCTCTGCTGCACTGTGTCCCATATTCATCTCCATAATGTTTCAACTACAAGAGTTGAACCATAAAGTGATTGCACACCCATTTAAGGTTTAACACCCTTTGGTTAGGTCACCCCAGCACCTCCACAATCTCAGTCCTGTCCCAATGCTAACTGGGAGACAGAATGACTTGGCGACCCATGCACAAGACTTTGAATGGAGCACCTAGTAGGCTGATGGAATACCTACACCTCCTGCTTGCTTCCCGGTCTAGCTCTACCAACTTGAGAAGGATGCAAGAACTCTGCCGAAAATAAGGGATATTCTTGTATTATAGTATAATGGGTCTTGATTTTTGAGAGCTTCTATCTACAAGCGGCCACTAGGAGAAGGTAATGCAATTACAAAATTAATAGTAAGAGAATCAAATTCCTTTTGAATTTAGATCTATGAAAATAAGTCACGTGATTTCTGACTCTCCTAATGCTACATTACCCCTTTGGATCACTGTGATCCAGTGCAGGCTGCCTTTCACACGTCCCTATGAGCAGCCAGCACTTTTAGTCTGTCCATAGGGCCAGAAGTGTTTGAAATGAACTGCAGCCTTATGCAAAGAGCACAATGGTCCAGTGAAGGGCAAAATGCTTACCCCATATACTAGTCCCTGATTGCAGGTTAAGTCTCTGGTAGTCAACAACATGTAACTGAAGAAAGCTGCTGGCCCATTTTTGAAAAATAGTTGATAGTAGGAGCTTCTGATAAATGAGCAGCGGCAGGCTCTGGCGTCTTTTGGCAGTTGCTGGGCGATCCTGATTCGAGATGCCCTGCTGTGTGAAACCCCTCATTGTTACCCACACAACTCTCCTTTCCTGGGGCTCCCACAAACTAGAGGCAAGCTAGGGATGCAGCCAGTGGGCTTGTCACAGCAGCTGGCAGATCCATGTCGGCCAAGGAATTTGGGTTAGGGGACGGGGGGGGGGGGGGTGTTAGAGTATTTTGGTCTGCTTTAAAAAAAGGTTTTGTGTATTTTGGTGCTTTGCTGCTGTTGAAGCCGGACAGAGTATGTACGTTGTTAGAGAGCCTCTAAATGTTTGGCTTTATTGCTGTTTACAGTAAACAGAAACCTAGTCTGTCCCAGTCTGTTGCACAAAATGGCATACTAAACCTGATTTGTGATGAAAAAGTATAATCAAATTTCAGTTTTATTGCCCTCGCGCACATTTAAAGTCACACTCTGCTATTGAATTCCTCTACTTCACCACAGCTAAATACAAGTGTAGGGAAATTTCTGTTTATAGTCGTTTCTAATAAATAATATTTGTATTTAAAACACATGCTCAACATGTGGCCGTCGGAGCCATCGATTGTGGCCCCTGACCTGCTTACAGACATGTGCCAACTTCCTCCCACCTTTCTCCCACCTTTACCTAGAAATGCATTTTAAAATCTCGAAATTATATGTAAATACTTTATGTAATCTAAGCAAAGTTGTTTTCTTCACTTCATTATTTTGGTACAGGATAAACTGGTACAGGCATATCAAGGGGAAGCTTTAAGAGGCACTGTGGCTTGCCATGCTTGCTCACACTGATCGCACCAAGGGACAGAGTGGCCGTTAGACCACTTGTTTGCGTGGTCCTGGAGAAATTAAATTGAAAGGGAAAACTTTGGAGCCCTGCTATGGCTTTTACCCGGCACTGCAAGAAAGGAGAGACTGTAGGGTTTAGTCTCTTTAAATAGAGGCTCAGTAAAGATGAGAAGTTGCAAGGAGGGTGGTTGTCGTCTTGCCAAATAGAGACGGCAGCATTGTCTTCAAGGAACATGCTGATATTACTAGTGCAATAAAACCCCTGAGTAAAATATCTGGCACTATAACAAGATTACAGATTTTTCTAGGTTTAATTGTATGTTTAGCATTGGTAGGATTTTAGATTGAGTATTGGAAATCCTGTTACAATTTTGGACTACTTGGAGTATACACTTTATATTTGGGGGCTGTGTATTTGGAGAGGTAAGGCAATCGGCATATGTATTGCTAGCATGTAGAGATTGTTCAATATAAATGTGGTGTGGTGGAAGGACATAAGAACATCTTCGTTATGTCTTTCAAAATTAAAAATGTGAAATTCTGAACCTATTCTTTGTGGCCCGTGACCAGTTTCAAATCACTTAAGTGCTTTCCAAAAGGAGAACCCCTGATATAAAATGACATAACATGAACTATAACAAATGGGGTATATTACAGGTATATAATGCAATAAGGTTGTTAAAAGTGTATTCAATTTAATGGTTGGAATAGTTGAAGATAACCTAAATTTGATTTGGGATAACCCCCAGTGTGAACACCTAGATTCACACCCCATATCCTTATTCAGCATTGTTGAGGGTTTTGGTCCACTATAATACTGTCTTTTAACCTGTGGTATACGTACCCAAGGGGGTAAACAGTGGTGTTCAGGGGGCACTCCAACAAGGGGGCGTCTGATATATTATCCCTCCTTGCTGTAAATGTGCTATGAGGCCTGTGGTCTACTTATTTTGGTACTATTTTTAATTAATAACTTGTTGCTAGGGGGTACATGGTGTAGAAATGTTGGGAAAAACTGCTCTATACAGTGGTCTCCAACCCCCTCCTACATGGCCCACCAACAGGCCAGGGTTTGCAGATCTCTTTACAGAGGCACAGGTAAAGTCATTAGTTCAGCAGCAGAGCTATAGAGGCAGTAATGTGGAAGTCTGCAAAACTTGACCTGTTGGTGGGCCTTGAGGAGGAGGGCTGGGGGGACATTCAGCAGCTTCTTGGCATGTATGTTTTTAAATTAGTCCTGCTTTCGAATAAGTTAGTTAATATTTGTGTCTTTTGTTCTTTCTAGGGGACTATGCATGAATATTTGCCAAGCCATGAGAAGCGTGTTGTGGATGGCAATGTAGCTACTCATAACGGAGTTATCGCTTCGTCTCACAGCCTTCAACAAGAAGGTATAGCCCCTCTAAACTATAAGTACCGTGCCCCACTGTAGCACATCTCAGTTTTGCACAACCCAAACTGAGAACACATTCATTTGTCCTCCTTATTGGTATACTATTGAAATAATGAGGCTTTGGCCTGTTCTTATAAGGGATATTGAGCGCCTAATATATTTTAAGCATACAGTACGTCCTGCTCCATCTATAATACTGACACATGGGTAATCCTCCGCCAGATGGCGCTGTTCACTGCAGACATGCAAAAACGGGCTCCTCCCGGCCCTTCATATACCCAGGGACCTCCCACAAATCCCCAGATTTCTCTGCAGTGCTGACTGCAAAGACATGAAGTATCAACTCTCTCGCAGGTGAGCGGGGCTATTACAGCCTGCGGCCCTGTGAGACTATTTCCACCCCTCCTCTGTGTGATGTGCCTCCCAGCCTGGGCTGCGCTGGTCGGGTGAAGGTAGGCAGCACCATGTGTGCTTACGGAGCAACGCTCCACCGCAATCCCCCACCATAGGGTAGGCGGTCAAGGCCGATGGTGAGCCTTCGAGGGATGCCCCTCCCGCATCATTGCTCCACGCCCCATGTAGCGGTGGACCCTATGTCATCGGGTCGCCTTCCTCTCTCGTTCCCCCCTTAGTCAGGGGGAAAAGAAAGGGGGGGGGGGTTGTGTGTATGGCGACCTCAGTGTATACTTACACGCTTATGGCTTGGCTGTGCTTCACTGGGAACGGGGATCAGAGCCGCGCTCTTACCTTACTGTCAACCGCAGCACCATTAGTCTGCTTTCTGCTCGCACCGCGCGTACTGCGGCGGCTTGCGGACGCCTCGGCGTCTTCTTCTTCTTTCCTTCACTTTCTTTGCCTTAGTGGCTCTTCCTAGATTGCGCTGGCTTGAGCGCCTGTCTTATTCAGTATTCTGTCACAGACCGGGGTTCATTCCCCGACGGGGAGCCGCAGGAGAGCCCGAGTACTGCTCTCGGCTGTGCCTGTCCTGGCTCCGAGCGCCATTTACAATAGCTTTTCTACCTTTCTACTTTCTGTGCCCTCATGGGCTAGATGCCTTACGAGCTTCGCGATCGCTGGTGAGGGGCGTGGTTCCGGCTTGGCGCGCTACGCGTCGCGATCGGCTCAGGCCCGCACTCCGAGGTTCGCTTGGCGCCTTTTTCTTCTCCCGCGCGCGTGGTGAAGATCGTCCTCTCCTCTCTGTATGTAAGTGCCCTTGAGGGCGACTTTTCTTCACTTCTATCCCCATTGTGCATGGCTCTGACATCCTGTTCCCCCTTATGTCTTTCAGACCGCGGATTTCACAAGTGGCTTCTCCCGACCCAGCGTAGCTCCCGGTCGTGACCATAAAAAATTACTCCCACTTCCCAGCGGGTTATTGGGGCATCCAGGGTAGCTTCCAGCGTCAATTCCTACTGGCATATTGTGCCGATTAAATCACCATATGGAGGCATCTCAGGATATTGTGAACGGGGTTCCTTCGGGACAAGCCCGGCTGTGTGTAGCTTGTGGGGTCTTACCTAGCAGCGGTGACGATGCACGGGTCTGTGTTCCTTGTGCACAGCAGGCGCTATCGGTGCTTCCCGTCTCCTCTGAGGCTGGGCCTGCACCCCGCCGCACTTCACCTACTCCCCCAAGCCTGAGTCTAACCCCCAATACCAGTGGGGATTCTCATCCTGATCTGGCCACGAGGCTGGCTAGTGTTGAAAACTTGCTTGCTAATTCCTTAGCGCGTAAAGCCACTGCCAAGAGGCGGCATTTGAAACCTGAATCGGCCCTCTTCCCTATAGAACCTGATGATTTGTTGCATTCTTATGCCCATATCCCCTCGGACGAAGGGGAACTGTTCTCTGACTCAGGGTCATATGACGATGAGTCCAGGGGTCAGGAAGAGTCTGGCTCCGAGCATTGGTCCTCGGATGATGTTGATAGACTGCTGGTCCAGATCTTTGAGGTTCTGTCCCTCTCTCCCCCTGCTGCGGCTCCCACGACAAAGGGGTGATCTTTTCCATACTGCTAAAGCTTGCTTGGAATTCCCCGAGCAAACCCATTTCAATAGCCTCGTGCTTAAAGAATGGGAACATCCCAGCAGACTTCAAGGGGTCCCTAAGAGCGTGAATAGGAAATATTCCTTCCCTGCTGACTTGGTCAAGTGCTGGTAATCGCCGCCTGAGGTCGATGCTCCTATTCTAGGGTTGTCCAACACCTCTATTATGCACTCTCCTGACACTACTATGCTACGGGACTCTGAGGACCGGCGTGTTGACCAACTGGCATGTCATGCATTTGGGGGAGCGACTCTGCGCCCGGTTTGCTCCTTAGCCATTACGGCAGTAGCGCTCAGGGCTGTGGTGAGGAATGCTCTCGATGGCACAGATGAGTTGCCTCCTGATACTGTCAACGCTCTGTCCAGCTGTGATGCGTTTGTGAACTTTATCCTGTCCGCATCGGACGATGCTATTAAGATGTGTGCCAGGTCATCTGCCCTGGTAGTTGCTATACGCCGCGCGGTCTGGTTGCGCCAGTGGGCCGCAGACAATGCCGCCAAGAGAGCTCTCACGGGGCTTCCATTTAAAGGGCTGCGCTTGTTTGGGGCAAGTTGCCCCAGCGCAGGCGGCAGACTCAGCCTTTTCGTGGCCAAGGCTCCCTATCAACCCCCTACCGTGGGGCCAAACGGGGTAGAGGGGCGTCCTTCACTGGGACCCGCGCTGATCCCTGGCACAGGAACAGAGGACGCCGTTCAGGTTCCTCCTGGGGAACCAAGCCCAAAGCTCCTCCCAAGGCCCCCCAGGCATGAGGGGGCGCCCTCACCCATCAGGGTGGGGGGACGTCTACAGCACTTTGAGCACGTCTGGCGGCGCCACGTCTCAGACCGGTGGATTCAGGAGGTAGTGCCCTCCGGCTACAAGATAGAATTTGCTGTACGGCCCCCCACCAGGTTCATTGGGTCTCGAATCCCTCAAGACCCTGCCTCAGCTCAGGTCTTGTTGCTGGCTGTACAGGGTCTCATGGACCTAGGGGTCATTTGCAAGGTCTCCCCTGGAGATAGGGGCACGGGGTTCTACTCAAACCTTTTCACAGTACCCAAGAAGGATGGGTCGGACAGGCACTTTCACATGGAAGCTCTGCGCTCGGCCATTGGCTCACTGCGCCCAGGGGACTTCATGACGTCAGTAGACATCAAGGATGCTTACCTGCACGTCCCGGTGTTTCCGGGACACCAAAGGTTTCTCAGATTTGCACTAAAAGATCAGCATTACCAGTTTGTGGCCCTGCCATTCGGCCTAACGTCGGCTCCCAGGGTGTTCACCAAGGTGCTGGCAGGGGTGATGTCCCTGATAAGGCTAAGGGGCATACGCGTGCTGCCCTACCTGGACGATATTCTTATCACCTCTCGGTCTCTGCGGCAGGCAGAGTTGGACACTCGGCTGGTAGTGTCCACCCTGGAGTCCTTCGGCTGGGTGATCAATTACCCCAAGTCATCCCTGTCCCCCTCCTCGGTGACTCCGTTCCTGGGAATGATTCTGGATACGGTTCAGTCAAGAATATTCCTTCCTCAACAGAAGGTGGAAGCTCTGACAGCGCAGGCGAGGTTCCTGCTCTTGAGCCCACAGTTCTCCATCCGGCAGGGAATGCAGTTGGTGGGCCTGATGGTGACGAGCTTCGAGGTGGTGCCCTTTGCCCAGTTCCATTTGAGACCTCTGCAGCTTCACCTTCTGTCAGTTTGGGACAAGAACCCTGCGTCCTTGGACGGGTTCTGTGTTCTTCCCCCCTCGGTCAGACAGTCCCTTGCGTGGTGGCTGGACCACAGGCACTTGACAGGGGGCAGGTCTTTTCTGACCCCATCCTGGGAGACGGTCACAACGGATGCCAGTCTGTCAGGTTGGGGAGGATTCTGGAAGTCCCTGCGCTTCCAGGGGACGTGGGGTCCTCAGGAGGCCCATTTACCCATCAACATTCTGGAATTGCGGGCTGTCAGGTTGGTACTGAAGCATTTGACCCAACACCTGAGGGGTCTGTCGGTCCAAGTACGCTCAGACAACAGAATGGCGGTTGCCTACATCAATCATCAGGGAGGGACCCGGAGCAAGGGTGCTCTCCAAGAGGTGTCTCAGATTCTGACATGGGCGGAGGCCAATGTTCAATGCATTTCGGCTGTTTACATTCCGGGGGCGGAGAACCTGCTGGCGGACGCCCTGAGCAGGGGGATGTCCCATCAGAGGGAGTGGTCCCTCTGCAACACGGTATTCCAGTCCCTGTGTCACCGCTGGGGCCAACCGGATGTGGATCTGTTTGCTTCCCGTCACAAGCTCCCGACCTTCGTCTCACTGTCTCAGGATCCTCTGGCCATGGCCTGTCCATGTCTTGGAGGGAGTTTCGACTCCTGTATGTGTTTCCACCGTTCCCCCTTCTGGGCAGGGTTCTACGCAAGATTGCTCTGGAAGGGGTACCTGTGATGCTAGTGGCCCCCAGGTGGCCAAGAAGAGTGTGGTTCGCAGACGTGGTTCAAATGGCAGTAGATCATTACGATCTGCCAAGCGTGCCAGATCTGCTAACTCAAGGGTCCTTACGCCATCACAATTTACAAACTCTGGCTTTGACGGCGTGGCTGCTGAAACCTCCATCTTGATGGAGAAGGGGTTGTCTGCCTCTGTGGTGGCTACTATGGTGCAGGCCAGGAAGAAGACTTCTTCTGCTATTTATTATAGAGTATGGCGTTCCTACATTGACTGGTGTGAGTCCAGGTCTCTTCCCTACCGGGAATTCTCCGTCCCTAGGGTCCTGGAGTTTTTACATCATGGTTTGGACTTAGGTCTCAAACTTAGTACTCTGAAGGGTCAGGTTTCTGCCCTATCTATCTTCTTTCAGAAGACCTTTGCTCAGCATCACCTGAGTAAGACCTTCTTCCAGGGGGTCACTCACGTGCGTCCCCCTCGAAGACCTATAGTCCCTGTTTGGGATTTGAATTTGGTTTTGTCTGCCTTGCAGGGTGCTCCCTTTGAGCCTATTCAAGATGCTGCTCTGGTCGTTCTCACTCTCAAGGTTGTCTTCTTGGTGGCTATTACTTTGGTTAGGCGTGTGTCAGAGCTGGCCGCTCTGTCTATTCAGCCTCCATACTATGAGCGACACCAGGACAAGGTGGTGTTCCGCTTCAAACCGGATTTTCTGCCAAAAGTTGTCTCGGCATTTCATTTGAACCAGGATATTGTTCTTCCTTCTCTGTGTCCCAATCCTTGCAACGACAAGGAGCGGGTTCTGCATTCCTTGGACGTAGTCAGGTGCTTGAAGTATTACCTGGTTGTCACCAAGGCCTTCAGGAAGACTGATGCTCTCTTTGTTTTGCCTTCGGGGCCTAGGAAAGGTTTGGCTCCCGCCAAGTCTACCATCAGTAAATGGATTTGTCAGGCTGTGATTCAGGTCTATTCTACTAAGGGGAGGACTCCCCCTTTCCGTCTTACGGCTCATTCCACTCGTGCTATTGGTGCCTCTTGGGCTTTTCAGCAACAGGCCTCTGTTGAACAAGTTTGCAAGGCCGCTACTTGGTCTTCTGTTCACACCTTTTCAAAGTTTTCCAAGGTTGATGTTCGGGCCTCAGCTGATGCTGCTTTTGGCCGTAAGATTTTACAGGCGGTTGTAGTTTGAGCTACGTGCCGTTGCCTTTGTTGTTGGGGATCCCACCCTACTTTATGGACACTGCTATTGGATGTCCCACGTGTAAGTATTATAGATGGAGCAGGACGTACTGTATGCTTAGAATAATACAATTCTGTGAAATACTCACCTGTAGAATTGATATTATACGCATACAGTACGTCCTGCTCCACCCCACCCTGGTTTTCACCTTGTTCTGGATCCCCTGTATGGTGATTGTTATCATTGTTACTGTTACCAGTTGGTGGTTGGTTTCTCCCGGATTCTTTTTCTCACTGCTTTTCAATGCTGGGGATTTGTGGGAGGTCCCTGGGTATATGAAGGGCTGGGAGGAGCCTGTTTTTGCATGTCTGCAGTGAACAGCGCCATCTGGCGGAGGATTACTCACGTGTAAGTATTATAGATGGAGCAGGATGTACTGTATGCGTATAATATCAATTCTACAGGTGAGTATTTCACAGAATTGTATTTTTTACTTATTGTACAGCTTTCTACTAGAGGTTTTATTAGGTTAAGGAATAACTAGAGTTTGTTTTTAGCATTATGGGTATTTCCTAAAGAGGAACGTCACCTGGGAACTTCACTTACATAACAGTTTGGTATCCCCCGCTGTGTGTATCCCCCCAAGTTTGCTCGAGCAGAGTGCACCGCCGGCCGCATCCTGTGCTCAGTTTCTAGCTGTGGGTGTACCCACGGTGCCTATTCAGAAAGACCTGGCGTGGGTCGAGCAGGGATGCGGAGTAGACGTGACAAGGACTCCGAGAGCAGGTAAGTGAAATGGGGGTTTCACACAGTGGGGGATCCCAATTTGCGATGCCCCAAGGAGTGTGATCTGGACAGCCATGGAGTCTTTTAAACTCCAGGGCCTCCATTGTTCCTCTTTAAGCGGTGTACATGCTTTCCCACCCTATTGAACCTAATTAATGTGGACTCCTTGGAGGGAAAGACCTGCAATTTGTCCGCTTAAATATATAGGAACATATACCTACAAGATATTGTTATAAACTTCTAGGATCCTTTGGATGGATCCTACTTTTATCTCTGTGTAGTCTTCTGAGATTCTTGGAAGCAGACAGAAATTTAATTTGGTGCATGAGAAATTACATATTCTAAGTATACAGTACGTCCTGCTCCAGATATAATACTTACAATTGGGTTATCCTCCGCCAGAGGGCGCTGTGCACTGCAGACATGCAAAAAACAGGCTTCTCCCGCCCTTCATATACCCAGGGACCTCCCACAAATCCCCAGATTTCTCTGCAGTGCTGACTGCGAAGACATGAAGTATCACTCTCTCGCAGGTGAGCGGGGCTATTACAGCCTGCGGCCCTGTTGGACTATTCCCACCCATCCTCCTTGTGATGTGCCTCCCAGCCTGGGCTGCGCTGGTCGGTTGAAGGTAGGCAGCACCATGCGTGCTTAACGGAGCCATGCTCCACCGCAGTCCCCCACCAAAGGGTAGGCGGTTTAGGCTGATGGTGAGCCTGTAGTGGTTGTCCCTCCCGCATTCTTGCCCCACGCCCCGTGTAGCAGTGGGCCCTGTGTAAAGGGTCGCCATCCTCCCTCGTTTTCCCCCGTATTCGGGGGAAAAGAAGGGGGGTGTGTGGCGGTCTCAGTGTACTGTATTGTCACGCTTATGACCGTAGTTTTGCCCTTGGCGGCAACCGGGTGTCAGAGCCGCGCTGCTTGCTTTTTATTTGGCCGCCACCGTCTTGCCTTCCCACTTTTTCATTAAGAAATTTACTGGCTGGGTGGCAGCGTCATCAGACTACTAGTATCCCCTAGCAGATTCCTTTAACTGGCATATCCTATGCTTGCTTGTCAGGCCCGGACGGCTAATTCAGAGCTTCGCGCTCTTTGGGGGAGGCGGGGACCCGGCGTGGCGCGTTCCGCGTCACGCCCAGATCGAGCCCGCCCTTCAAGGTGCAGTTGGCGCCATTTCGCTGCTCTTCGTGCGCGTGTTTGCGGTCCTTCTCCTCACCAGGTCGGTGAGTGCCCTCGCGGGCGTTTTCATCATTAGTATTTTTTCTGTTGCGCATGGCCCTGACACCTCTTATTCTCCCGGCCTAACATATATTGTAGCGGGCTTACAAAATTCTCCCACATTCCTAGCGGGTCTTTGGGACATCCAGGGTTGCCTATTGCGTAAATCCCTACTGGTATATATTACATTAATAATCGCAATATGGAGGCGATTATTCTGGCATCTCAGAATTATGTGACCGGGGTCCCTCCGGGACAAGACCGGCGTGTGGACTGCCCCATGCTGATGCGGGACGGAGTTCGGGTCTGCGGACCCTGTGCTGAACAAGTACTGGCCCTGCAGTCAGGGTTGCCAGTGGCTGCGCCTCGTTTCAATACACCTCTCCCCGTGCTTAAAGTGGACCAACACCCAGGATTTTGACTATCCTGGGTTTTGGTCCACTTCGGCGGGGTACCCCGATCGGGGGTGTCCCACTCCCTGAAACCCCCCAGAAACCCCAAAAAACTCACCTCTCCCCGCTGCCACGTGACCGCGCCGTCCAATCCCCGCCGACGTCCAAGCCGCTTCCGCCACCGCCGCCACCCCCGCGTCACGTCAAAGGGTCGCCATCCTCCCTCGTTTGCCCCCCGTAGCTTG
Organism: Gastrophryne carolinensis; assembly: GCA_027917425.1. Classification (NCBI taxonomy): domain Eukaryota; kingdom Metazoa; phylum Chordata; class Amphibia; order Anura; family Microhylidae; genus Gastrophryne; species Gastrophryne carolinensis. Next base: position 256,208,378 of record CM051239.1, read on the forward strand.
GGGGGAAAGAATGGGGGGGTGTGTTTGTGTGGCGGTCTCAAGTGTACTGCGATTACACGATTATGGCTCTGACACCCCTTTATTCCCATTATGTCTTTCTGACAGTTGAATCCAGTGGCTTCTCCGGCCTGGGTTAAATTATAGCAGGCCTTGTGAAATTCTCCCACCTTCCTAGCGGGTCTTTGGGGCATCCAGGGTGGCCTATAGCGTAAATCCCTACTGGCATATTGTGCCTAAGTAATCACCATATGGAGGCATCTCAGAATTATGTGACCGGGGTCCTTCTGGGACACGACCGGCTGTGTGTAGCGTGTGGTCAACCCCATGCTTATGCTGACAGGGCACGGGTCTGCGCACCATGTGCCGAGCAAGCACTGGCCCTGCAATTAGGTTTGCCAGTGGCTGCACCTCGTTTCAATACACTTATTTCCCCATGCTTAATTCTCACTCCTGCTGAGTCGCATACAAGTGGGGCTTTGCAGCCTGCTGTGTCTTCCAGCCTGCCTACGGCTGATCAAATTATGGCGAGGTTGTCAGGGCGCAGGGGCCCTGGTAAGAAGTGGTCCTTGACGCCTCCCTTTTTTCTGTTGTCCTATGGGAACTGAGGAGTTGACTACTTCGTGTGACTATACCCCTTCTGATGAAGGAGAGCTGGTCTCTGACTCAGGCTCATCTGATGAGAGGCCGAGGAGTCATGGCGATTCTGGCCCTGAATACTGGGGCCAGTGTGAGATTTGTTGATTAAGGTCTTTCAGGTCCTGTCTATCTCTCTCCCTGGTGAGGCCTCCAAGCCTAGAGGGGAGCATTTCCATACAGCGACAGCGCGCTTGGAATTTCTAGAGCAGGCTCGTTTCCATGCTCATGTACTCAAGGAACGAGATTTCCCCAGTAAATTCCAGGGTTCCCAGGGGACTGAGATAGGAAATACCCCTTTTCCCCCTGAGGTAGTCAATTGTTAGTCATCACCCCCCGTGGTGGATACGCAGATCATAGGGGTTTCTAACCCCTCCCTTTATTACAGCCCCTGCTTATAGTACCCTTCGGGATGCTGATGTACAGGGACGGCGCTGCGCCCGGTCTGTGCCGCGGTCATCACTGCGGTGGCCGCTAGAACCCTCATCAGAAAGATGCTTGATCACCCTGAGTATCTCCCCTGGGATGCGTTTAATGCACTCTCCAGTTGTGATGTATTTGTAAAATGTATCCTATTAGCACTGGATGACACCATTAGAATGTGTGCAAGGACTCCTGCCCTTGTGGTGGCTATACGTCGCTTGGTTTGGCTGCGACAGTGGGGTACTGACGATGATGCTAAGACTGGGCTTCCCTTTAGAGGGCAACGCCTGTTTGGGGCCGTCTGGACCTGTTTGGTAAATAAGGGCAATTCACCCCAACGTAGGCAGCAGGGTAACCCCTCCCCCTGAACAAAGGGGGGTGGGAGCAGCTCAATCACTATTTATACAAAATTATCAACATTATTATTCAGGTGTAGGGGGGGGAACTAATTATTATTCAGGGCCTGGGAACTAATTTACCGCCCAGTTTAACCCTCTCATCAACTAAATATCAATCAACAAACATGTCTAGCTATGTGGAAAGACAGAGATTTGGTTGCATATATCTGCAGATACATGTGGAAGCCACACTGCCCCGGCAAGGCACTCTGTGTTTAGTGTGGTCCCTACTCTTAATTCTGAGTCCCCAAAGTTGGGACATGCAATGCAGACAAATATCTGAGAGCTACTCACCTGGGAAGCAGCCAGCCTCCCTTTAGAACACTTCACAGGGAGAAATCCATATTAGCTGAATTCCTCCCTGCTTGTGTTCATGGCAATTCAAATGAACTAAGGGGGGTGGGAGCAGCTCAGTCACTATTTATACAAAATTATCAACATTATTATTCAGGGCCTGGGAACTAATTTACCGCCCAGTTTAACCCCCTCATCAACTAAATATCAAGCAACAAACATGTCTAGCTATGTGGAAAGACAGAGATTTGGTTGCATATATCTGCAGATACATGTGGAAGCCACACTGCCCCGGCAAGGCACTCTGTGTTTAGTGTGGTCCCTACTCTTAATTCTGAGTCCCCAAAGTTGGGACATGCAATGCAGACAAATATCTGAGAGCTACTCACCTGGGAAGCAGCCAGCCTCCCTTTAGAACACTTCACAGGGAGAAATCCATATTAGCTGAATTCCTCCCTGCTTGTGCTCATGGCAATTCAAATGAACAAAGGGGGGTGGGAGCAGCTCAATCACTATTTATACAAAATTATCAACATTATTATTCCGGGCCTGGGAACTAATTTACCGCCCAGTTTAACCCTCTCATCAACTAAATATCAAGCAACAAACATGTCTAGCTATGTGGAAAGACAGAGATTTGGTTGCATATATCTGCAGATAACCCCTCCCCCTCCCTACCATATTGTAAAACAAGAACCAGGGGTGTCCTTCCTGGGGGCTTGTGCAGACTCCGGCCCCAGGAGCCGCATTTAATGCTCTGGCCCCTCTGGCGGGGCTAAGCCTAAGTCTTCCACCAACATCCCCTCAAGCATGTTGGGCGCCCTTGCCCGTTTGGGTGAGGGGAAGGCTGCGGCACCTTGCTCATGCCAGGAGGTATCATGCCTCAGATTGGTGGATTCAGGAGGTAGTACCCTCCGGCTACTAGAGTTTGCTGTGCGGCCTCCCCCAAGATTATCGGGTCCCGGGTGCTCCTGGTCCCTGCCTCTGTTCAGGTGCTGGTGCAGGCCATGCAAGGCCTGCGGGTCTCTTGCAGATTGCCCTTAATAGGCAGAGGCCGCTACACCAACCTTTCCACAGTTCCCCAAAAAAGGATGGGTCAGTCTGGCCGAATCTGGACTCACAGATTTTCAGCAATTCGTCAATTACAGGCGGTTTCTGCAATGGAAACACTGCGCTCGGCCATCAGCTCCTTGCGTGTCGGGGGCTTCTTGCCGTCTGTGGATCTCAATGCTGCTTATTTTTACTTCCCTGTGTCCTCTGGACACCGAGGTTCTTCAGATTCGCGTTGGTTGACCAACACTGATAATTGTGGCCTTGTCATCTGGCCTCTCTTCAGCTCCCAGAGTGCTCACCAAGGTGCTGACGGGGGTGTGGTCTCTGAGACCAAGGGGCGTTCCGATGGATGACCTACCTGGACGTCCTCATCACTTCCCAGTCTCTACGTCTGGCTACGTTGGATACTTGGCTGGAGGGGGTCCATTTGGGAGTCATTTGGAGGGGTCCCCTTCATTGGTAACTCCATTCCTATGAATGAATTTTATACAGTTCAAGCAAGGATCTTCCTTCCTCAGCAATAAAGTGGACAATCTGGTTGTATGGGATCAGTCCCTCATAGCTGTACCCGTCCCTCCACCAGGCAGGGGATGCAGCTGGTGGGCCCGCTGGTGGTGTACTCCGAAGAGGCCCCTTATGCTCAGTCTCCCCTGGGGCCTTCTGCAACTTCTCCTATTTGTTCCACGGGACAAGGACCCAGCTTCCCTGGAGCAGGGTGTGTGTGCCTTCCTCCCTGGTGAGGAGGTCCCTCTTGTAGTGGATGAACTCAAGGAACCTGCCTGAGGGCTGTCCCTTCTTGCCCTTTCCTGGGTAGACAGTCACCATGGATGCCAATCTATCAGGTTGAGGGGGGTCTTCTTCTGGAAGTCCCCACGGTTCCAGGGGAGGTAGGGCCCTTAGGAGGCCTATACACCTATCAATGTTTGAATCTCTGAGCGTTCCAGTTAGTTCTAACTCGCTTGCCTACTCCTCTTCAGGGCCTGCCTGTTCGGGGGAGCTAGGCCTAGCTGACGGCCTTGGCCTACATTGAATATTCATGGAGGGACCCGGTGCAGGAGGGTCCTCTGGGAAGTGTCTCCGATCCTGATCTGGGTGGTGGACAAAGTTCCCTGCATTTCAGTGGTATTCGCTCCGGTGGATGTCCCTCTGCGACAGGATGTGCTAATCCTTGTGTCACTATGAGGTCCAACCAGTGTGGATCTGTGTGCCCCGTCACTATCACAAGCTCTCGCCCCTTGTTTCCCTGTCCCAGGATTCTCTGGCCGTGGTCATGATGATTTAGTAATGTTATGGCAGGACATTCTGTTCTGTAGGTCTTTCTCCATTCCCCCTGCTAGGCAGGGTTCTGCGCAAAATTGCTCTGGAAGGGGGGGACCAGTGGTTCTGGTGGCCCCCGGGTGGCCTAGTGGAGTGTGGTTCGCAGACGTGGTACTGAGGACAGTAGATCTGTGCGTTCTGCCAGGAGTGTCAGCTCTGTTCACTCAGGGCCCCTTTACATCACCCCGATCTACAGACTCTGGCCTAGACGGCCTGACTGCTGAAACATCCATCTTGATGGAGACAGGCTTATCTGTCTTGGTGATTGAGACTATGGGAAGACTAGGAGCAAGCTGCTTCTTCTTCCATCTATTATAGGGCATGCGTACCCATATTGATTGGTGTGAGTCTAGGTCTCTTCCCTGTCGGGCGTTCTCTGTTCCCAGGCTTCTAGAGTTACAGCATGGGTTGGAGTTGGAATTCTCCAACTCGGTACTCGGAAGGGTCAGGTTCTGCCCTGTCCGACTTCCTGTAGAAGTCTTTTGCTCAGTTTCCTTGGTTAGGCTTCTTTCAGGGGGTTACTCATGTGCATCCCCCACGTAATTCTATGTTCCCTGTTGGGATTCGAATTTATTCTGCTTGCCTTGCGGGGTGTTCCCTTTGGACCTATTCTGGATGCTGTCTGACTGTTCTTACCCTCAAGTTGTCCTTCTTGGGACTGTTACTTCAGTCAGCCGTGTGCCTGAGCGGGCGGCTCTGTTTAGCTTGCCCTCGTTCATAGATATATACACCAAGATGAGGCGGTGTTCCGCTTTACGCTGGACCTTCTGCCTAGGGTGGTGTCTTATACTCATGTATTCAAGACTTTGTCTTTCTTCTGGGCCTTATTCCTAGTATCGCTGAGAAAAGGGGGTCTACATTCCCTCAACAGGTGTTGGAAGTGTTTTCCTGGATTGTGTCTCTTCCCTTAGGGGGACTGTTGCCCCTTGGGGTTTGCGGGCGTCTCCATCCTGTATGTGACTGGTTTCGTCTGATTCCAGGGATTATGCGGCCTTTGGCCTGGTCTTTACTTGGATGGGTTGTCCCTTCTGGTCCTAGAAAAAGTTTCGGCTTCTGCCAAGGCTGCTGTTAGCTTTTGGACTTGTCAGGCTGTTACTCAGGCCTGTTCTTTTAAGGGGAAGAATCTTCTTCTCGCCTTATTTCTGATTCTGCTTGTGCTTCAGTATCTTTGGACCTTTCGGTACCAGGTTTCTGTGGAACAAGTCTGTTAGACCGCTACGTGTTCTCTGTTCATACCTTTTCAAAGGTTTTTATGAGGTTGACGTTAGAGCCTTGCTCATGTCACTCTTGGTAGCAAGGTTTGCAGGTGACAGTGCTTTTTCTGTCTGCTGTGCCTTTTTGTTGGGGATCCCACCCTACTTTATGGACACTGCTATTGGATGTCCCAAGTAAGTATTATATCTGGAGCAGGACGTACTGTATACTTAGAATAATACAATTCTTTGAGGTACTCACCTGTAGAATTGGTATTATACGTATACAGTACGTCCTGCTCCACCTCACCCTGGTTTTTTGCTTTTTCTGGATCCCCTGTATGGTGATTGCTATCATTGTTAATACCGGTTTTTGGTGGTTTTTCCCGGCTTTTTCACTGCTTTTCAATGCTGGGGATTTGTGGGAGGTCCCTGGGTATTTGAAGGGCCGGGAGGAGCCTGTTTTTGCATGTCTGCAGTGCACAGCAGGGGAAACCAGTGATACTGGCGGCCCTTGGGTGGCCTAGTGGAGTGTGGTTTGCAGATGTGGTTCTGTGGACACCGGACCTGTACGTCCTGTCAGGAGTGCTGGCCTGCTCACTCAGGCCCCCCTTTTCTATTTCACCCCTATCTACAGACTCTGGTCTGGCTGGTCTGACGGTTGATTCATCCACCTTGATGGAATTGGGTGTGTGGGTGTCTGTGACTTCTGGAAGCCTAGGAGTGGGCTTCTTCTGCCTCTTCTTCTGTCTATTGTGGGGTATTGTTTACCCATATTGATTGGGGTGAGTCTTGGTCTCTCCCCTGTGGGCGCGCTCTGTTCCCAGGGTTATATAGTTATTACAGCATGGGTTGGAGTTGGCTCTCTTACTCGGTGCCCTGGTGGTTCAGGCTCTGCCCTTTCCGTCTTCTGCAGAAGTCTTTACTCAGTTCCTTGCCTGGGTTGACTTTTCTTCAGGGATTGCTCAGTGACATCCCCCACGTAGTTCTAGGGTCCCTGTTGGGATTGATTTCTATTCGGTTTGCCTTGCGGGGTGTTCCCCTTTGGCTCTATTCCGGATGCTGTCTGACTGTTCTTATCCATAAGGTTGTCCTTCTGGGGCTGTAACTTCAGTCGGCCGTGTGCCTGAGCGGGCGGATCTGTTTAGCTAGCCCTCGTTTCTTTACTGTATATTCACCGAGATGAGGCGGTGTTCCGCCTTACGCCGGTTCTGCTGCCTAAGGTGGTGTCTTAGGCTCAGGTATTAAGACATTATCCGTCTTCTGGGATTATTCCTTGTAATGCTGAGGCAAGGGAATCTATTTTCCCTCAATAGGTGCTGGAATTTTTTTCCTGGATTGTCTCTTGTCCATTAGGGGACTGATGCTCCTTGGGGTTGTGGGCACCTACATCTGGATGTGCCTGATCTCGTCTGCCTCTAGGGGTTAGGCGGCCTTGGGCCTAGCCTTTACTTGGATAAGATGTCCCTTCTGGTCCTGGGGAAGGCTTGGCTTCTTCCTGGGCTACTTTTAGTTTTTGCTCTTGTTAGGCTTTTACTCAAGCCTATTCCTTAAGGAGAAGAGTTCTTCTCACTCTATTCGGATTACACTGGTGCTTTGGTATCTTTGGACCTTTTCAGGTCTTGTTGAACAGGTTTGCTTGAACGCTACTTGTTTTCTTGTTCGTACCCTTTCAAGGGTTGTTTTGATGTTGACGTTAGAGCTTTTTGCTCGTGTCGCTCTTGGTAGCAAGGTATTGCAGGTGACAGTGCTTTCAACTGTCTGCTGTTGCCCTTTTTGTTGGGGATCCCACCCTGTTCTATGGACACTGCTATTGGATGTCCCAATTGTAAGTATTATAGCTGGAGCAGGATGTACTGTATACTTAGAATAATACAATTCTGTGAAATACTCACCTGTAGAATTGGTATTATACGTATACAGTACGTCCTGCTCCACCCACCCTGGTTTTTGCATTATTCTGGATCCCCTGTATGGTGATTGTTTTTTTTTATCATTACCAGTTGTTTTTGGTGGTTGAATTCTCCCGGCTTCTGGTTCACTGCTTTTCAATGCTGGGGATTTGTGGGAGGTCCCTGGGTATATGAAGGGCCGGGAGGAGCCTGTTTTTTTGCATGTCTGCAGTGCACAGCGCCCTCTGGCGGAGGATAACCCAATTGTAAGTATTATATCTGGAGCAGGACGTACTGTATACGTATAATACCAATTCTACAGGTGAGTATTTCACAGAATAGTATTTTTAATTATGGGTAACTTACAATGATACATAAGCAGTGCGTCAGACGTGACAGAAATGCACAAATACACGGTCACACTGAAATACACTAGGGGAGAAATCTAAAAGTAAAGAAGTAATATAGGCTTAGTATGATGGCAAATTACCTGGAGTGGTTCGGGACGTCGGTTATTTAGGCCAACTGATAGGCTTGACTGAATTGGTGGGTTTTGAGGACACTCTTAAAAGCTTGAAGGCTTGGGCAGGGCGTTCCAGAGTAATGGGATGATGCGTGTGAAGCCCTGAATGCAGAAGTAGGAGGAGGTCCTGGGCAGAGTGGAGGTTGTGCCTGGGTTGGTATTTGGTGTATTTTTTTCTTTTTAATATTTTTAGGTGAAAAGGTAAAAAATCTTTTTTACAATTTGTACAGTTTTTGTAAAAAGAAATGTAAGTTTTCCAATTAAATATTGTGTGTAAAAGCCCCATTTTTCCCCGTTGACATTGGTACCACAAATGTATTGGTAGACACCCTTTCCTGCCCAGGAGACTCCCCCCAAACTCAAACAGCACTTTAGGATCTTTTCAGATACGATAAATCTGCTATGCGCACCTTGCATTTTTTCAAGAAAAACAGCCCTTTACATTTGAAATACCCTCCACAAACTATATAGTCTCTGGAAGTCACGCCTCGAGCTTTCTTGGCGTACCAGGCTTGCCTATGTGGACATCAACAAGTGTGTTCTAGAAGTAATCCCTTGATGCATTCTTTGGTTGCACAGGGTTTCCTTAAAAATAGAATAAAAAAATAATCAAAGCCACATTTTCCAAAACAATATGCAATATGCAAAACAAGTTAAATCTGGAAAAGCAAGGTTCCCCCGAATAGAACAATACCCAACATGCATTGCTACTCAAAGGAACTGTTGCCAAACACCACGAAGTAAATTATGCACGTAAGGGTAATTTTACTTGAAAATTTTAGCTCTGCAGACAAAGCACCTTGCGCTTTTTTCAACCAAAACAACCCTTTACATTTGGAATACCCCCAACCAACCTGAGTTTAGACTCTAACATGAAATCTCTTGTTTGTAATGATAAAAAAAAAGTCATGTTTAATTTAAACCATTTTGTATTTATGTATCGTAGCCCCCTGTTCCTGCCCAGAAGACGCCCCCCCCCCCCCCAAAAAAAAAATGCAAAGAGCCAGATGGCGCTGGACTGCAGAGACACTGAAAATAGGCTCCTCCCAGCCCCTCAAATACCCAGGGACCTCCCACAAATCCCAGAATTTCTCTGCAGTCTGGCTGCGAAGGACGAGAAATTGGCTCTCTACTCGCAGGTGAGCGGGGTTATCAACCTACGGCCCTGTAGGACTATTCCCACCCGTTCCGCTAGTATATGCCTCCCAGCCTTGGCTGCGCTGGTCGGGTGAAGGTAGGCAGCACCGCCGTTGGTGCTTAGGAGCTCTGCTCCACCGCAATCCCCCACCAAAGGGTAGGCGGTTCAGGCTTACGGTGAGCCTCTATGGGATGCCCCTCCCGCACTATTGCCCCTGCCTATCGGTGGGCGCTGACTTGGCTCCGCGCTTGGGGCGGCATTACCTCCGCTGCTGGTGCGCCGTCATTGGCTGTTGGCCTTCTGGCTTCGCGCCCTTCGGGGGGGCGGGGCCCTTCTTTGGCGCCTTCCGCGTCATTGCTATTACTGGCCCGCCCCTCGAGGTATACCGACGCCATCTTTTCTGACTTGGTTGGCCTATGCGCTGGCCTATGCGCGACGGACTCCTACCTACCGCGGTCCGTAAGTGCCCTCGCGGGCGGCCTTATCTGCTTCACTTTTGTTACGATGTACTTAGGGTCTTGTCTGCTTATGTCTTTCAGGCGGGACGAACCCTTCTTGGCTTCTCCCGGCCCTGTTTTTAGTATATTACTTGTAGGCCTTGTACAAATTATGCTCCCACGTCCCTAGCGGGTTATTGGGGCATCCAGGGTTGCCATATAGCGTCATTCCCTGTCGGCGTAAAGCGCCGCTATAATCACCATATGGAGGCATCCCAGGATAATGTTACCGGGGTCCCTTTGGGACAAGACCGGCTGTGTGTAGCGTGTGGGCAGCCTCATGCTGACGCTGACGAGGCGCGGGTCTGTGTACCCTGTGCTGAGCAGGTGCTTGCATTGCAATCTGGCCTGCCAGTGGCTGCACCTTGTTTCACTTCCCCCTACTCCCCCAAGCTTAAATCTCGCTCCTGCTGAGTTGCATACAAGTGGGGATTCTCAGCCTGATTTGTCTTCTAGACTGGCTACTGTTGAACAGATTATTGCGAAGTCTTCAGCGCGTAAGGCCCCTGCTAAGAAGCTGCACTTGACGCCTACTGTTACTGTTTTCCCTATGGGAACTGAGGAGTTTATGAATCTGTGTGGCTATACCCCGTCTGATGAAGGGGAGCTCTTTTCTGATTCAGGCTCATCTGATGAGAGACCAAGGGGTCATGACGATTCTGGCTCTGACCCCTGGGCCCCGGATGACACTGACAGATTATTGACCCAGATTTTTGAGGTTCTGTCTCTCTCTCTCTCTCTCTCTCTCTCTCTCTCTCTCTCGCTCTCCCTGATGAGGCTCCCAGGCAAAGAGGGGAGCTTTTCCATACAGCAAGATCATGTTTGGAATTTCCAGAGCAGGCACATTTCCATAACCTTGTGCTCAAGGAATGGGAGCGCCGCAGTAAACTTCCTGGGGTTCCAAGGAGTTGGGATAGGAAGTATCCCTTTCCTGCTGAGGTGGTTAAATGTTGGTCATCCCCCCCCCCCCCCCCCCCGAGGTGGATGCCCCGATCCTAGGGCTATCTAACACCTCTGTCATGCATTCCCCTGATTCTACTACCCTGCGGGATGCCGAAGACTGACGTATTGATCAGCTGGCATCCCTTGCCTTTGCATGTGCGGGGACGGCGCTGCGCCCGGTCTGTGCCTCAGAACCCTTATTAGAAATATGCTTGATAGTGCCCCTGATGATTTGCCTTGTGAGGTGTTTAATGCACTCTCCAGTTGTGATGTTTTTGTAAATTTTGTCCTATCAGCATTGGATGACACCATCAGAATCAGCACTTCGCTCACGTCTGGAGGCTTCATGTCCGGTGGATTCAGGAGGTAGTGTCCTCCGGTTACAAGTTGAAGTTTGCTGCTGATCCCCCTTCAAGGTTCATCAGATCCCGGATTCCTCAGGACCCTGTGTCAGCTCAGGAGCTAGTGCAAGCAGTGCAAGGCCTCCTGGAGCTGGGGGTCATCTGCCAGGTCCCTTTAAGAGAAAAAGGCAAGGGCTTTTATTCCAACCTATTCACAGTACCCAAAAAGGATGGTTCTGTCAGGCCCATTCTGGACTTAAAGATTCTCAACAAGTTTGTCAGGGGCAGGCGCTTTCGCATGGAGACTCTGCGCTCTGCCATCAGTTTCCTGCGCCAAGGGGATTTCATGACTTCTGTGGACATCAAAGATGCTTACCTTCATATTCGTGTGTTCCCAGGTCATCAAAGGTTCCTCAGGTTCGCTCTGATGGATCAACACTACCAATTTGTGGCCTTGCCCTTCGGCCTCACTTCAGCTCCCAGGGTGTTCACCAAGGTGCTGGCTGGCGTGATGTCTCTGCTCAGATGTCAGGGCGTCCGCGTGCTTCCCTATCTGGACGACATCCTCATCACTTTCCAGTCTCTACATCAGGCAAAGTTGGATACTCAGCTGGTGGTGTCCACTCTGGAGTCATTTGGATGGGTGACCCCAAGTCCTCACTGTCCCCTTCCTTGGTAACTCCATTCCTAGGAATGAATCTGGATACAGTTCAGGCAAGGATCTTCCTTCCTCAGCAGAAGGTGGACAGTCTGATTGCACATGCTCAGCCCCTCCTAGCTTGTCCCCATCCCTCCATCAGGCAGGGGATGCAGCTGGTGGGCCTGAGGGTGGCGTGCTTCGAAGCGGTCCCTTATGCTCAGTTACACTTGAGGCCTCTGCAACTTCACCTATTGTCTGTATGGGACAAGGACCCAGCGTCCCTGGACAGGGCCTGTGTGCTCTCCCCCCCTGGTAAGGAGGTCCCTCTTGTGGTGGATGGACTCAAGGAACCTGTTGGGGGGCAGATCCTTTCTTGCCCATTCCTGGGAGACGATCACCACGGATGCCATTCTGTCAGGTTGGGGGGGTTTCTGGATGATCCTGCGGTTCCAGGGGAGGTGGGGCCCTCAGGAGGCCCACACACCTATCAATGTCTTGGAACTGCGAGCGATCAGGTTAGTTCTGGCTCGCTTGACTACTCATCTTCAGGGCCTGCCTGTTCAGGTGCGCTCGGACAACCAGACGGCAGTTGCCTACATCAATCATCAGGGAGGGACCCGGAGCAAGGGGGCCCTCCAGGAAGCGTCTCTGATCCTGACTTGGGCGGAGGCCAATGTCCCCTGCATTTCAGCTGTGTACATCCCGGGGGTGGAAAATCACCTGGCGGACTCTCTGAGCAGGGGGACCTCTCGCCAGGGAGAATGGTCCTTATGCAGCAGGGTGTTTCAATCTCTGTGTCACCGTTGGGGCCAACCAGATGTGGATCTGTTTGCGTCCCGCCACAATCACAAGCTTCCAGCTTTTGTCGCTCTGTCCAGGAATCCTCTGGCCCTGACCTTGGATGTGCTAGCAATGTCATGGAAGGACTTTCAGTTCCTGTATGTCTTCCCTCCCCCCCCCCCCCCCAATTCCCCTGCGCAATTCTGCGCAAGATTGCTCTGGAAGGGGTGGCAGCAATTCTGGTGGCCCCCAGGTGGCCAAGAAGAGTGTGGTTCACAGACGTGGTACAGCTGGCAGTAGATCAGTACGCTCTACCCTTGGTGCCAGATCTGATCACTCAGGGCTCACTACGCCATCCCAATTTACAAACTCTGGCTTTGACGGCTTGGCTGCTGAAACCTCCATCTTGATGGAGAAGGGGCTGTGTTCCTCAGTTGTGGATACTTTGATTAAAGCTAGGAAGAAGTCTTCCTCTTCCATTTATTGCAGGGTTTGGCGTGCCTACATTGAATGGTGTGAGTCTAGGTTTCTTCCCTGTCGTGTGTTCTCTATTCCCAGGATTCTGGAGTTCCTGCAGCATGGGTTGGAGATGGGGCTCCAACTTGGTACTCTGAAGGGTCAGGTTTCTGCCCTGGCTATTTTTTTCCAGAAGTCCTTTGCTCAGCACCTTCTGATCAGGACTTTTTTCCAGGGGGTCACTCATGTGCGTCCCCCACGTAAGCCTATGGTGCCTGTTTGGGATTTGAACTTGGTTCTGTTAGCCTTGCAGGGTGCTCCTTTTGAACCTGTGCAGGATGCTGCCTTGGCCATTCTTACGCTCAAGGTTGTGTTTCTGGTGGCTATCACTTCTGTCAGGCGTGTGTCTGAGTTGACAGCGCTGTCCATTCAGCCCCCCTACTATGAGAGGCACCAGGACAAGGTGGTGCTTCGTTTCAAACCTGATTTTCTGCCTAAGGTAGTGTCTGCCTTTCATTTGAATCAGGATATTGTTCTTTGTGCCCTAATCCTAGCAATGCTAAGGAGAGGGTTTTGCACTCTTTGGATGTGGTTAGGTGCCTGAAGTACTATCTGGTGGCTACTGCACCTTTCATGAAAGCTGATGGTCTTTTTGTGGTCCCTTCTGGTCCTAGGAAGGGTTTGGCTCCTGCCAAGTCTACTATAAGCAAGCGGATTCATCAGGCTGTGATTCAGGCCTACTCTGCTAAGGGGAAGAATCCTCCCTTCCGCCTTACTGCTCATTCCACTCGTGCTGTTGGTGCCTCTTGGGCTTTTCAGCACCAGGCTTCTGTTGAACAAGTTTGCAAGGCTGCTACTTGGTCTTCTGTTCATACCTTTTCTAAGTTTGTGCATTGGGTGCACTACTGTCCTGCGCCGCCTTATGCAGCTGGCAGGTTCCGTGTCGGAACGTCCAGTTTCCCCTGCAGCTTCAGGCTTGGATTCTTTAGAGTGGGATACCCCCTCGGGTGGGGTCTGCCAACTCCAGTTGTGGCCCAGGGTCCGTTCACAGATCGGATTCCTTTTTCGGATGTGGCAGACAGCCTTCGTCAGCAGGAGCATCCTGAGTCTGTCTCTGCCCACCCAGGCGGGAAGGCTACAGCCAAGCATTGGCATATTCAGACGGTGTCCTTGAAGGATTCCAGCTCCTACGTCTAGGACCTATTTAGGTGTTCAGGATCTAGTTCCAGCTTGTCTGAGGGGGAGGTGTCATCCGGCAGTGGAGAGAAACCAGAGGCCGCGCATACGCTGGGGAGCCCTCTGGATCACTTATAGAGGCAATATTGGAGGTTCTGCACCTCTACTCCTTGGCCACAGCGGCAGATGAAGAAGGGTGAACCCACGAGCGTCAGAAAGTCAGGCAGGTTTTTCCCAGGCTTACCCATTTCGACAGGCTGGTGGCAAAGGAGTGGGAGAACCCAGATAAGCTTCTGTCTCTTCCTAAGGTCCTGGACGCCAAGTTCCTATTTCCTGAGCTGGTCAGGCTTTGGTCTTTGCCACCTGAGGTAGACGAACTGGTGTCTGGTCTGTCTTGGCATACCGTTATCCCTGCTTCAGATTGTGCAGCCTTGAGAGACCCAGCGGATAGGAGATTAGACCTGCTGGCCAGGCATGTGTTCTCCAGCGCCACGTCCATGGCAGCTATGGCAGGCAAGGCCTGGATGAAGCAACAGAGGAGGCATTTGCGACATGGAGCCCTCTCAGACTTGATGGGGCACCCTCACCCAATCAAGTGGGGAGGGGGCGGCTTTTGCGCTACAAGCGTGTGTGGAGGTAACGGATATCTGACGTCTGGGTCCAGGAAGTTGTTTATTCCGGATACAAGAGAGTTCGGGACCAGGCCTCCACTCAGGTTTGTGCCGTCCAAGCCTTCCCGCGTTGGGTAAAGAGAAGTGGCCTACGATCACGCGATAGAGATCTTGCTTGACTGGGAAGTTGTAGTTCATGTGCCCCCTCAGAGCGGGGCTGTGGCTTCTACTCAACATTTCCAATTTGTTGCACTGTCGCTCAGACTGTCCACTGCCCCATGAGTGTTCATGAAAGTCGTGGTGTGCTCATCACTCAGTACCTGGACGACTGCTCATCCTAGCCCCATCTCTGGCAGAGGCACTGCAGGATGTTCGGAAGGTCCTGTCTGCCCTGGAATTTTCGGGTGGGTGATCAACTACCAAGTCCCAGGTGGTTCCCTCCATAGTGGCGACCTATCTAGGTATGACATTGGATACTCAACTGGCATGGGTCCTTCTGGTGCAGAGGTGCACGGCTCATCAGGAGGTGGTCAGTGCTGACAGACGAACATTTCACGATCAGGCAGGGAATGCGTCTACTTGGCCTGATGGTGTCTACCATTGAGGCAGTTCCATATGCCCAGTTCCACTCCAGACCTCTACAAATGCTGCTCCTATTGATGTGGTGGAGGACTGTGTAGATGCTGGGCTGTTGCTTCATATTGATGGACAATGCCCGGTGATCCCTGAATTGGTGGCTGGACTCCTGCAAGGCCTGCTCGCTGGCCCATAGCCCAGCGCCGTTAAGGGCCAGCTCTCCGCCTTGTCCATTTTCTTTCCAACGGACGACCACGGAGCATAGGTTAATCTGCACTTTTATGCAGCGTGCGGCGCATGTTCGGCCTCCAGTGGTCGATAGTCCCTCCTTAGGATCAAAATCAGCACTTCAGGGGCCCCCTTTGATCCCAGGGCGGAGTTTTCCCTGGCGATGCTCATGTTGAAGGTGGCTTTTCTTGTAGTGATCACCTCCATTCGGCGGGTTTTGGAGCTGGCAGCTCTTTCAATCAGATCGCTTTTTTTTTTGTTTTTTTTTATTGGTGCTGCTTGAAGCAATGTTTCATGTGAAGCAGGATTTCTTCCCCAAAATGGTCTATCCCTTCCATCTTAATTAGGATATAGTGCTACCCTCCTTGTGCCCACGGCCCACTCGCCATGTGGAGCGACTTCTGCATTCCCTCCATGTGGTCAGGGTATTAAAGTATTTCTTGGCCGCTACTCGGGATACCTAAGATGGATTGTTTCTGATCCCGGAAGGGCCAAGGAGGGGCCTGGCGCACTCTTAGGAGATATATCAGGCAGGCAGTCATACAAGCCTACACCTGCAAGGGGAAGGAGGCATCCTTCCGAGTCACTGCTCACTCCACCAGGGCAATTGCTGTGGCATCTTGGGCTTTCCAACACCAGGCTTTAGTAAATATGTCTGCAAAGCGGCGACATGGTCGTCTTTCCACACCTTCACCAGGTTTTACAGACAGGGAATCGGCCAATGCCGCTCTGGGGCATAAGGTGTTGGAGACGGTTGAAAGTCTAAGCTTGAGGTGTCTGTGCTATTGTTCTTGGTCATGTTGACACAGTTGGTTATTGGATGTTCTGGCACGGTCCCACCCTTATTGAAGGTACTGCTTTGGGACGTTCCACGCGTTGCTGGTGGTGATGTCCCAGAATGGAAGACGAGAAAAGGGAAATTTGTGTACTCACCAGTAAACTTCCTTTCTCGTCCTCTTCCATACTGGGCACTACACCCTCCCTTCTGTTGTGTTATGGCTGCGTCGGTGGTGATTGATGCCTTCTACACGGTTTGAGTTTTGTTGCACGCATTATGCGCAGGCTAGCGTTCTCCGATCCCCGGGCTGTGGCTGAACCCCCCCCCCCCCCCCCACTTTGCTACTGGTGGTGCCCAGGAATGGAAGAGAACGAGAGAGAGATTTACCGGTGAGTACACACATTTCCCTTTTTTTCCACCCCCGAATGGCAATATCTAACTCTGCAGTAACTCATGCAGAAGATATGGCACCCTCTGTTTGGCATTAAGCTGGATGGGTTAGTTGGGCACCTCCTTTTTGTTGTGGGAGCTGATTGCACACAGAACAGTTGCAGACACTACTCTCTTCTCTTCTCCAGAACACTAAAATGAGAGCAGCGCTTTTAGGCACCATGTATGGGGGAAGAATTAGAGGCAGTACTATGCTGTACAGTGGAGTGCAGTATACCAGCACATCACTCAGCAGCACTACACGCAAGCTCAAAGATGTTCTGTTGGTGTCAGAATCATTGGCATGACTTGAGCTTGACACATGCCCTGAAAGAATTGAACAAATATCTAATCACAGATGCACACCACAAGGTGGTTATACAAAAAATAGTCATAGTGTATGGAAGTATAGCATAGAAAATTTGACAAAATTACAATTACACACGATGTACATACAACAAACAAATTGGAGTGGATGTGGATTAACCACACCTCTCTCCTAATGAGGAGCACCAAATGAGATTATACATCAACATAATTCATTAATATCAATCCAACATTTTATTCAAGACCAAAACAGTTAAAGCAATACATATGCAACACAAGACATTTAAAACCAGGATGCTCCCCCCCCTATAATCTCCATATATTATAATGATGGAACACAATAAATACACACTATTAATAAAAATATCCAATAAACTAACAGGCTGCTCTGATATTAATACCCTGTATCTTTTGTGCCGGCACAATTTGATTATTCATCTAGGGGCTTGCAATTAGATATTTACAATTTTATAAATGTGAACAGTCCTGATCCAGCCACTGGCAAATCCAAGTCACAAATCTTTCATAATTAACAGATGTCCCATGTCCCACAGCAGTAAGTAGCAAGTAACAAAACGCAGTCAGAAAAATATAGAAAAATATAGTACTAGTGAGATACAATAAATGTGTCAGCTGCATCTATGCGTGCTACATGTAAATACGGGTTTATTGAGACTGGTACAAAGGATTTACACTGTCACGCGGGAAACTGCAAGAAGCCCAATGTTTCTTAGACGCCATTATAAAGACATGCTATAAAACCATGAATTTTTATAGAATTTTTAGAAGGACTATGTACAACCTAGAATTTGAAAGCTAACAAAATCAAACTGTGCCAGGAAGCATGTATATCCACTCAAGGTTATGTAAAGATTTTCTTATATGTTTTATTTATTTGCAGCAGTGCATATTGAGAACATTACCTTTAAGTATGTTCAACGGGCAAGAGTGGAAAAAAACCCAGAATACACTTTTGAGGTGAGTTTATAAAGTCACCTCCTGCTTCTGGTTACAGACACAAAATGGTTCTGCACATTCAACTCTTAGTTCTGGTTTGTGCCATTTGTATTTATCTGGTAACACGGGCTCTTCCATGTCATGCTTCTAAATATGCTTTTTTAAATATGCATTTAGCTGAGCAGAGGGTACAAATGGCCTTGGTCTTCAACAGTCATTTGTTTAAAAAAAAAAAAAAAAAAAAAAATATATATATATATATATATATATATATATATATATATATAAATATATATATATATATATATAAATATATATATATATAAATATATAATTTTCTCTGTACTCCTTAAGACTCCAAAGTGGTGATGGTATTGGTGGGTCTTATGGCATGAATGTCTGTGCATGAGGGAGTGCGTGCAATGGAGGACCAGCAGGCAGGAAGTGTTTAAACTTACACTTGCTGCCTGCCGGTCCTCCAATGCCCAGTGCCACACACACACAGATACAAACAGACACCCACCACCATACCTACAGGTGCATTGCAAAAAAATAGAATATCATTGTGTGGATCATGTGTATATTTTTAGTAATTCGGTTGACTGAAATATTTGAAGATGGACCGCACCAAACGTATCATAAAAATTAAAGTGTGCTACACAAGGGGTTGGTGTGGCAAAGGCCCAAATTTAATAGAAAAGGAAGGGGAATCCCACAAGTCCCCCAAAGAAAAAACCAAACCCCAATAAATCCTTTGGCACTACTAAATCTATTGACAAAATGTCTTTGTAGTCTGTATATTTATGCATTAATAAAGTAATATATACATTTGTCAATAGATTGAGTCATTGCGACTACCATAATTCACTATATGGAGGCTTCCAGCGATACCGGAAATGGCCCCTCGGGGCAATCCAGGCAATGTCTGGGGTGTGGGGCTCCCCCCTTCCAGGGGATGATGTCATACTGTGCATCCCATGTGCACAGCGGAACATTACGCGGCAGTCCGGTACGTCGGCCTCCGGCTACTCACCGCCCGTGTCATCTCCTACCCCTCCCCTCCTGTTCCGTACCCCATGTGACGTGGTCATGGGTGGGGAGTCGCAATCTGATGTGTGTGCCAGGTTGGCCATTCTTGAGAAAATGTTTTCTAATGTGGTTTCCCAGAAGGCCCCGGCTAAGCGGCAGCATCTGTCCCCGGCCGCACCGGCCTGTGATGTTGAAGAGTTAGACTGGTCCGATTGTCCCCCGCTTGAGGAGGGGGAGCTCTCTGAGGAATTGGACGAGGCTGACGATCAACAATTCCTTGGTGCGACTGGTGAGCAGGCGCAGGGGGATGCCCTTGACACCCCTTCGATCCTGGCTCAGATGTTTGAAGTTTTGGCTATCGTTCCTCCTGAGGTGGCTCCTCCGCCAAAAGGGAAATTATTTGAGGTGGCCAAGCCATGCTTGGAGTTTCCCCATCAGAAGCATTTTGATGATGTCATTCTTACGGAATGGGAAAAGCCTACTCGCCTTCTTGGTGTTCCTCCGGGTTGGGATAAGAGATATCCCTTTTCGGCGGACCTGGTTATGCAATGGTCTTCCCCTACTGGGGTTGATTCTCCGTTTTTAGGCTTGTCTAGCACCTCTATTTTGCATTCTCCTGACTGTACTACCATCAAGGATGGTGTGGGTAGACGTATTGACCAGTTGGCTTGCCATGGGTTTGCCAATGTTGGGTTGGCCTTGAGGCCTGTTTGTGCTTCGGCGCTGTTGTTGTTGGCTTCCAGGTCCATTGTCAGGGATTTGTTGACTTCTTCCGGCCTTGCCCCGGATTGTGAGGAGTTTATTGCTCTCAAACGTTGAGTCGTTTTTGTCTTTTTGTGCTTGCCGCTCAGGATGACGCCATGGTGATGTGTAGTAGGACCACGGCCTTATAAGGGGTTATCCGGCGGTCGGTTTGGTTGCGCCAATGGGCTGCTGATTTTGTTTCTAAGAAGTCTCTTACGGCTCTTCCTTTTGTGGGTCTGCGCCTGTTTGGAGAAAAATTGAATTCTGTTGCCAAGGGAGGTAAGTTACCTCAGCGCAAGAAACAGCGCCGTTCCTTTCGGGAGAGGGCTGCCTTTAATCCATCCTTTCGGGGAGCCTGAGCTGGCAGGGGTTCGGCCTTCTCCTCCTCCAGAGGGGCCGCTTGGACTAGGGGCAGAGGTCGTGCCCGTCCTGGTCACTCCTGGGGCTCTAAGCCCAAACCCGCTGCTAAGCCCGCTCAGCAATGAGGGGGCGCCCTCACCCTTGCGGGTGGGGGGACGGTTGCGACATTTCTCCCAGGTCTGGGACCAGGCGATCTCGGACAGGTGGATCCGGGAGGTGGTGTCGTCCGGTTACAAGCTGGAGTTCGAGTCCCGACCTCCTCCCAGGTTTTTCAGGTCTCGGGTGCCTTCGGATCCTCTGGCCGTGCAGGGGCTCCGGGCGGCTGTAAGGAATCTTCAGGACATGGCGGTTATTTGTCCGGTGTCTCCCCCAGACGTGGGCCGGGGCTTTTATTCCTATCTGTTCACGGTGCCCAAAAAGGACGGATCCGTTCGTCCCATTCTGGATCTGAAGTTCCTCAGCAGGTTTATCCGCCCCCGAATGTTCCGCATGGAAATGCTGCGCTCAGCCATCAATTCTCTTCGTCAAGGGGTCTTCATGACATCCATAGACATCTAGGACGCTTATCTTCATGTACCTATATTCTAAGCATACAGCACGTCCTGCTCCATCTATAATACTTACACATGGGTAATCCTCCGCCTGAGGGCGCTGTTCACTGCAGACATGAAAAAACAAGCTCCTCCCGGCCCTACATATACCAAGGGGGGCTCGCAGCCGAGCGGGGCTTTACGGCCCGAGGCCCTGTGGAACTATTTCCACCTGTCGTCCTTGTGAAGAAATTATGCCTCCCAGCCTGGGCTGCGTTGGTCGGGTGAAGGTAGGCAAGCACCGTGTGTGCTTACGTAGCCAAGCTCCACCGCAATCTCCTACCATAGGGTAGGCGGTCAAGGCTAATGGTGAGCCTTCAGAGGATGTCCCTCCCGCATCAGTGCCCCACGCCCCGTTTAGCGGTGAACCCCCATGTATTGGGTCACCTTCCTCCCTAGTTCCCCCCTTTATTGGGGGGAAAAAAAGGGGGGGGGGTTGTGTGTATGATGGCCTAACCTTGCCCTATTTCACTAGTAAGCTTATATAACGGTTAATGGGTGTCAGAGCCGCATTTTACATTGCTTGTATTGTCAGCTACAACGCCTTTACTGTATTTCACTCGGCGTGTACGGCGGCTCTGTTCGCAGACGCTACGGCGTTTTTTTTTCTATTCATCCTGTCATATTTGTTCTGAGGTAATTCACTCGGTCTGGTTTTCAGACGTTGCTAACTACTGTTTCTGATTGGCTATTTCTTCGAGCTTCGCACTCTCCAGGGGGGGGGGGGGTAGGGGTGCGTGGTCTGGTTTGGCGCGTTCCGCGTCGCCTTCAGCTCTGGCCCGCCCTTCGAGGTTCGCTTGGCGCCATTCCCTTCTCACGCGCGCGTGGTGAAGACTGTCCTCCCCTCGCTGCTCTGTAAGTGCCCTCATGGGCGACCCTTTCTTCAGCGTTTGCTCCTTCTCGCTTGGCTCTGACATCCTTGTTCCTCTTGTGTCTTTCAGACCGTGTACTTCGGTGGCTCCTCCCGGCCTGGTCTAGCGCCCGGTCCTGTCCTTCAAATACTACTCCCACTTCCCCGCGGGTCATTGGGGCATCCAGAGTTGCTTTCTAGCGTCGATCCCTACTGGCTTATTGTACCTAATAATCACCATATGGAGGCATCTCGGGATATTGTGAACGGGGTTCCTTCGGGACAAGCCCGTCT
This sequence comes from Gastrophryne carolinensis, assembly GCA_027917425.1. Taxonomy (NCBI): domain Eukaryota; kingdom Metazoa; phylum Chordata; class Amphibia; order Anura; family Microhylidae; genus Gastrophryne; species Gastrophryne carolinensis. The sequence goes on from CM051239.1 coordinate 256,229,847, forward strand.
GTGTGTAGCTTGTGGGGTCTTGCCTAGCAGCGGTGACAATGCACGGGTCTGCGTTCCTTGTGCACAGCAGGCGCTTGCAGGTCTTCCCGCCTCTTCTGAGGCTGGGCCTGCTCCTCGCATCACTTCACCTACTCCCCCAAGTCTGAGCCTAACCCCCAATACCAGCGGGGATTCTCATACTGATTTGCCACTAGACTGGCTAGTGTTGAAAACTTGATAGCTGGCTCCTTAGCCCGTAAAGCCACTGCCAAGAGGCGGCATTTAAATCCTGAATCGACTATCTTTCCTATAGAATCTGACGATTTACTGCTTTCTTATGCACATCCCCCTTCAGACGAAGGGGAGCTGTTCTCTGACTCAGGGTCATATGACGACGAGTCCAGGGGCCAGGAGGAGTCTGGTTCTGAACATTGGTCCTCGGATGACATTGATAGACTGTTGGCCCAGATCTTTGATGTATTGTCCCTCTCTCCCCCTGCCGCGGCTCCCCGGCAAAGGGGTGATCTGCTTCACACCACTAGGGCGTGGTTGGAATTTCCTGAACAAACCCATTTTAATAGCCTTGTGCTGAGAGAATGGGAACACCCCAGCAAACTTCATGGGGTTCCTAAAAGTGTGGATAAGAAATATCCATTCCCTGCTGACCTGGTCAAGTGCTGGACATCGCCACCCGAGGTCGATGGCCCAATTTTAAGTCTGTCCAACACCTCTATTATGCACTCTCCCGACACTACTACTCTGCGGGATTCTGAGGACCGGCGTGTTGACCAACTGGCATGTCATGCCTTTGCATTTGGGAGAGCGTCGCTCCGCCCGGTTTGCGCCTTAGCCATTACGGCGGTGGCGCTCAGGACTGTGGTTAGGAATGCTCTAGAAGGTGCGGATGATTTGCCCTCTGATGCTGCCAATGCTCTGGCCACCTGTGAAACTTTTTTGTTAACTTTATCCTATCGGCATCGGATGATGCTATTAAGCTGAGCGCTAGATCTTCTGCTCTGGTGGTAGCCATACGCCGCGCGGTCTGGTTGCGCCAATGGGCCGCTGATAACGCCGCCAAGAAGGCCCTTACGGGGCTTCCATTTAAGGGACTGCGCCTGTTTGGAGAAAGGTTAGACATTTTCGCCAAGGGTGGCAAGTTGCCCCAGCGCAAGCGTCAGGCTCGGCCCTTTCGTGGCCCAAGCTCCCATTCGACCCTCCTACCGTGGGGCTAAGCAGGGCAGAGGAGTGTCCTTCGCTGGGTCTCGCGCAGATTCCTGGAACAAGAACAGAGGACGCCGTCCCGTTCCTCCTGGGGACCCAAGCCCAAAGCCCCTCCCAAGACCCCCCAGGCATGAAGGGGCGCCCTCGCCCGTCAGGGTGGGGGGACGTCTACAGCACTTCAAGCAGATTTGGAGACGCCACGTCTCAGACCGGTGGATTCAGGAGGTAGTGTCCTCCGGTTACAAGATAGAATTTGCTGTACGGCCCCCTACCAGGTTTGTTGGGTCCCGGATCCCACAGGATCCTGCCTCAGCTCAGGTCTTGTTGCTGGCCATGCAGGACCTTCTGGATCTAGGGGTCATTTGCAAGGTCCCCTTAAAAGACAGGGGCATGGGCTTCTATTCCAACCTTTTCACGGTGCCCAAGAAGGACGGGTCAGTCAGGCCCATTCTGGACTTAAAAATCCTCAACAAATTTGTCAGAAACAAACATTTTCGTATGGAAACCTTGCGCTCGGCCATCGCTTCGCTGCGCCCGGGGGACTTTATGACGTCCGTGGACATCAAGGATGCTTACCTGCACGTTCTGGTGTTTCCAGGACACCAAAGGTTTCTCAGATTTGCGCTGCTGGATCAGCATTACCAATTCGTGGCCTTGCCATTCGGCCTCACGTCGGCTCCCAGGGTATTCACCAAGGTGCTGGCAGGGGTGATGTCCCTGTTAAGGCTAAGGGGCATACGTGTGTTGCCCTACCTGGACGATATACTCATCACCTCTCGGTCTCTGCGGCAGGCAGAGCTGGACACTCGGTTGGTAGTGTCCACCCTGGAGTCCTTCGGCTGGGTGATCAATTACCCCAAGTCCTCTCTGTCCCCCTCCTCGGTGGCCCCGTTCCTGGGGATGATTCTGGATACAGTTCAGTCAAGGATTTTCCTTCCTCAGCAGAAGGTGGAAGCTCTGACAACGCAGGTGAGCTCCCTGCTTTCGAGCCCTCATCCCTCCATCCGGCAGGGAATGCAGTTGGTAGGCTTGATGGTGGCAAGCTTCGAGGCGGTGCCCTTTGCCCAGTTCCATCTGAGAACTCTGCAGCTTCACCTTCTGTCAGTGTGGAACAAGAACCCAGCGTCCTTGGACGAGACCTGGGTGCTCCCCCCCCCCCCCCCTCGGTCAGACAATCCCTTGCGTAGTGGCTGGACCACAGGAATTTGAAAAGGGGCAGATCCTTCCTGGCCCCCTCCTGGGAGATGGTCACAACGGATGCCAGTCTGTCGGGTTGGGGGGGGGGGGGGTTCTGGAAGTCCCTGCGCTTCCAGGGAAAGTGGGGCCCTCAGGAGGCCCATCTACCCATCAATATCTTGGAACTCAGGGCGGTCAGATTGGTGCTGGAACAATTGACCCATCACCTGAGGGGTCTGGCGGTTCAGGTACGCTCAGACAACAAGACGGCGGTTGCCTACATCAACCATCAGGGAGGGACCCGGAGCAAGGGGGCTCTCGAGGAAGTATCTCGGATTCTAACATGGGCGGAGGCCAATGTCCAATGCATCTCGGCTGTCTACATCCCGGGGGCGGAGAACCTGCTGGCAGATGCTCTGAGCAGGGGGTCATCCCGTCAAGGGGAGTAGTCCCTCTGCAACAGGGTATTTCAGTCCCTGTGTAACCGTTGGGGGGGTGCCAGATGTGGATCTGTTTGCGTCCCGTCACAATCACAAGCTCCCGAGCTTTGTATCACTGTCTCAGGATCCTCTGGCTCTGGCCACGGATGCCCTGTCCATGTCTTGGAGGGAGTTTCGGCTCCTGTATGCGTTTCCACTAATTCCCCTGCTGGGCAGAGTTCTGCGCAAGATTGCTCTAGAAGGGGTACCCGCGATTCTGGTGGCCCCAAGGTGGCCAAGAAGAGTGTGGTTCCCGGACGTGGTTCAAATGGCAGTAGATCAGTACGATCTGCCAAGGTTGCCAGATCTTCTAACTCAGGGGTCTCTACGCCATCCCAATTTACTAACTCTGGCTTTGACGGCTTGGCTGTTGAAACCTCCATCTTGATGGAGAAGGGTTTGTCTGCGTCTGTAGTGGCTACTATTAGAAACCAATAATTAAGCTGTCCCTGCACCACTCTTCAGATAAAAATACAGCAAGATTAGTGTGCAAAAAGAAGGTGTCCAAAGGCAGGCAATTTGAATTTGCAAACAAGTGTGGTGTGGGGCCCAGTACCCCACAAAAACGGACACCAATAATTTGCACCACCAATCTATGTATTCAAAATTCAATCAAGGCATGTAACAATAATATATATTTCAAATTGTAAATTTATTTATTTACATCATGATTAAAATAGAGCTCATCCAACAATTACTAAAAACCATAATTACTCAACGGGAAAAATCTCAAGCCAGAAAAAAGTGCCGTTGTGCATATAATAATACAAGTACAAAAATATATATGTAAACCAGTGATATAATCAATACAAACAATCAAACAACCTCTGTTCAAAAAATAACTGTGAAAAACTACACAGTGTTAATTAAAACAATATGTGAATACCATAAACTCACATGTGAAAAATATACACCTAAACTAATCCAAAAACTAACCCCAAAATTGATCCTAAAGTGAAAAAAGATATATATAAAAAGATTTTTATCACCAAATAATCTGGCTGGAGATCCCGCTGTGTCCTGGTGCCCCTTTACCCACGCGCTCCGTGGAAACCACCACTTTTGCAAGGTGCCAGGAAGAGAACAAAGGGTACCTGTGCTGCTCACCTTAAATATACCGCCTGAATAATCAATCTGCAGGTGAATCACATGAGCGACATCCGCCTCAACCCGCGCACAGCGTCTCCGGCCGGCAGCCGCCCCGCACAAGAGAAGCAATCACGTCACACATGTGAGCTGTGTGCGCTTCCCCGCCGACCCCCCCCCAGACCACCCGGCCATCAGCGTCACTCCACCCCGCCGCACGGCGGCGTGTGGTCATGGCAACAGACGCCGTCGTGGAGGGGGTAATCGGCAGCCAAACACCACAGCCGCATGATATATATACACCGCACAATCAGGCAGAAACCGGCTAGCAAGCACAGGTATCATTTGTATATATACAAAAACAATTTAAAACCATCTCTAACTTTATTGTTACTATTTAAATATAAATATTACAAGAATTATATACAAATATCCCATTATTAACATGCCACTAAAGTACTCTAAGTATACAATACAAAAACAAATTTGATTTATATTTATAAATCACCGGCTAATCACTATCTACAATGAACTGACAAGGAAGATCAATATATGTACAAACAAGAGCATTTTAAACATTTCTATACATAAGAAATATATGATAATGCAAGTAGTATATATATACACATGCAAGGAGATTTACAATGTAGTTATCAAATAAATCTACCAACTATTCCTATTCTGTTCATACTTCTATTTACATTTATATCCATAACCCAAAAAGACCTGGGTGGGGAGAGAGGTGTATATCAAAAGTTAGAAAGTATTTTTGTAGAAGAAAAGTTTTTTGTTATTATTGTTATCAGCACTGCTGTAATTAATTAGTTGTTATCCCCCTGTATACAATTATGGGGCAATCCCTCGCATTGCTACACACTCTAAAAAATGATGTTGAACACATAAAGATATATATACATATGAAGATTGCCATATACAGAAGATACATATAGAGATCAATTCATATGCAAGCAGGAAGGCCACATAATGGCTATATGCATATCTCAATGCGAGGGAAACCATAGCGGCGATCATATGGGCATGAGCACACACATAAGAAGAGGTGCATAAGAACACCAAATAAATGAAGTAAAATGAAAATAAATATAAAATAAGTAAAATAAATAAATAAATAAAATGAGCAATTATATGTATGTGTATATACACATGTACATGCACATATACACATGCATGCACACATATATACACACACACAACAATATTATTAATAAATAAATACAAAATACATCAACATAAAAAAAATAAAAAATAAAAAATATGACACAAAATAAAACCTAAATAGTGCATAATAAATGTAAAAATTTTTTTTTTTTAAAGATAATAAAAAACAGTGAAAAAGTATATAAAAATGTGAAAAAATATATGTAATAATCATAATACAAATAACGATGAGAGGAAACTCCCTTGTGTGCACAGGCTTGATGTTCCAGAGACCATGCCATCCCAGATCTTCTTCATTATTCCAAAGATCCCACTCCAAGAATCACCCGACCCCCAATATCCATCATTCGGATAACAGCCTCGATTCCAGAAGAAAGATTTCTCCTTTTGATAGTAAAACCCAAGGAAAGACGAATCACCAGTGTAACAGCAAACAACAACCTGCACAAATGACAAACAAGTGCATCAAAAGATAGAAATGCAAAAAAAAAAAAAAAAATTATTTTATATTCAAAATAAAAATTTTTTATTAAATATATATGCATATATAAATATATGAATAAATATATGTATGTATATGCCCACCCCCACACAATCCCCCCTACAATACTCCTCCCCCCATCTTTAAATGCATGCATATTATCTACCTGCAAAAGGTTCAGATGACACCTCCTCTATTTCTAAATGCATACCTGTTATCTACCTAGAAAAGGTTCAAATGACACCTCCTCATTGAGACCCAAAGGCGAAATGGTGTTCAATTTATGCATCCATCTTAATTCCTGCTGCAACAATCTCTTTTTCAAATTTCCTCCCCTGATTCCCAAGTGTATTTTCTCCAAAGGTACCACCTGTAAACCAGCACTCTTACCTTGATGTTCTCTTAGGAAGTGTTCTGCTACAGACGTAAGAATTTTATTTTGTCCCTTGTCTCTCTCAGCCAACCGGATATTGGATAAGTGGGCCTGCACACGTGTCTTCAGGGAATTTTTAGTCTCCCCCACGTATCCTAACCCACAGCTACACCTAAGGAGGTATATCACCCCTTCTGTTCTACAGTTGAGAAACTGTCGAATGTGATGTTTTTCTTTGGTGTATTGGTTGAATACAACATTGGTCTTCACTATATGTCGACAAATGTTGCACCGACCACAAGGGAAGGCACCCTTTGAGTGAAGCCACGTAGGAGATCTAACAAAGTGGCTTCTACTCAATCGATCCCTCAAATTGGGCGCTCTTCTGGCTGTCATCCGTACACCGTCCTTAACCAGATCATTCAGGTCCGGGTCCGTAAGTAGTAAATCCCAGTGTCGCTCAAGGATGGAACGAATATTCCCCCAACTACTATTATATTTTGTAATAAATCTAACGTTTTCACGTCGTGGTCTCATTTTGGGGATTAACATAGTTTTCCTATCCATAGTAGCTACCTGTTTGCATGTATTCTTTACCAACTTCCGTGGGTAACCTCTGTCCTGGAATCTTTCCACCAAGTCCTCAGCATGCTTGTGGAATTCCTTTTCACTTGAGCAGTTCCTCCTGATTCTGGCAAACTGTCCTTTGGGTATACTCTTTTTCTGATATGGGGGATGAAAGCTCCCGAAGTGCAGCAATCCATTGACTGCCGTTTCCTTCCTGTATAAGGTTGTTGAAATTGTGCCATTTTCCTCAAGCTTCAGTCTAAGATCCAAAAAGTCCACCTGTTTGTTAGACACAGTGTAAGTTAGGAATATGTTCATATTGTTTTTATTTAATCCATCCAAAAACTCATGACACTTATCCCGTGGTCCCTGCCAAAGGATAAGGAGATCGTCTATAAAGCGAAACCAGCCCATAATGTAGGGCTGGTATTCGCCCAGATGTTCTCCAAAGACGATCTCCCTTTCCCACCATCCCAGAAAGAGGTTCGCTATGGAGGGCGCACACCGCGCCCCCATAGCGATCCCCCTCCTCTGTCGATAGTGGTGTTCATCAAACACAAAATGATTATGGGTCAATACAAAATCCACCAACTCAAGGATGAATTTGTGTTTATCCCTACGCATTTCCGTCTCCATATCTAAAAAGTATTTGGTGGTCTTAAGGGCCCAATCATGGGAAATATTAGAATATAGGGACT